>OY821519.1:158128755-158451255 GCA_963682025.1 Cordilura impudica
CATTTGAATTGCAATCATATTATCGGTAAAATGTTTTAAACTATGGAAATTAGGTTTTGCTATAAGAGCTCGTGCACCCAAACGATTATGTTCATTCTCCCAAGCATGAACGATTTTCACATTTTTACGTTTTTCAACGTTTTCCATCGTTTTTCCGTATACTGCATTATTTAAAAGTTTAAAAAAATTTTTCTCAAATTC
Source organism: Cordilura impudica (assembly GCA_963682025.1). Taxonomy (NCBI): domain Eukaryota; kingdom Metazoa; phylum Arthropoda; class Insecta; order Diptera; family Scathophagidae; genus Cordilura; species Cordilura impudica. The sequence continues at coordinate 158,128,957 of OY821519.1, forward strand.
ATTTTTGGCATTTGTTCGATGAAAGGTATTTAAATCGATATACTGTTTCAACCAAGCAGATTGTTTAAATCTTAATATTCTATGAATTTTAACTAATTTTAGACCATTTCTAATACACTGCTGAAGATTTCGATAGTGAATTATATATGATTTTTTGTTAGTTAAATCGGGAATTAGTTTCTTAATATTATGATGTGTTATTGGTGGACTTTTAAGTTCAGCACAAAACGGTAAATCATTGTGACTATCGTGAAGTTCTTGAGGATAGTCTAAATCAACTTCTAAAATGTAACCAAAATCAGAGTTTTCGGTTACTTTCAAAATATCGAAGCTATCTATATCTTCAATCCATTCAAATTTACCTTCTGGTAAAGATTCAGACATTGCCCAACCATATAAATTGTTGGCGTCTAAATACATAAGATATTGTGTGGGCTTAGAACAATCATATGTTTTCATATATTTATGATTTGCAACTGTCCGACGTGTTGAGCATTGAACAATACCACCTCTAATTCCTTTTTTAATGAAATTATACATATTTATATCGGTGAACAATTCCAATTTAATTTTCGTTATTTTTAGCATGGCATCCCACGACAAACCAGGTGTCGTATAGTAATGACATGGATCAAGATGATATATTGATTTACAAACAGAACGAAAATTTTCAAATACATCAGTCAAAAGAAGTACATCTGTTTTTAGATATAAAAGCATATACTCATTTAGAGATTGACAGTTAAATGTAGACCAAACACTTAACGCATGTTCATAATCAGCAATAGCACATTCTTTATTATTTAATGTAGAGAAAAACTGTTCGCGAGAAGGTAAGGAATTTTCGTTTAATTTCTCAGCTGAATCAATATACTCATAAGGAAATATACCTTTTCTTTTCAAAAGATTAAATTCTAATTGATTTGGAAATATCGATTTTAATATTTTAAAGTCATCATTATGTAAATAATTAGATAAACTATCTAAACTTGATGACATAAATTTAAAAGAATCGAGAAAACGTAATTCTAAACTATATTTATCAGTTATTTGAATTCTTTTCGTAACAGATATATACAATTCTTTATTAAGAGGTATAACATTTATACCACCCGGAAAATCTGCTAGTGCCTTTACAAACAAATGACAATCATAACCAGAAAAGTTATGAAAAATTATTGGGATATAGTTAGGCAATTGATAATTAATATTACATCTCAAATGAGCTGGACCGCGATATTGACCAGTTAAATGACAATGATCAGCACATCTATCATCACCTAAAAATTGATTACATATATGACACACATTAGTATTATATTGTTTTTCAAGTTCATGGGGTAACAGAGAATTCATTGGTACTACTTTCATTAAAAAGTTTTCACACAAAAAACGTGTATCATCTATCAAATTTTGAACAAAATCTTTAACAACATCGTCACCCGTATACGTTCTAAACTTATTCAGTTTAGAATCAAAAGATGATTTTATGTAGTAGCTGTAAGCTATAGGTATATGTTTTTGAATGCTGATAACATTATTAGAATTTTTGTTGTTAATTTTACTTAATATACATTCAAAATCCGCATAGATAACAAATGGTACATCTAATTTATTTTTAAAATTTTTGAACTGCAATATATTATCATTATCAACACCCGTAGGCATTTTGGTGACAATTTTATTGCATTCTTGTTTATGTTTTAACAGCAAGAGTTCACTACTTGAATATTGTAAACAAAAATTACAAAAATATTTAGCACCATTATGTTTTGAAACCTGTGTGCTCAATAAACTACTTAAGTTTCTTATCCAAACATAATGTGATTCATCGTTTTTATCATCTTGAATGTATAATAGATTGACATGAGTAATTTTTTCACCAACTGTCTTATAATATGGTCCAACGATTTCTTTTTTTATCACATCACATCCAAAAACATTCACACTTATATTTAAATTATTTTTTTCAAATATCTTAATATCACCAACAGATAGAGGAAAGGTTAAGCTGGTGAAATCAATTGTTATTCCATTTGTTAGTGTTATTAAGCTTTGTGTGATAACATTACTAAAATGTGAATACTTTGGATTTAAACGTTTGTTTTCTAATGCAGCTATAAGAGCCCATTTAAAACAATAATTATCATTATTTCTAATGTTGATGCACGCTTTTTTATTTCTAATAAATAGTGGTAGTTCTAAATATTTAGATCCTTTTATTGGACAATACTTGTTAACATTTATCTCAATTCTATTTATAGAGACTAGAGCCCAACCACTATCTCGCTCTTGAAATTCATCCATTTTGGTTGCTATTTCTATACTATGACTATCGTACACGTCTGATAGATCTTGATCTAATTGAACTATTATCATTTTCGTTTGAAAAGATTTCATACTAATTAGAGCACTATCATCATCATCATCATCATCATCATCATTTTCATTCTTATTAGTTTTTGAGAATTTTATATATTCTGCAAAAATTTCTATATTGAATTTTATATTTATATGTTCTAATAACATATTTTTTAAAATATTTATGATGCTTTCTTTTGCATTCGAAAATAAAATGTTTGTTGAAAGCTCACCTTCCTTTTTATTTTCGTATACAAAAGTTTGGATACGCTTATTAAATAAATTTTCGCTTATATATATATCGTTGTTTATAAACAAACGATTATTTTTTTTTTTATGTTCATTAGTTCTCAAATGATGAGACCAAGAACCTTTTCTTATATTTAATTTACAAGTTTCACATCGTGTATAGCTACACGATGGAGTTTCTTCAATATTTTCAACTTTAACAATTTTTTCATTTTTTAAATTTAATTTTGTTTTGTTTGATTTTGGATTAATATGCTTATTATTAAAATGTCTTTTAAAATTAAATTTGGATACGAAAGACGTTCCACATATCTCACAGATGTACATAATACAACAGAAATTAAAATAACGTTCTGAAAGTATTTGAAAAATTAAAGTTGAAATAAACATAAATTATAGATTTGCTGTTAATATCTCTATAACATACCTGGATTTAGTGTAGATGTTTATATTTAAATATCTCTCAATTTCGGTTTAAGAGAATACTTTTAAGAATTAAGCTTTTACGTAGTTTTTCAATTAAATCGAATCCCGTTTCCACTTTTTTTATTTTAATATAGTTTTAAACAACTTTTAAATTATACAAAAAAAATATATATAATTTTCTGTTTATGTGTGTGATACGTTTTCTCTAAATAACAAAATTCAATTGTTTCATTGAAACTCATTAACAAATGTTTTTATATACATTTTATATTCTTACTAAAATAAAGCCTTGTTCAAAAAGTTGCGATCAAGTGTATATATATATATATATATATATATGTTCGCATGTTATGTGAACATCTGTATATACAACAAAAAAAAAAAAAGTCTTCTATATTTTTCTTATTTTAATATTTTTTTATTTATGTTAAATAAAACTTCTTAACACATCAACGTTAAAGTTTATATTAACTAGTAGTAAATGTATTTCATCATATCAGCTAATTTATAATATTTCCATATCTAAATCATGTGTATAATCTTGAATGTTGATTAATGTAACATCGGATCGGTATGTAGTATCATCCTCAGAAACCACCTCAATTTCACCATTACTTAAAATTCTCTCATATTCAACTTGACGATATTCGAAACATGAAATATTTAATCGACGTTTCAAGTAATTGCTGTCATATGTACAACGGATTCTCAATTTTATATTATCTTTATATTGGAGTTGAAAATGTCTATAAAATGGAGCCGAACTTTCAATTATTCCTGCAATATTTTTTTCTTTTTTTAATAAATCTTGCCTAAATGTTTCAATAGCTTGTTCAACAGTAAAAGATTGATTTATAGGTGGTTGAGAGTCTTCTTGTTCTTCGATTGATTTAGATTCTGCTTTTGTTGTTGACTCGATGTTTTTATTTAAATCATCGATTGATTTAGATTCTGCTTTTGTTGTTGACTCGATGTTTTTATTTAAATCATTACTAAACTTTAAAAGTTTGAAATTTAGTTGTATGCTTACAGTATCATTATTTGGTAATTTTATTGCAAATTCAGTATTTTTAAGTTCATTTTCACTCAAATCAATAGGTAATGAAGCTGAAAACACTTGTATAATATAGATATATGAAAACAATATAATAAAAATATTTTTCATTTTAGTTTTTTCTTTTTAATAGATATGTTCTTAAGTTAGCGATATATTTTTGAATGAGATGATAAGAATTGTTTCTCATATTTATATACTAATTTAATAATCTCCATATTCAAATGAGTTATCTCCACCACCACCACCACCAGCTACTTTCTTAACTTTACTATCATTAGCCATTTTTTGAGAGAGGGGAGGTTTTTGCTGATTTTTATTCAATGAGTGGATATCAGTCTTACCATTATAAAGTTTAGTTGCACCTCTAAAAACATGATCATCTATTTCACTATAAACGCATGATGGTTTGTATGAATGTACATTTATATCTTTAAAACCGCCTTCATATACTGTTCCAACTAGTGATATCATACCACCAATAACCTCAATTTTTATATGTTGATTGTGACTAAATTGAAATATTGGAATATTTGTTGGCATTTGTTGTCCTCTATTAAGAGAAAAAATTTGCGTTCTAGTCCCTCCTTCTGCGGTTAGAAACACCTGCATTATAATATCCAAAACTATTGCATTTATTATTTGAAATGTTTTCCACTGTGCATGACAAATACAATATTTATCACCAGTTTTTAAAAATTGACCCCAATACATATTTATCAAAGTTTTTAATTCAACTGAATCTCTTATTATAAATAACATATATATATATATATATATATATATTAACATAATAACAGAATATCAATCTTGTTTGTTTGTACAACATACAGCTTTATCAATCACCTCTATCATAAGCGTGTTGATGTCCGAGATTTGTTTGTCAGTTTCAGTTATATAGTTTTGTTATATGGTTTCAATCTATTAATCTAACAAAAAATAATAACAAATTTTTATTTATTTTTTTTTTTTAATCAATTTTTTATTTAAATTTTTTATTTATTTTTATACTTTTCTTTTTTAATTTTATATAATATATTAGAAATAAAATATATGATAACATTTAATTTTTAATTTTAATAATATTCAATTCAATTCAAAACAAATAACTCCGGCTTTCGGTTGTCGTTGTCTTTGATTACATTCAATATTCTTCAATTTACTTCTTTGGTGTATCTTGAACTAAAACAATAATAATTAATAATTAGATTTAATAATAAATAAATAAAAACTATTTACCAAAAATTACCTGTTGTTTTCGCATTTATAGTTAATTCATAATTTAATTCGCTACTACCTTTCCTTTCTTTGGAAAGATAGTAGGTGTTGTGGTCAAATTCCGCAATAATATCGTCATCAATTGTATTATTGAACATACCGGGTAGGTATATATATTGGTTGTTTTCAACCAAACATCGAATTTTCATCCCGAAGCGTGTCTGTACACGCTCCATCTTCATTATTTGGTAATTGTGATTGAAAACCATCTCATTTATAGAGAGAATTGTTTTGTTTTGACATTTTTTGAATATTTTTTTTAAATGTGCTTCCATTTTTAGCAATTTACTTAACTTGAATAATAGTTAAAGAAAACTAGAGGGGGTTTTTATACAAAATTAAGAAATGTAATTTTTTCTGTTGCGGTTTTTTGTTTTTATAAAGTTGCAAATTTATTAAATGCGTGAGAAACAAAAAAAAATTTAGTTTTAAATAGCTTCTGTTGCGGTTTTTCTATTTAATCAAAAAATTTTAGATTAATTTAATAATTTCATTAACTAATAATAATATGGAATAAAACCACATTTATATATATATATTTTTTTTTTTTTTTTTTTTTTTTTTTTTTTTTTTAAAATCTAAAATTTTTTGATTAAATAGAAAAACCGCAACAGAAGCTATTTAAAACTAAATTTTTTTTTGTTTCTCACGCATTTAATAAATTTGCAACTTTATAAAAACAAAAAACCGCAACAGAAAAAATTACATTTCTTAATTTTGTATAAAAACCCCCTCTAGTTTTCTTTAACTATTATTCAAGTTAAGTAAATTGCTAAAAATGGAAGCACATTTAAAAAAAATATTCAAAAAATGTCAAAACAAAACAATTCTCTCTATAAATGAGATGGTTTTCAATCACAATTACCAAATAATGAAGATGGAGCGTGTACAGACACGCTTCGGGATGAAAATTCGATGTTTGGTTGAAAACAACCAATATATATACCTACCCGGTATGTTTAATAATACAATTGATGACGATATTATTGCGGAATTTGACCACAACACCTACTATCTTTCCAAAGAAAGGAAAGGTAGTAGCGAATTAAATTATGAATTAACTATAAATGCGAAAACAACAGGTAATTTTTGGTAAATAGTTTTTATTTATTTATTATTAAATCTAATTATTAATTATTATTGTTTTAGTTCAAGATACACCAAAGAAGTAAATTGAAGAATATTGAATGTAATCAAAGACAACGACAACCGAAAGCCGGAGTTATTTGTTTTGAATTGAATTGAATATTATTAAAATTAAAAATTAAATGTTATCATATATTTTATTTCTAATATATTATATAAAATTAAAAAAGAAAAGTATAAAAATAAATAAAAAATTTAAATAAAAAATTGATTAAAAAAAAAAATAAATAAAAATTTGTTATTATTTTTTGTTAGATTAATAGATTGAAACCATATAACAAAACTATATAACTGAAACTGACAAACAAATCTCGGACATCAACACGCTTATGATAGAGGTGATTGATAAAGCTGTATGTTGTACAAACAAACAAGATTGATATTCTGTTATTATGTTAATATATATATATATATATATATATATATATATATATATATATGTTATTTATAATAAGAGATTCAGTTGAATTAAAAACTTTGATAAATATGTATTGGGGTCAATTTTTAAAAACTGGTGATAAATATTGTATTTGTCATGCACAGTGGAAAACATTTCAAATAATAAATGCAATAGTTTTGGATATTATAATGCAGGTGTTTCTAACCGCAGAAGGAGGGACTAGAACGCAAATTTTTTCTCTTAATAGAGGACAACAAATGCCAACAAATATTCCAATATTTCAATTTAGTCACAATCAACATATAAAAATTGAGGTTATTGGTGGTATGATATCACTAGTTGGAACAGTATATGAAGGCGGTTTTAAAGATATAAATGTACATTCATACAAACCATCATGCGTTTATAGTGAAATAGATGATCATGTTTTTAGAGGTGCAACTAAACTTTATAATGGTAAGACTGATATCCACTCATTGAATAAAAATCAGCAAAAACCTCCCCTCTCTCAAAAAATGGCTAATGATAGTAAAGTTAAGAAAGTAGCTGGTGGTGGTGGTGGTGGAGATAACTCATTTGAATATGGAGATTATTAAATTAGTATATAAATATGAGAAACAATTCTTATCATCTCATTCAAAAATATATCGCTAACTTAAGAACATATCTATTAAAAAGAAAAAACTAAAATGAAAAATATTTTTATTATATTGTTTTCATATATCTATATTATACAAGTGTTTTCAGCTTCATTACCTATTGATTTGAGTGAAAATGAACTTAAAAATACTGAATTTGCAATAAAATTACCAAATAATGATACTGTAAGCATACAACTAAATTTCAAACTTTTAAAGTTTAGTAATGATTTAAATAAAAACATCGAGTCAACAACAAAAGCAGAATCTAAATCAATCGATGATTTAAATAAAAACATCGAGTCAACAACAAAAGCAGAATCTAAATCAATCGAAGAACAAGAAGACTCTCAACCACCTATAAATCAATCTTTTACTGTTGAACAAGCTATTGAAACATTTAGGCAAGATTTATTAAAAAAAGAAAAAAATATTGCAGGAATAATTGAAAGTTCGGCTCCATTTTATAGACATTTTCAACTCCAATATAAAGATAATATAAAATTGAGAATCCGTTGTACATATGACAGCAATTACTTGAAACGTCGATTAAATATTTCATGTTTCGAATATCGTCAAGTTGAATATGAGAGAATTTTAAGTAATGGTGAAATTGAGGTGGTTTCTGAGGATGATACTACATACCGATCCGATGTTACATTAATCAACATTCAAGATTATACACATGATTTAGATATGGAAATATTATAAATTAGCTGATATGATGAAATACATTTACTACTAGTTAATATAAACTTTAACGTTGATGTGTTAAGAAGTTTTATTTAACATAAATAAAAAAATATTAAAATAAGAAAAATATAGAAGACTTTTTTTTTTTTTGTTGTATATACAGATGTTCACATAACATGCGAACATATATATATATATATATATATATACACTTGATCGCAACTTTTTGAACAAGGCTTTATTTTAGTAAGAATATAAAATGTATATAAAAACATTTGTTAATGAGTTTCAATGAAACAATTGAATTTTGTTATTTAGAGAAAACGTATCACACACATAAACAGAAAATTATATATATTTTTTTTGTATAATTTAAAAGTTGTTTAAAACTATATTAAAATAAAAAAAGTGGAAACGGGATTCGATTTAATTGAAAAACTACGTAAAAGCTTAATTCTTAAAAGTATTCTCTTAAACCGAAATTGAGAGATATTTAAATATAAACATCTACACTAAATCCAGGTATGTTATAGAGATATTAACAGCAAATCTATAATTTATGTTTATTTCAACTTTAATTTTTCAAATACTTTCAGAACGTTATTTTAATTTCTGTTGTATTATGTACATCTGTGAGATATGTGGAACGTCTTTCGTATCCAAATTTAATTTTAAAAGACATTTTAATAATAAGCATATTAATCCAAAATCAAACAAAACAAAATTAAATTTAAAAAATGAAAAAATTGTTAAAGTTGAAAATATTGAAGAAACTCCATCGTGTAGCTATACACGATGTGAAACTTGTAAATTAAATATAAGAAAAGGTTCTTGGTCTCATCATTTGAGAACTAATGAACATAAAAAAAAAAATAATCGTTTGTTTATAAACAACGATATATATATAAGCGAAAATTTATTTAATAAGCGTATCCAAACTTTTGTATACGAAAATAAAAAGGAAGGTGAGCTTTCAACAAACATTTTATTTTCGAATGCAAAAGAAAGCATCATAAATATTTTAAAAAATATGTTATTAGAACATATAAATATAAAATTCAATATAGAAATTTTTGCAGAATATATAAAATTCTCAAAAACTAATAAGAATGAAAATGATGATGATGATGATGATGATGATGATAGTGCTCTAATTAGTATGAAATCTTTTCAAACGAAAATGATAATAGTTCAATTAGATCAAGATCTATCAGACGTGTACGATAGTCATAGTATAGAAATAGCAACCAAAATGGATGAATTTCAAGAGCGAGATAGTGGTTGGGCTCTAGTCTCTATAAATAGAATTGAGATAAATGTTAACAAGTATTGTCCAATAAAAGGATCTAAATATTTAGAACTACCACTATTTATTAGAAATAAAAAAGCGTGCATCAACATTAGAAATAATGATAATTATTGTTTTAAATGGGCTCTTATAGCTGCATTAGAAAACAAACGTTTAAATCCAAAGTATTCACATTTTAGTAATGTTATCACACAAAGCTTAATAACACTAACAAATGGAATAACAATTGATTTCACCAGCTTAACCTTTCCTCTATCTGTTGGTGATATTAAGATATTTGAAAAAAATAATTTAAATATAAGTGTGAATGTTTTTGGATGTGATGTGATAAAAAAAGAAATCGTTGGACCATATTATAAGACAGTTGGTGAAAAAATTACTCATGTCAATCTATTATACATTCAAGATGATAAAAACGATGAATCACATTATGTTTGGATAAGAAACTTAAGTAGTTTATTGAGCACACAGGTTTCAAAACATAATGGTGCTAAATATTTTTGTAATTTTTGTTTACAATATTCAAGTAGTGAACTCTTGCTGTTAAAACATAAACAAGAATGCAATAAAATTGTCACCAAAATGCCTACGGGTGTTGATAATGATAATATATTGCAGTTCAAAAATTTTAAAAATAAATTAGATGTACCATTTGTTATCTATGCGGATTTTGAATGTATATTAAGTAAAATTAACAACAAAAATTCTAATAATGTTATCAGCATTCAAAAACATATACCTATAGCTTACAGCTACTACATAAAATCATCTTTTGATTCTAAACTGAATAAGTTTAGAACGTATACGGGTGACGATGTTGTTAAAGATTTTGTTCAAAATTTGATAGATGATACACGTTTTTTGTGTGAAAACTTTTTAATGAAAGTAGTACCAATGAATTCTCTGTTACCCCATGAACTTGAAAAACAATATAATACTAATGTGTGTCATATATGTAATCAATTTTTAGGTGATGATAGATGTGCTGATCATTGTCATTTAACTGGTCAATATCGCGGTCCAGCTCATTTGAGATGTAATATTAATTATCAATTGCCTAACTATATCCCAATAATTTTTCATAACTTTTCTGGTTATGATTGTCATTTGTTTGTAAAGGCACTAGCAGATTTTCCGGGTGGTATAAATGTTATACCTCTTAATAAAGAATTGTATATATCTGTTACGAAAAGAATTCAAATAACTGATAAATATAGTTTAGAATTACGTTTTCTCGATTCTTTTAAATTTATGTCATCAAGTTTAGATAGTTTATCTAATTATTTACATAATGATGACTTTAAAATATTAAAATCGATATTTCCAAATCAATTAGAATTTAATCTTTTGAAAAGAAAAGGTATATTTCCTTATGAGTATATTGATTCAGCTGAGAAATTAAACGAAAATTCCTTACCTTCTCGCGAACAGTTTTTCTCTACATTAAATAATAAAGAATGTGCTATTGCTGATTATGAACATGCGTTAAATGTTTGGTCTACATTTAACTGTCAATCTCTAAATGAGTATATGCTTTTATATCTAAAAACAGATGTACTTCTTTTGACTGATGTATTTGAAAATTTTCGTTCTGTTTGTAAATCAATATATCATCTTGATCCATGTCATTACTATACGACACCTGGTTTGTCGTGGGATGCCATGCTAAAAATAACGAAAATTAAATTGGAATTGTTCACCGATATAAATATGTATAATTTCATTAAAAAAGGAATTAGAGGTGGTATTGTTCAATGCTCAACACGTCGGACAGTTGCAAATCATAAATATATGAAAACATATGATTGTTCTAAGCCCACACAATATCTTATGTATTTAGACGCCAACAATTTATATGGTTGGGCAATGTCTGAATCTTTACCAGAAGGTAAATTTGAATGGATTGAAGATATAGATAGCTTCGATATTTTGAAAGTAACCGAAAACTCTGATTTTGGTTACATTTTAGAAGTTGATTTAGACTATCCTCAAGAACTTCACGATAGTCACAATGATTTACCGTTTTGTGCTGAACTTAAAAGTCCACCAATAACACATCATAATATTAAGAAACTAATTCCCGATTTAACTAACAAAAAATCATATATAATTCACTATCGAAATCTTCAGCAGTGTATTAGAAATGGTCTAAAATTAGTTAAAATTCATAGAATATTAAGATTTAAACAATCTGCTTGGTTGAAACAGTATATCGATTTAAATACCTTTCATCGAACAAATGCCAAAAATGATTTGAGAAAAATTTTTTTAAACTTTTAAATAATGCAGTATACGGAAAAACGATGGAAAACGTTGAAAAACGTAAAAATGTGAAAATCGTTCATGCTTGGGAGAATGAACATAATCGTTTGGGTGCACGAGCTCTTATAGCAAAACCTAATTTCCATAGTTTAAAACATTTTACCGATAATATGATTGCAATTCAAATGAGTATGGATAGGGTAACGTTTAATAAACCTATATATTTAGGGTTTTCAGTTCTAGAACTATCTAAACATAAAATGTATGATTTTCACTATCAGTATATGCAATCAAAATTTAATGAAAATTTAACATTAAATTATATGGATACTGACTCTTTTATTTACACAATAAGAACAGACGATTTCTATAAAGATATTTACAATGATCTTCATCTAAACTTTGATACATCAGACTATTCAATTAATAATGTTTTCAATTTCCCCTTGCAAAACAAAAAGGTGTTGGGAATGATGAAAGATGAGAACAATGGTCATGTAATGCTAGAATTTATTGGGCTTCGATCAAAAGTGTATTCAACAGCTGTTGTTGATAAAGAAGAAATCAAAAAAGCTAAAGGTGTAAAAAACTCGGCTTTAAAAAAACTAACTATTAATGATTATCGTAACTGTCTGATAGATAAAACTATATATTATGATAAAATGTACATATTTAAATCTATTCTACATGAAATTTATACACAACAAATATCAAAAGTTGTATTAAGTTATGATGATAATAAACGTTATATAAGAGAAGATGGTATTAATACCTACGCTTGGGGACATTTCAAAATAAACAACAATTGAAATTTTAATAAAGTCTAAATCATACAAACAAAAAAAAAAACAGTTTTTATTTTACAAAAACAATATTTATTTATATATATATATATATTAAAAACAATTTTTGCATTTTGCAAACAAAATAATTTACAATCACATGTACATATTTAAATCTATTCTACATGAAATTTATACACAACAAATATCAAAAGTTGTATTAAGTTATGATGATAATAAACGTTATATAAGAGAAGATGGTATTAATACCTACGCTTGGGGACATTTCAAAATAAACAACAATTGAAATTTTAATAAAGTCTAAATCATACAAACAAAAAAAAAAACAGTTTTTATTTTACAAAAACAATATTTATTTATATATATATATATATTAAAAACAATTTTTGCATTTTGCAAACAAAATAATTTACAATCACAAACAATATGCGAATCAGTCGTATTTTGTTTCAAGATAAGACAATTTTCAAAATGAACATCATGAACTGATAGGAACAAGTCTTTGTATTCAAACAATTTAATTATATCAACTCTTTCAAAACACGCACATTCATACATATCAACGAAAAACCGCAGCAGAACTTTTAACAACAGAACAACAATACAGGGGTGACATTTATATCGTCGTTGTTAGTTTTCACATACAAAATTAGTATACAAATCCTAACCAACTCGAGCCAAACCGAGGCAAGCCGAGCCGAGCCAAGCCAAGCTAAGCCAAACCAAACCGAGCCAAGACAAGCCCCAAGTCAAGCCAAGCCAAGACAAGCCCCAAGTCAAGCCAAGGCAAGCCAAACCAAGCCAAGGCAAGGCAAGGCGAGCCAAGCCAAAGCGAGCCAAGCCAAGACGAGCCAAGCCAAACCAAGCCAAGTCGTACCAGGCCAGTTGCCGAATCTCATTACTCACACACTATTTCAAAAACTTACAGGTATATAAGTGCCAACCTATTTCAAGCACACATTCATACATACCAATCAAAACCACAACAGAATAACAAAACAGGGTTGATTTTTTTGACGTCACTGTTAGTTTTGCCATACAAAATTAGTATAAAATTTTTGCTCCCTGCTCTTTTTTCCAGATCTCTCCCCATGACACTACTATTACTAATATAAAAATTATTACAGCTAATTCAAAAACCTCCACTATAACAACCAGTTGAATTAATAAATAAATAATTTTTATATTAGCTGAGCCCCTGCAGTTCTTTGCTATAAGTGATACATAGATGACACTTGTTGTTTGATTTTATTTTATGTGTAAATAGATGTTTACACATCTCCCCTGTGATCGGATTCACATAGTATTTTTTTTTTAAACTATCACTCAAGAAAAGCTTGATAAATAATATGGAGTTCTGCACGATCAATTTCAATGATAAAAGTGTGGCTTGGTCCCTACACCCGAAAATATAGAAAATTTCCTATATGGTGCTGGCCGATCGGATAGTGAAAGCGCGCGAGATGTTTGATGTCATACAGGTCTGTGACTTTTTAAATAATCAGTAAGGTTTTAGGAAGCTTTCCCCTTGATGGGTGCCGCTTTATGCCGATGGATGAAACATATATCAGTACAACTCACCGGAGACCAAGCAGCAGTCTTAGCAATTCTCAGGGAGAATTTGCGACGAAGAAAGATGAGTTTTTTGAGATGTTTGCGACATAATCTACATTGATTACCTTCAGAGGGGAAAAACAAACGGCAAAATAAAAAAGGCTGAATTTGGTCAAGATGAAAGTGATTTTTTATTAAGATAATGAACAGGTGTAGTCGAATTGTTACTTCTTGTTAGCTCCAACGATGAAATCATTGATTATTTTGGGGAGCTAATATTTGGAAGGAATAAAATAATCGGGATAATATCGGCCAAAGTGTGTTGAGCTAGAATTTTTTTTTACTAACTTATTTATTTACAAAATTTATAAACCTAAATTGTTATGTTAATATAACAATTGCTATATTATATCATCTAATGTTAAAACATTTTATTATATTTTCTTGTCAATGTGTCATAATATATCAGGAAAGCGAATTTGATCCAATAGTATGATTTGAGCTTCTTTTATTATACTGCAGTTGAATATTAAATGATGTATGCTGTATTGCATAATTGGTGGTTAAAAAGGTGACGGTGTGTTATACTTATGTGTGCTAGTCTGGGTCTGATCTATTTTGTAGGTACATCCTTATGATATCTCGCGGGTATGTTGGTGAAAATTTGTTGGTTGATGTTTTTATGGTAATGTTGGTAATAGAGCCAATCATCCTTTTCTATTTGTTTTAAATTAGTTGAGATAATTTAAATTATATAAATTTAATTATATTTTGTTGCTTCATCGGCTAAAGTGTTACCTAGTATACCAATATTTCTAGAATATATATTACCTTGAATTTGGTATGATACTTTATTAGAATATCTCAAATTTTTGAAATAGTTGTACTTCTATTTTTTATTTCTTGTATTGCTGGTACTGCTGATTTTGAGTCTGTGCTTATCAGGAAATTACCACAAAAGTTATTGTATTTGTTTGGAAGAACTATGGCTATATCATCGCAACATTTTAATATATGTCACTTATCCTCTGATTGAATGATCTTTTATTGTTGTTTTTTATTGCCTTTGATTTATCATATTTCAGAAAATATTTCTTGTATATCTCATATAATTCATTAGGGTTTACCAGTTGGTGACGTATATTGTTCCAATTTGTTTCTTTTGTTTGTTTGTTTCATGGTATTGTGTTTAGGCATTTTGTTTTTATTATGTTTTGTTTTAAAATATCAATGCTCGAATATCCAATAAGAATGGTTTCTTGGTTTTTGTTTATGTTGTTAAGTGTTTCATCAATTTCTGATATGAACTTCACTATATTTTCTAACGTAGAAATAAAATAAAAAAAATAGAAAAAATTTTATTTAAATGTACATAAATTTGTATTGATTCGAATGAAGTGCTTTAAAATCAATATTTGTAAAAAGAAGGAATGACGGTCAAGGCTTCTCACCTATGGGGAAGAAGTTTTAACCAGGGTGAATGGCTGTGTGCTTGATGGAAATTGGCGACAATTTACCGAGTGGTCCGGATGATTTTTGTAGATTGCAGGATTGTCCTAGTTAGGTGATGTCTGTGTATGTAGTTTAAGGGGGATAAGGGTTTTTCATTTATTTTTCTGAATGCACATGTCGAGAGTGTTGTTTCAAAATCGAAGCAAAACTAAAGAAGATACAGCGTTTCCAGCGACCGGCCTCATACGGTATATCATATATAAATCAGTGTTTAAAAAACTTTAAATCGATTTTCTCGCAAATATGTGTTTGAAGTCTTTGAACATCATAACTCAAAATGTACTTGACCGATTCTTTTGAAATTTTACACATTATTTCTATATATAAATCGCCAGGTTCAGAAACATAGATGGCAAACGAAACCATTAAACGCAAACTGCAAAGTTTCACAAACGGATGCCTGCGCAACATCTTAAAAATATGGTGGCCAAGAACAGTATCGAACGAAGAACTACTACAAATCTCTGAGCAGGCAGACATCAATACGCAAATCTGAAGAAAAAAATACAACTGGCTAGGCCACACATTCCGTAAGCCGTACGACGAAATATGCCACTCAACACTACAATGGAACCCACAGGGTACACGCTTGCGAGGAAGACCGAAGACTACTTGGAGACGCACTATTTTCTTTGAGACAGGGAAATCTTTCAACGAACTTAGATACATTGCAACAGACAGAAACGAATGGAGATTTTATGTAAACAGCTTATGTTCCTGATGGAATACGCTAATAAATATAAATATAAAATATATATAACACCGAAGAGTTCTTTCTTCCCTATTTTTTAACAACAAATTCCCGAAATTTTATAGCAAAAATCGTGTTTTTCACTTCAAAATGCTGCAAAAAAAATTGAAAAAACTTTGGGAAACATATCACCCTTTAAACGCAGTTCGATTAATTATACCCTCCACTCCAGTGTGCAGAGGGTATATATAAGTTTGTCATTCCGTTTGTAATAATTAGAAAAAAAATTTTGGACCCCATAAAATATATATATTTGTGATCCTTATAACAACCGGAGTTGATATAGCGATGTCCGTCTGTGGAAATCACGATGATGGTATCAATCGGGCAGCTAGGGTGCTCGTTGACATAAAAAATGATTCATTAACATCTTGAAAAGTTTGCTATTTAAAATCGGTCCATTAGGGCCCGAGATTTGAATGAAGAACTAAAAAAAGTCTTGAAAAAATATAATTTTCTATGTTGTTCTTGTCACGATCACGCCCTGAATAGTGCAGCTACAGTGATCGTTTTTAGTGAGAATGATTCACCAAATTCATGGGAAGATTTCTATTTCAAAAATCATTAAAATCGGTGGAACAGGTCCAGGGAAATCTCTGAAAAGTTAAAAAAAAAAATGAAAAATATGATGTTTCTATATTGTTCTTGTTGTTATTCTAAATGTTGTGTTGTTGTCATAGCTGGACTTGTTGTTTTTGTGGTCGTTGTGGTAATAATATAATAAAAACTAACCCTTTGTACATTTTTTTATTAACTCTGGTAGAAAAATTTAAAAGTTTCCATTGTTTTGGCATCGCTCTAAAAATTTGTTAGATCATTTCTGTTATTACCACGAGCCTGCCTGCAAAATTTCAGATCGAATGGCTCACGGGAAATTGGTTGAAATCGATCCAAAATTTTTTCGACAAGCAGACACTACGAGTTAATATAAAGGGAGTAAAAATTCACCAACATCTAAAGCAAATAATGCTAAAATACGTAGTTGTTAATAAAAAAAAAAACAATGTAAATATAGCAAAAAAAAAATTTTATGTATAAATTTATTTATAAATTTATATAAACATATTAAATAAGACAAATAATATACATATATTATATATGTATATCCATAACAACTGCATGTTAGAAATAAGTCGGTATATTATTTTATTTACATAAAATTCTGCAATATTTTGTTGTGGGGAAAATACATTTCTTTTGCATTAACAGAGTGTCACTTCATTTTGCTCAGCGTGACTATGCCACAGTAGATGGCGCCACAATTTTTGTTTGTTCTAATTAGCTTTGCAATAGTTATTTCTATTTTAACATGAATGTTAATATTTTCAACTGGATATCATACAGAACAATGTTAAGAGTATTGTCGTATTTGTAGTACATTTATGTATAAATGTATGTAAGCACAATGAGGTGCTAGTAAAACAAAATCAAAACAAACAAACCTACATACACACACACGTACATTGGCTAGCGACAGTAAAATGTACAACAGAAAATATCAAGTGGATATTGGGGTAGGTCAAGCGACGTTAATAAATGACTCAGTGTGTTTGTTTGACTAAGCGGGTTACAGTTACAAAGTAATGCAATCGAATAGAGTTGATTGATCGACATGTAGATCAACTATATTTGATTTCATGTGTAAACCGAATACAATGCATGTGTTAGTGTATTGTATCGGCATGTACTTTAACCAGTACAATTCCACTCTCTTTGTTTGGAATTGTACTCAATGTATGAAAATAATTTTAATAGAAGAACCACCCAAAATTCATAGTCGCCTGGTACAATTGTACATATTTATGTTTATACTAATATTAAAAATAGAGTTAGAACAAAATTATAATTATGGAGTGACTTTAGAAAGCCACACCCAAAACTATTTTAGAATCACTCACAATTGTTAGTTTATAAGCAGGGACTTTATTAAATAAAGAAGGCTTTTTATTCCAACAACCGAACAATACAGATGTCTAATTATTTGAACGCTCACACGATGATATAAATCCAAGCAACGATGCATCCTTTCAACTAATAAAATAAATCATCATTCTTTTTCCATTATATGGCGATCCTGCCACCGAATCCTGCCGACTGCCACCGAATCCTGCCGACTGCGACCGAATCCTGCCGAATCCTGTGGATGGGAAGACATCCAAGCAACAGAAAGAATCCTGTAAGTAAGCCGTACCGCCTTAAACATACCTAACGTGAGTGAAAATGGTAGATAGCAGTAAGCTAAACCATTAGTTTACCACCAACGGCATAATAGCAGTAGAAAGTGCAAACTTAACTGCGTATATTGCGTTGAGGAAAGTTCTGGCTCAACGATAATAACAACAACTATCATCAAAAGCTGAGGATGAAAACAACTAGCCTGTTCTTGATTTATATTTTATTTTTTTGGTTCGTATAAAAGTGTAATAATAGAAATAACCAACAGACACCGCATTGGCGAGGTTGGTGGAATTTCTAAAAAGAAAGTTTTTTTTTTTGAAGTTTGTGAAAGTATTTATAAAATTATGAAGTGAAATTTTGTAAAATGGTTATTTTATAAATTTTTAAATTTTCGTGAAGGTGATTTTTGAAGAAATTTTTTTTTAAAAAATAACGTAACAGTGAACTTGCATATTTGCGTCTATATATCATTTTTGCGACAAACACCACACATGGATAGCTTACGGTGAAAAACTAGTTAAAATCCGATGGAAGAATCTTGGGAGGAATTGGAAAAGGGAATGCGTATAGCGGAAGAAAATTGGCAAAAACAATTAAAAGAATACGGAGCAGAGGCACCAAAGCCAGACATTTTGAAATTCGGACCAAAGCCTATCAAGATTGCACAGAAAATAAAAGTGGTTGAACCAAAATATGAAATTTTTCCATTGCCGAAAGTAAGGAAATCAAGAGGCGATTTTGTAAATCGTAAGAAGAAGGAATTGACGCTGATGAATTCCGAATTAACATATACCAAAGAAGAAGATAAAAGAACCAAGCTGATTGAACGTATAGCGAAAATAATATCGGATATTAAAGAGTTCCGGAAAGCAAAGAAATTATCGAAAAAGAAAGATGGGGAGCACCCAAACTAAAATCAACGAGGTAATCTCAGCTACATCCCAAGCACCAACAGCAGTAAGCATAAGTCTTGAAATTGTAATTTTTGTCTGCGTAGTGGTGACAGTAATAGTAATAATGAAATATTTGCGCAAATATGTGAAAAAACAGATACGAAGACATAGTATAAGAGCTGGTTTACAGCAATAACTTCAAAATCACACTGGTAGAAAAAAGAAGAAAAATGTTTGAATAAATAAAATTTTAAGATAAAATTTAAAACATGTAAAAAAATATATATATATATATATATATATATATATATATATAAGACAGATTTAATCAAAAATTATAAAAATAAATAAAAATATATAAATGTTTAATACTAAGAATAAATAAATTAAAGAAAAAGAAAATTTAATAATTGTTATTTCTCATGGATTCAATATTAAAATCATTAGAGTCAATATTGGTAAATGCAAGAAAGTCTATAGGTCGTCCATACTCTTTAGAAACTGTTTCAGCAAAGAGGTTAGAGATACAAGGTTTAGAAAAAGAATTAGAAAATATCTTAACAGAGTCAAACATTACAGAACGACAAAGTATAAAAATATCGGAAAAATTTAGGAAATTAAGAGACGAAGCATTAGAATTGTTGACACAACATTCAAAAAATAAGGTTATACCGGATAAACAACAAATTGTGACAATGGAGTCCATGGACATAAATGAAATATCTGCTGTAATTAAGCTGATTAACATTTTTACGGGAAAAAAGAGCGAACTGAATAGCTTTGTTACAAGTGTAGAATTAGTATATGAAACAATACCAGCGACGAAACAAAATGCTTTTTTCAATTTCGTATTCAAATCACGTTTGGATACAAAAGTTCAAAATATGGTAAGACAAGAAACTATTCCAACGACTATAACAGAATTAATTACGGCATTGAAGACGACATACAGACCAGTTGGAAGTTCGAACAATGTTTTAAATAAGGTTTCCAGATTGAAAGGTGAATCGGTTAGAGAATTCGCGAACAAAATACAAGAGTTGATTTCGGAATTGAACGAGATCCAAATATTGGAAGTCGGGGAGACAGATAGAGCTTCTATAGTAAGAACAAATAACGTAATGGCGTTTAATACTTTCAAAAATGGTCTGAGAGATCAGCAAATCTTATCAACCATAAACGCCAGTAGGGTTACAAATTTCGTTGATGCATTGAAAATTGCAGAAGAGTCTGAGATGAATTCTTCACAGAGACAAATATTGTATGCTGCGAATGGCTATGCTGCAAATAGACAGCAACGGTCGAAATGTAATAAATGTGGTTCAGTACACGGCAATATATGTCCAGCCAACGGGGCAAAATGTAATAAATGTGGAAAGTTTAACCACTATGCGAAAGTTTGTCGTTCAGGTAATCAAAATCATGTCAGAAACAACGGACGAGATAATAACAATAATAGGAATAACAGAAATGTCAACAGAAGTAATAATAATAATTACCGTAATAATGGTAATAACAGGGGTAATAATAATAATTACCGTAACAATGGAAATAACAATGGAAACAACAACAACATGGGAAACAGTAATAGAAGTTTCAATATACATAGAGCAGAGACTCAGGGAAACTTCCAGATGCCGGAGATTACACAGAGAGAATCTCCAGGGGGCATGAATTAGAGACAAAAAGAATATTTAAAATATCATCGAATCTTAGAAATTGCATCGAACTGAATATATTGGATACGAATACCGCGTTAACATTTTTAATAGACACAGGAGCGGATGTCTCTTTGTGCAAACAAAATTTTTTTACCGTTACGATGTAGATTCGGATGATGACTGTTGTTTAACAGGGATATCAAGGGAACAAGTTAGATCTATTGGTTCCACAATGATAAAGATAAATATAAATGATACAATAATAGAACACAAAGTGCAATTAGTAGAAGATGATTTTCCAATAAACACTGACGGAATCCTAGGTAGAAATTTCCTATCAAAATTCAAATGTAGTATAGACTATGATAAATACATATTAACATTTACCATGAATAACGAGAACATAATCATTCCGATACATGACGATATAGTTGCCATAAATCACATAAAAATTCCACCAAGAAGCAAAATAATAGTACCTTTTGATATAGATATAAAGGAAGACAAAATTATAATAAATAGGGAAATCATTGAAGGTGTGTATTTGGCAAATACCATAATACCAAAAGATGGCAATAAACACATAAAAATTCTTAATGTAACAAATGATAAGGTGACAATCAAAAATCTTAGAGTGGAAACTATGCCACTGGAGAATTATGAAATTTTTAGAATTGATAAGAACACAAATAAAAGTCATGATTCGTATTCGGAAAGTAGATTTAAAAAGCTGTTAGAGAATTTGGATCTAAATAGTACAGACAAAGAAAGTCAAAGTGAGCTTGAAAATATTATAAAAAGGTAATTTCTACAAGCAAACAATTAGCCTACATGATAACAAACCAGTTTATATAAAAAATTATCGTTTACCTCATGCACAAACGGAAGAAATAAATTTCAAAGTACAAAATTTATTAGATGATGGTATAATAGAACCATCTATTAGCCCTTATAATGCTCCTTTATTATTAGTTCCAAAAGGGGAACATACTGATCTAAAAAAATGGAGACTAGTAGTAGATTTCAGAAAACTTAATGACAAAGTTGTCAATGATAAATTTCCACTAACAAGGTTAGATGATGTCTTGGACAAACAAGGTAGAGCAAAATATTTTTCAACGCTGGATATGACAAGTTCATTCCACCAAATTGAACTAGATAAAAAATCACGTCCATATACTGCTTTTTCAACGACAGATGGTCATTACCAGTATAGGAGACTACCATTTGGTTTAAAGATATCATCAAATAGTTTTCAACGAATGTTGACAATCGCTTTATCAGGTTTGGATTCTGAAGCATTTTTATACGTAGACGATATAATTATTTTCGGATGCAGTTTGAAGCATCACAATGCAAACCTGGTAAAAGTTTTGGATAGATTGACCAAATATAATTTAAAACTTAATGCAAATAAATGCTGTTTTCTAAAACCTAAAGTTGTATATCTTGGTCACTTAATAACTTCAGAGGGTATAAAACCAGATCCTGGTAAATTTAGTGCGATACACAAGTATCCGATACCTAAAAATGCCGATGACGTAAGAAGATTCGTTGCATTTTGTAACTACTACAGAAGATTTATTGCAAATTTTGCGGACATAGCAAGTTGTTTAAATGAATTACTTAAAAAGGGAATAAAATTCGAATGGACGGAAAAACGTCAATCTTCTTTTGAAACATTAAAACAGAAGCTGATAAGTCCGCCAGTCCTACAGTATCCAAATTTCGACAAACCTTTTATTTTGACAACCGATGCATCTGATTTTGCACTCGGAGCAGTTTTGTCACAAGGTGAAATTGGCGAAGATATGCCAATATCATATGCAAGTCGATCTTTGAATAAGCATGAGAAGAATAAACCAGTAATAGAAAAGGAATTACTTGGTATACATTGGGGCATACAGTTTTTCAGACCCTATTTGTATGGTAGAAAATTTATAGTGGTAACTGACCACAGGCCACTAGTTGCTTTATTTTCACATATAAACCCAAGCTCGAAGTTGACTAGAATACGTTTGGAATTGTCAGATTATGATTTTGATATAGTGTATAAGAAGGGAATAAATACTAATGCAGACGCACTTTCCAGAATCAATCTGGACTCAGATTTACTAAAAACAATGATACCTCCAAGGATCGATGAATCCGTTAAAAAAGCATTGGTGATTACAAGAGGAATGAAAAACAAAGAAACAAATGAAAAAGCTAGGAAAGCTGATGATAAAATTAAAAGTGATAAAGCTAAAAGTGAGGAAAGGATAAATGTGACAGCCGACACGGAGTCTGAGCGACTCGTGATATGGGACTGTACATCAATAAATGACATAGCGCGCGCGAATAGGATAAAGTTTAAATTAGACACAAGGTGCACCACACAAATAAAGATTGAAGACAATAGTAGTCTCAATGAAATGGCCATAAGATGTAGCGATAATCCATATTATTTAGATAATATACTGGAGAAACTACCATCGGTATTAGAGAAGTTGAATTACAAAGGTTACGCTCTCGAGAAGGGTGATAACATATTCAACATAGTGACACATGAGAGATTCAAAGAAATCTTGAACAGAAACAAAGAAACTGACGTCAGAATATTGTTATATAGAAATCCTCAATACATAAAAGATGAAAATAGAAAGAAACAATTAATAGAAGCTTATCACGATACACCATGCGGAGGACATTTCGGAGTTAAAAAAACGCTAATCCGTTTAAAACAAAAATACATATGGAAAAATATGTATAAAATGGTAAAACAATTTGTAAGAACGTGTGATCTTTGCCAAAGAAACAAGCAAATCAGACACACAAGAGAACCATTAGAAAAGACTGACACACCATGTCAAAGTTTCGAAACCATAGTAATTGATACAGTGGGTCCACTGAGACCATCAGAAAATTACAGATACATACTGACTATGCAGTGTGAGTTAACGAAATATGTAATGGCCTGTCCAATGATGACTAAAGAAGCAAAATCTGTAGCAGAAGCACTTGTTGAGAACGTCATCCTGAAACATGGATTATTCAAAACATTGAAATCGGACAAGGGGACTGAATTTACAAATCAACTAATGAAGGAGATATGTGAATTGTTGAAGGTGGAACAGACATTTTCAACTCCTTATCATCATGAAACACTTGGAACTGTTGAGAGAAATCACAGAGTTTTAAATGAATATTTTCTATCCTTTGTTAATGATGATGATTGGAATTCATGGATACCATATTATACATTCGCATACAATACTACTCCACACGTTGACAACAATTATTCACATTTTGAACTGATTTTTAGCAAATTACCGAACTTGCCTAGTGACGAAATACATAACAGAGATAAAATATACAATTTCGAAAATTACTCAAATGAACTAAGAATTAGATTGAAATATTCATTGGAAAATGCAAGGAAAATAATAGAGAAAGTCAAAATGAAAAGAACGAAAGATTCTTTAGCTAACACAAATAGCATAGACTTAGAAATAGGGGACTTGGTATTAGTAAGAGTAGGAAACAGAAAAAAGAGTGAACCACCTTACGACGGTCCATATGAAATAGTAGAAATAAAAAATTTAAATGTAAACATAAAAGTTGGAAATAAAATAAAAACAGTACATAAAAATTTATTAAAGAAATATTATACAAGAACATAAAAATATATTGTAAACTATAAGATCGTAAAATTAAGAATAACATTAAACTATACAAACCTCAAATTTAAGATAAACAAAAAAAAAAAAAAAACATAGAAATATATTGTAAGCTGTAAGAATAGAATTAAAACATACAAAAAAGAAAATAAACAAAAATAGTATGTTAAGATAATATAAACAAACTTATAAATTATGTCAATTAAATCTAAATTCTGTACTGTAAACAGAAAAGTTATTGAACAAATTTTTAAGAACTATACAAAAATAAGAAAAATCAAATTACAAACCAATTAACAAAAAATTAATGAACAAAATTTTTTATGATAAATATACAAAAATAAAGAAGATAAAATTCAAATTACAAAATATTTATATTAAATCAGAAAAAATCCCATAATTTATGTAAACAAAATTATAAGATTTTTTCTTGAGGATAAGGGTGTCGTATATGTAGTACATTTATGTATAAATGTATGTAAGCACAATGAGGTGCTAGTAAAACAAAATCAAAACAAACAAACCTACATACACACACACGTACATTGGCTAGCGACAGTAAAATGTACAACAGAAAATATCAAGTGGATATTGGGGTAGGTCAAGCGACGTTAATAAATGTCTCAGTGTGTTTGTTTGACTAAGCGGGTTACAGTTACAAAGCAATGCAATCGAATAGAGTTGATTGATCGACATGTAGATCAACTATATTTGATTTCATGTGTAAACCGAATACAATGCATGTGTTAGTGTATTGTATCGGCATGTACTTTAACCAGTACAATTCCACTCTCTTTGTTTGGAATTGTACTCAATGTATGAAAATAATTTTAATAGAAGAACCACCCAAAATTCATAGTCGCCTGGTACAATTGTACATATTTATGTTTATACTAATATTAAAAATAGAGTTAGAACAAAATTATAATTATGGAGTGACTTTAGAAAGCCACACCCAAAACTATTTTAGAATCACTCACAATTGTTAGTTTATAAGCAGGGACTTTATTAAATAAAGAACGCTTTTTATTCCAACAACCGAACAATACAGATGTCTAATTATTTGAACGCTCACACGATGATATAAATCCAAGCAACGATGCATAATTTCAACTAATAAAATAAATCATCATTCTTTTTCCATTATAGTATACACGGGCTGGTCTTTTATTTCATACGTTTTTATACCTTCCACTCCAGTGTGCAGAGGGTATATATAAGTTTGTCATTCCGTTTGTAATAATTAGAAAAAAAAAATCTGGACCCCATAATATATATATATTTGTGATCCTTATAACAAGCGGAGTTGATATAGCGATGTCCGGCTGTCCGTCTGTGGAAATCACGATGACGGCTTCAATCGGGCAAGTAGGTTGCTCGTTGGTAAAAAAAATGATTCACTAACATCCTGAAAAGTTTGCTATTTAAAATCGTCCAAATCGGTTTATCTGGTCCCTAGAATTGAACGATGGAGTAAAAAAAGTCTTGAAAAAATATG
The DNA here is from genome assembly GCA_963682025.1 of Cordilura impudica. NCBI lineage: Eukaryota > Metazoa > Arthropoda > Insecta > Diptera > Scathophagidae > Cordilura > Cordilura impudica. The sequence goes on from OY821519.1 coordinate 158,155,282, forward strand.
ATTTGACTATGTTGTTCTTGTCGCGATAACGTTCTCAATAGGACAGCTAGGGTGCTTGTTGTTAGTGAGAATGATACACCAACATCATGAGAAGGTTTCCGTTTTTTAAATCGTGACAATAGGTTTCATAGGTGCCGAGAAATCACTGAAAAGGTAAAAAATATGATGTTTTCCTATATTGTTATTCTAAATTTTGTATTTTGACACAGCTTTACTTGTTGTTTTTATGGTGGTAATAATATAAAAATTCACCAATAGCAACATATTATGGTGTAATATTTAAGTTAGTTAATTAATAAAAGAAACTATAATAAATCAGTATCAATATTCTGCGATTTTTATAAGATCACAAAATATTACAAATTGATACATACATATTACTGTTGCAAATATCAAAATACTATTAATAACATTCATATATTCTGTATATGTATATCGATAATAAGCGCATATTAAAAATAAAAATAATATAAATATAAATTATTTTATTTATACAAAATACTGCAATTTTTAGGGTTGCAAAAAATAGTATGATTTTAAGGGTTATACTTTTGGTACATACTTGCATTCAAAAGTAGTAGTGAAACCATAAAATTTTACCCTGTAAAAAATTGGTGTTTAAAAAAAATTTTTTTCTCAGATGATATAATATAATATAGATGTCAATAATATTTAATTATAATCATTTTTAAAATGTACTATTTAATGTTTGGCGCAGGCAAACTTCATTCCCGGACTACCGGGAATTTAATGCACGAGTTATTCCGCATTAGGAATAATCGCGGAGCTCAGCTCAATCAATGTGCAATGATTAAGCCTCGCCCTGGGAAACATGTGTTCATGCTTCCCTTTTGTTTAAGTACAATTTAATATTTTCTTTGTACTTTTCCGCCTTTGAGTCAATTAGCCATTTTTGGGTTAATTCTGGGTTAAAATCTATGAAACTCCTTTTTTTATACATCGTTGAAAGGAGTGTTTACATAGATTTTAACTAGTAAAACCGTTAACGGTGCTTAGATATTGCTCGCCACCTTCTCTCTTTTATTTTTTAACTTATAAAATCAATCGTTTTGGTACCTTCGTACAATTCGTACACATAAACACCATCCGCTGTGCATATTTTTAAAAAAAGGTAATACATTTGTATATACAAATAAAATAGAGATTTTATTTTCTCTACTTATAAAACCTAAAATTAAATTGTGTTTTATTTTTTATATATTTTTTGCTACATACGCAAACATTTGGTCCTGCGAACCGGATCCTGAGGAAAAATTTGGAAAATTTTTAAAAATTATTAATTTCAACATTCCCACAGCCTTCATCTTGTCAACACCAGCAAGAACCTGCAAAAACAACCTTTCGCTGCAACTACAATTTACATCAAATTTAAACTAAAGGTGCGTATAGTTCAGTTTTTTTTATGTGTGAGCAAATCAAAAAATTTAAGATTTAAAAAGTGTATAATAAAAATTAATTTAAAAATAAAAAAGTTTCATCGTTATTGAAATACTATTTTTTTTTGCATACTTTTCGTTTTACAACCCTACGCGTTACGTTACATTACGTGTATATTCTTTACGTGGACGGTGACATTAATTATATCGTGTTTGTTTTAATCGAAAATAAAAAGAAAAAGCCGTCGGGATTTTTAAAAAGTGTTTAGTGCAAGTAATAATATAAATAATCATATCGTGTTTGTTTTATTCGAAGGAAAGAGAAAAAGCCGTCGGGATTTTTAAAAAAAGTGTTTAGTGCAAATAATAATAATTTAAACAGATTTACATTTAAACATAACTAAATCGGTTTTTTTTTCCTTTGTGTTATACATATACGCTCACGCGAACGTTTTTTTTTTTTCGTGTTTAAACTGCTTAAGCTGAGTAGTTTTTATTTCTCTATACGTTCACGCGTTGGTTTTTTTTGTGTTTATGCTCAAGAGTGTGTTCATTTCTCTTCACACTAATATATACGCACACGCATTGTGTTGGTTTGTTTTTTCTATAACATTGTTAGTCACCCTACTGTCCGTTTTAGTCGCGACATATCCAGTGTGTTTTTTATTAATTTTTTTTTTCCAAATTTTGGTTTTGCTTCTAATTTGTTAAAATAATACCACATATTAAGAAAATAAAATTTTTTTTTTAATATAGTTTTATATTATTAGCTTATAATATATTATTATTTTTTCGGATTTTTTTTAAACGAATTTTTATATTGTTATTTAAATTAAATTAACTTATTTTAAAATAAATTCGAACCAAAATGCCGGGAACTGCACTTGATATTTTTATTCGCGATTCGGATACGCTCATTAAATTTGAGGCGAAATTCAACGATATTCGTGAGGAATTACATTCGGTATTTAATCTTGAAATTCGTGGAAAAGAATTGGACTTGCTTTGGGAACAAGTAAAATCGACATATCGTACTTGTTTATCATATTTAGGAAATTCGGATGACGCGGAACCGGCGGATTTTGACGCGGCTGAATCGAAATATGAAGCCACTTTTAACGCGTACGTTAATTGTTTATCTAGGATTAATGAACGATTACATCATTTTAAATCCAACGCGACACCGAAAGAGCAGTCTCAGTCTCCGAGTTTAAACCTCAATTCAGCTGACAACTTTTGTCATAATTTAACGCTTCCGCCATGCGATACCGACGTTTTTGAGGGCGATTACATTTCTTGGCCCACTTTTAGGGATCTTTTTACAGCGGTTTATATCAATAACTCTCGACTTAGCAATATTGAGCGGCTATGCCATCTAGTTCGGAAAACTAGTGGCGAAGCTCGGGAAATTGTTTCGAAATGCCCTCTCACTAATCAAGGTTTTGATGTTGCGTGGCGCAACTTGAGGGACGCATATGATAATCCGCGTATGCTGGTTAATAACCAGTTAAAATCGCTATTTAGCCTTCCCTTTCTTGATAAGGAAACCTCGTCGGGATTAAAAACTTTACAACGCGGAATAAACGGTTGCCTTACGGCTATGTCAATTTATAATATTTCGACGCACAGCTGGGATCCTATTATTGTATTTCTTTGTATTCAACGGTTACCTTCGCAAACTGTTAGTCTGTGGGAACAGAGTATAAAGGACAAATCAGCTTTGTCACTCTGGAAGGATTTGGACCTCTTTCTGACAGAAAGAGTTCAAACTTTAGATTGTTTACGTGATATTAGGGGTTCAGAATCTGCTAAACGGCTTTCTGAACCTAAAATCAAAGCGCATCATACCAATGCTGCTTCAACTTCAAGTGCTTCTTGTGTTCTTTGTAAGAATCAAGTTCACTTTTTACGTTCTTGTCATCGATTCAAAAGTTTATCTGTTGCGGATCGATTTTCTACGGTAAAAAAGTTTCACTGTTGTGTCAATTGTCTCGCAAGGACACATGAAGCTAAAAATTGTAGCAGTTCGTATAATTGCTCCATTTGTAACAAGAGACATCATACTATGTTACACCGTGAATTACCATCTTCTGAAGTTTCTAGGGATACTAATCGGTCGAATTCGGGTGTTAGTTCGGTTTCTGTTTCTCGAGTTTCAAACTCCGTACCTGCAATCGCATCATCTTCGAATGCCAATCATGCCACAGCTCCTACAAATCGTCAAGTATTTCATACAGCACAAAGTAGGACTGTACTTTTAGGGACGGCTATGGTGAATCTTATTCATCAGGGTACTACGTACCCAGCCCGGGCCCTTATTGACCCTGCTTCTGAAGCATCGTTCATTTCTGAACGTTTGCAAAATCGCCTGAAAATTTCGACGCATTCGACGAATGCTCAAATTTCAGGAGTTAATCAGGCAGTTACGGCAATGTCTAGAAAACTTTGTTCATTAAAAATTGGCTCCACCCTCGATTCATCCCTTGTATTGGAAACATTGGCACTTGTTTTGCCAAATATTTCGGGTAATTTACCATCATTTACAGTCCACTCGTATTTAAAGGAAAATTTGCCAAACCTTCGTTTGGCCGATATTAATTTTGATGACAGTCGACCTGTTGATCTTTTGCTTGGCGCGGATTTATATCCAAGAATTCTGTTGGGAGAAATCCGTCGCAATATTTTGGGCTCTTTACTAGCTCAGAACACTATTTTTGGCTGGATTATTACTGGTCCAGTTGTACAACCTCAAGTTCAGGTATATTCTACGAATGTCGAATTTTCAGAGGAAGATTGCCTTAACAAAAATCTTTTGAGATTCTGGGAACTTGAGGAAACTCCTAAAAGAAAAATTCTGTCTCCATTTGACAAATTTTGTGAGGAAAATTATAAAGCGACTACTCGTCGCGAATCTGATGGTCGATATGTAGTGACTCTCCCATTTAAGCCTGAATTTCCTGAAAAATTTTCTTTAGGGACTTCAAGACCTGGTGTTATGGGACAATATCTTAGGACCGAATCATCTTTAATGCGTAGACCTGAAATTAAGGAGATGTACGATGACGTCGTTAGGGAGTATTTGGACATAGGACATATGAGACCGGTATTACCAAATTTTTCATCTCCTACCTCTTTTTGTTATTTACCTCATCATCCAGTGGTAAAACTAGAACGTAAGACAACTAAATTGAGAGTTGTTTTCAACGCTTCAAATAGAACTTCTAATGGAATTAGTTTAAACGATTGCCTTTACGTAGGACCTACCTTACAAGCAGACTTAGTTCTACTTATTCTTAGGTGGCGTCTGTTTAAATTCGTCTTCAATTGTGATATTACTCAAATGTATAGGCAGATTCGGGTTGATCCTTCTCATACCCCTTTTCAACGAATTTTGTTTAGGGATTCTCCGACGGAGACCGTAAGGGACTATGAATTACAGACAGTGACTTTTGGCGTTAACTGCGCTCCATACCTTGCCATTAGGACGTTATTACAACTCGCTGACGATTCTGAGGCTGAGTTCCCTCTCGCAGCACATATTCTACGAAAGTGCATGTACGTTGACGACGTTTTGACAGGGACTCATGACATTTCGACTGCATTAATGGCTCGTGATCAACTCGTCGCTGCTTTGGCCTCTGCTAAGTTTCAGCTAAGAAAATGGACTTCAAACGAACGGAGTATTTTGAAAGACATACCTTTGGACCATTTAGTTGACGCTAAATTATTGACCTTTATAGAATCGAATACTTCAAAGACTTTAGGAATTCAGTGGAACGCTCAGTTGGACTCGTTTTATTTTAGTGTGACTCCTATTTCATTAAAATCTGGGTATACTAAGAGGGAAGTCTTATCGACTATCGCGAAATTGTTTGATCCTGTAGGTTGGTTAGGTCCTGTAATTGTGGTTGCTAAAATTATCATGCAAGAAATTTGGCTTGATAATATAAATTGGGATGATATGCTTCCAATTTCGACGGAAGTTGAATGGAAAAGATTTGTAACTTCTTATCATGAGGTAAATACTATTCGTATTCCAAGATGGGTTAATTATTCGCCGGGAAATTCTGTTGAGCTTCATGTTTTTTCTGATGCCTCGGAAAAGGCATACGCGGGGGTGATTTATATTCGAATTCAGGTCTCTAACGGCGAAATTCATACTCACCTACTTTCATCGAAAACCAAAGTAGCCCCCATCAAATCAATTTCTCTACCTCGTTTAGAACTGTGCGGGGCGGTGTCAGCCTCTGAACTTTTGAAGACGGTAATAGGTGAAATTGATATTAAAATTGATCAAATTTACTGTTGGACTGATTCGACGATAGTCCTTTCTTGGTTAAGGAAAACGCCGTGTTCCTGGACCACATTTGTAGCGAACAGAGTATGCCGCATTCAAGAAAATGTAGGAAACCATAATTGGTATCATGTTTGTTCTGAGGATAATCCTGCAGATTTAGGTAGTCGTGGTACCTCTCCCAATGAGCTGGAAAATAGTGAGCTTTGGTGGCATGGTCCAAGATGGCTGGGTCAAGATAAAGTGCACTGGAATATAACGGATCTAAGTTATCTTGACACTGACATTGAGGGTCGGGTGGTCAAAACTCATGCTTCCTTCTTTACGGACGGTAAGGGGGAAGATATATATGTGGATATTTTGAATAATTACTCTCGTCTTGATCGAGCTCTTCGGATAATCTCATATATTTTGAGGTTCTTTTACAATAGTCATCCAGCTCATAGGTCAAATCGTTATATGAATGTGGATAAAATCGTTGCTGGTTATGAAATCAGAAGAACAAAATTGCATTTAGCCATTGTGGCTCAGAAACATCACTATGCAGATGAATATAAGTGCCTGTTAGACAAAAAACCGTTAAGTTCAAAGAGTTGCCTTATTTCTTTGAATCCCTTTCTCGACAAAGACGGTGTGATAAGATTGAATGGTCGCTTGGTTAAATCACCATCCCTTTCATATACGGAGAAATATCCTATTATTTTACCTTATTCGAGCCGATTTACTCAATTGTTAATAGAATTTGTTCATATGATTTCCATTCACGGTGGAAATCAGTTGATGTTGCGAATACTGCGCATTGAATATTGGGTTCCACGCTTGAAGTCGAAAATTCGTGGAGTCATTGGTCGTTGTAAACGGTGTATTATTGACCGTAAAGTATCTTGTCGTCAAATTATGGCGGCTCTGCCCCCTGAAAGAACTACTCTTACTAGACCATTTATGACAACGGGCGTTGATTTTGCTGGTCCCTTTGACATCAAAAGTTTCACGGGCAGAGCTTGTAGGATAACGAAGGGCTACGTTTGTATTTTTGTTTGCTTTTCTACGAAAGCAATTCATTTAGAGGCCACGTCTGATTTATCGACGCCTACTTTTTTATCTGCCTTTCACAGATTTATTTCTCGACGAGGTTGCCCCTACACTATATTTTCGGATAATGGCACAAATTTTGTAGGTGCATCGCGTGAATTAGAGAAGAATTTTAAGATGTTTCTTAAGGAAAGTCAGATTGCAGTGGGTTCTATTTATGGTATTCAGGGTTTAACTTGGCGGTTTATACCGGCCGGGGCACCTCATATGGGTGGCCTTTGGGAAGCCGGGGTCAAGAGTTTTAAACACCGTTTTCGTAAGGAAGCGCAATCTTTTAAGTATACTTTTGAAGAATTTTCTTCAGTTCTCGCAAGAATCGAAGCTTGTCTAAATTCACGTCCTCTTTGTTCTATGGCGGATAACCCTCGGGAACCAGTAGCTCTTACTCCTGGTCATTTTTTAATAGGTGGACCAATACTTGCTCCCCCGGAGCCTGAAATTAATGAATCTCCGATAAGTCTTGTTAATCGATTTCGAAAAATGAAAGCGTTGTCTCAACTTTTTTGTCGCCGATGGAAAGAAGAATATTTAATGACGTTAAATAAGCGCTATAAATGGAAATATCCGGAACGCGATCTACAGGAAAACGACTTAGTCATTATCAAGCATGAAAATCTACCTCCAACATCGTGGCGTTTAGGCCGGGTCATAAAAGTTTATCCGGGAAGTGACGGTCGCGTAAGGGTCGCGGATATTCGTACTGCTAATGGGGTTGTAAAACGACCAATAACCAAACTGGTCATTTTGACCGAATAATTTACTTTTTCTTCGATATTTTCTTTAAATTTTTTATTGTTTCATAGAAATATGGAATCTCTCCCTAACCTTTTTGACGATGCTCTGCTCGATTATGAGGATGCTATGGCGCAATACACCATTTTTGGATGGGTCATATCTGGCCCATCTCCATTGTAGAGTCCTTACTGGCTCATATGTAGAGTCCTTACTGGCTCAAATTGTAGAGTCCCTACTGGCTCATACTTATTTATAATCAATTTTCCATTGGGGTCCCTACTGGCCTATGGAAAATTGCTACGTCGAGGTCCCTACTGGCCAATTTAAGTGTTAAAAAAAAAAAAAAAAAAAAAAAATAATAATAAATTGAATTCAAGCTCACATTTTTAAACTGAACTATGCCTTATTTTAAGATATTTAAGTTATTTGTTAAAGTATTATTGTTGCAACACACCTTGATGTTGCAAGGTGGCCGGCAATGTTTAAGTACAATTTAATATTTTCTTTGTACTTTTCCGCCTTTGAGTCAATTAGCCATTTTTGGGTTAATTCTGGGTTAAAATCTATGAAACTCCTTTTTTTATACATCGTTGAAAGGAGTGTTTACATAGATTTTAACTAGTAAAACCGTTAACGGTGCTTAGATATTGCTCGCCACCTTCTCTCTTTTATTTTTTAACTTATAAAATCAATCGTTTTGGTACCTTCGTACAATTCGTACACATAAACACCATCCGCTGTGCATATTTTTAAAAAAAGGTAATACATTTGTATATACAAATAAAATAGAGATTTTATTTTCTCTACTTATAAAACCTAAAATTAAATTGTGTTTTATTTTTTAAATATTTTTTGCTACATACGCAAACACCTTTGCACAAACGCCATTCCCAACTACCAAAAATTGTAGGCACGAGCTATACACATCAGGAATAGTCGCGGGCTCAACTCAATCAAAGTGCAATGATTAAGCTTCGCCCTGGGAAACATGTATTCATTCATTTCTTAGCACAAACCGAACTTCTTATGGCACATTAAAAATAAACTAATTGAGAAGTACAATTCATCATTACGCTGTATTATAATACTATTTTCTTATTTTACTACTAGCTAGTAAACAAAGTGATCGTATCATTGTAAACGAAATAGAATTGAAATTGTGTGCAGATTTGTTTTACTTAAAAAACTGTTTCTACAGGTAGTGAATAAAATCCCAGTAAACATTTTATGCAATAAGTGATCATGTGGAGTCTTTTTTGACTCATATTAAACAGCTATTAAAACAGTCATAAATGCGCTCTTTTGCTGATCACAAAATATTTTTTTGTTGAGAGGAAATATTACCTTACCCCCGACTCTTCTTGAGAACCTTTTTTATCCAATTTTCTGATTAATTTCGACTTATTTTTGAGTCATATTTAATGTCATTTTTCTATAAATCACTTTTTAAGCGTAAGAAAAAATCATTTCTTAGTCTTTTTCTAATAACGCATGTGATTAATCAGTTTTTAATCATCAAAAGTGCTCGAAGAAGACACAGTAAGATGATTTTTGTTAAAAGAATCTTCGAAGTGATTACTGGGATATCGTATATTTTTGATTACACACACATATACGTAATGGCACCAGTAAGCCGAACTCTCTCATGAAACACATAGACGACAGCGGCTACACGACTACAGCCTGTCAAAAATAAAATACACGCGTTTATATGAAAACGATTATTTTGACACCAACACAGCTACACGACTACATGACCACTTTTGCTGCTGTAGTCAACTTAGGCTAATTTCTATTTTTGTTGGCTACAAAATAAAAATAGTGTTGACAATATAACAAAACATGCAAAAGATATTAGTGCTATGAAATATTTTATTTTGTTGGAAAAATTAATCGCAAAATGAAATGCTATAATAATTCTAGTAATAAGTAAATTTATTTATTTATTTTTACGTTATAATAATGCATTATAAATAAGTAATATATTTAAGACAATTTTATATAGAATCATACATGTTTTTCTATTTTAATAAAGTAAAAAAAAATATAATTGGCACTACTGAAATAAAAATGATTTTGTATAAAAACGGCTGTTTATATTGTTGTTATATGTTGCTGTCGTTTTCAAAAAAATTAAGTAGTTGACTACACGACTACAATTGCAGCCAGCAGCATTTGCATCCCTGTGTTTGTGTAGCCTCTGTCGTCTATGTGTTTTATGCATAAGTAACAATTTCATTTAGTCTTATGAAAGCTTTTAAACAAAGGAGATATACGTCGCATTGTTTTGCGAAATCTTAAATTTTTTTTTAATAGGTACCAGTGATGCCAGGAGATTTTTACAGAAATCTCTACGCTAATGAAAAAAAATCCCTATTTTTCCCTACACCCACTTGTTTTCTCTCTACATTTTTCCCTACACTACTTTTTTCAATTTTTCAAAAACAAAAAATTATTTTTAATTTGTTAATTTTCAATTTCAATAATGCAAAAATAACACAAAAACGAAAAAAATATCATAAAAAATAAGATAAGAATATCATTAGAATTACATAAAAACAACCTAAAAAACCAACAGCTATTATAAAAAAAATATTTTTACTATTCTGTATAATTCATCTTGTAGTATATGGCTAGATGTGCATTTAAAATTTACACAATTAATTAAAATGGCTTGCAGATGGGGTCTTATAACGTAAACATAATTTTGGTTGTTGGTTTTAAAAGATATTTGTTTTTAAGACATTGGTTATTAGCATGTATACTTAGATCTGATTTATCGCAATTTAATATTTTTTCACAAGCCTTGCATCTGTATTTAAAGTCGTCATCTTTGACCTGTTCCATCGCATTAAGGTGTTATTACACGATGTGTTTTTACATATGTATTGCCACTTTTTTTTATCCATATGAAATTCCTCATGTCTGTCAAAATTGTCTTTTACATAAGATTCATAATTTTTGCTATCACACGTGCATATGTATTTCCGTATGACATAACCTCTAAATGTAAACAACAGCTGATTTAATTTGTGAATTTACAAAAATTTATTGTTAAAAAAAAGATATATATTTTTTAATTGTTAATTAATATTAAACAATTTATTTTTCTTTCAATATTAATCTTATAATTTACTCTGTTTTTCTTTCGCCACAAGCAGTGTTGTATTTTCATATGTTTGTCATGCAAAAATAGAACCTGTTCTAATTGAAAAATGTACATGTGACTTTCCCCATGTATTGTACGTAAACAATGTTTCATATGTATCACACGATGTGTGCAACTTTTGTTGTGGGAAAATTTGACAGCACATATGTAAAAAACACATCATGTAATAGCACCTTTAGCTTCTCGTCTGTCAACTAACTTGAGTAAAACCTTTGTTTTCTGTATTTCTTTGATGTGTTTTCAGCATCATCGAAAAACGAACCGGACATTTTTCTAAAACCAATCATGTTTACATTTATAATATTTTAATATTCTTTTTATTTACAAACTTAATATAATCGAAGAGATCTAAAAAGATGGCGTACTTATGTATGTATTAAAAAAAATGCACAAAACAAGTAAACTGCACAAAAGTGTTTTTTACTTGTCATTCTTATTAAAGAAGCCACGTATTTACTTTCTCCATATTATAGAGTTATTACCAGATTTAAAAAAGATAGATATTTTTAATTTTAAAGTTTAAAATTGAAATGTATATAATATTAAGTTGTTAAAAAAATTTTTCAAAAAATCCCTACAATTCCACAAAAGTAAGAAATCTTTTGCATTAAACACATAGACGCAAATCCATTTATCGATGCGTTACAAATGGAATGACAAACTGATGTAATAAGATCGAAAAAATAAAACTGATTAACGGTAGTGCTTTTAATATATAAGACATGGTCAAGTATTCCGAAAAAGATCCGAAATTTTAAAATATATTTTGTTTACTATCTTCTATTGACTTTAAAATTGTTAAACGTAAATGCTGAAAATTCAGAGTATTTGTTGTAATAAATTACTAAATTGATCAAATTGTTTACATTTTCAAATATTTTATCTAAATTTGTTACAAGAAAACCTAGGTGGAGGGTATCAAAGATTCGGCATAGCCGAATTTAACACTCTTACTTGTTTTTATTTGCAATGATCCCGTAACGTGTTATGATGTTCACCGCAAAACGCCAACGCACAGTGGACCATTTGACGAGAAGGCGGTCAAAAATCTATAACTTTTGATTCGATAGGAATTTTGATATGCGGTTTTTTTTTGTTTGGTAGGTGAGACTTTAGCCTTTAAGTTTTGCTATAAAACGTAATTCTCGATCGAAAATAAAAAAAGTTACGGAGGGTTTAAAATACATTTTCATTTGTAACTAGTTGAATTTTAGTACAAAAATGAAGTGTTAAAAGTAAAAAAAGGTTTTTTTTTTAATATGTCTTATTTTTTCAGTTAATTTTACAGCTAATACTTTTTAAAAATTTTTTAAGTTTTTTTTTCAGAAAATGCCAAACTTTGGCCCCCGTAAACTTTTAGTCCTAATGTGCACAAGGGCCAAAAGTTGTTTTTTTTTTTTTTTGAAAGATCCCGAGTTAAAATATAATTTATTAAGCAGCGAACGTAACAGTTACCTTATATTGAAAAACTCGTATGTTTTTGCTCTAGTTAAATTTTTTTTTATTGTCTTTTTAAATATTTCTATATCAATTTTTATGGTAAATTTATGAAATATAACAATTTTTATTGCAAATTTACAAAATATATAAATTTTTTAATCAAGAAAAGTTTTTAACTATATAAAAAAAGTGTAACTTAATGTTAGTGTAATGAAAAAGTACTTTAAATCAACCAATTTTAGTAAAAATTTCTTCTAAATAGCCTTGATTTTCATCTTCTAGAAGTTGTTTAGCTTCTTCGTCTAATTAAATAGAGCTAGTTTTCCATTTTTGACGAATTTTGGACATATATGGATCTGAAGTGCACAACAAAATAGTGATAAGGTCTTCATTAGTACAACATCTTGTGTTCCTTTGTTACTTTTTTCTTGCGCTTCTTCAGATAGATCTCCTATTGGTAGCATATTGTTTTGAATTATTTGTTCCCCATGGTACAAAATTTTATGAACTGTGGATGGCATATATCTCCAAGAGTATTTTTCATTATAAAGTATAGCTGTTTTATTTATTATTATTATTTCTTTATTAATTTCCTGTACAACAACACATGTCTTATAATTAAAGTACAGGATTTTCATCGTTCAAAAATTCGCCACAAAATTAAAATATTTACAATAAAAAAAAATGTATAACTTATTTAAAATAAAGTAAAATAAATACAAGAAATTATTAAAATTCATGAATTTAAAGAAATGAAAATTAAATATATTTAAACAAAGTAACTAAACAAAAATTTCTTTTAATGTATCGCGTTGCTTACTAATTGTTGGTTGTATGGAATTGCATTCCAAAGACGTGTGGCGTTTATGAAAAATTGCCATTCTGACACAAGGCATCGACGCATAGAGATAATAAGTTTTTTGCCCCTTCTGGATCTAGCAAACTGTATTTGATCATAAAGATATAGGGGTTTCTCAGTGTAAATAATTTTGTGCAAAAACATTAAAACCCTTATATTAATAAGGTTATCGAATGAGACTCCATAAAGACTTTTTGAGAAAGTCGAAACGCTATCACGTTTCTTCAGTCCATAAACATATCTAACAATATTGTTGTACAAAATATTTAGTTTTTTCTTGCTGGCGTACTCGCAGTTGCCAAAAAGTTCACAGCCATAAAGTAGACCAGGAATTAAGTATGCCTTTGCAAGAAGATGTCTTACTCTTAACGGCGTAAAATACTGAGTTACCCAAAGCGATCTTAGCTTTATATACGTTTGAACCACAAGTGTATCTACGTGGCTTGACCAAGTCAAGTTGTTATTGAAAACTATGCCAAGATTTTTTACCTATTTTACAATCTCGATTTTCTGATGGTTTATTAGTATATCATGTTCAAGAACAGGCTGAAAAGTTTTTTTTATGAATAATCAAACATTTTGATTTATGCGGGTTGAGACAAAGTCGATTTGCAGTGGCCCAAAAATGTATTTTATTAAGGTCATAGTTTAGCTTTTCAACATTTTCTTCTATGGAGCTTACTGGACTACTCAGATACAGCTGAACGTCGTCCGCATACATGTGTATTTCGCAGTGAGATAGTTGTGGCAAATCATTGGCATAGACGGAAAAAAGAAGTGGACCCAGAATCGATCCTTGAGGTACGCCTCTCGTAAGTGTTACAGGTCTTGAGGTCGAATTATTAACGTATACAGATTGATTCCGATTTGTGAGGTATGAATGTAAAAGCTGCGTAGAAGTGGATGAAAAGTTAAAAAAGTGTTTTAGCTTCATACATAGTGTTTGATGGTTTACTGTATCGAACGCCTTTGAATGGTCGAGAAGTACCAAAAAGTTTATGTTACTACAATCCAGTCTTATGTTCTCGGTTACATTAACCAAAGCTGTAGTACAACTGTGGTTAGAACGAAATCCGGACTGCTTGTCAGACATTAGTTGATTTTCGTTTATATAATTGCTCATTTGTAGATGCAGTAGTTTTTCCATTACTTTTGATAGAAAGCTTAATATAGCTATTGGGCGATACTCCGTTTTCGATTTTGGAGTAGGTATTATTTTTGCATATTTCCATTTAGTAGGGAAATAACTTGATGTAATAATGGTGTTAAATAGGTGTGTTATATAAGGCAATATTAATGGCAAAATGATCTTGATAAACTTGGGATGTAAGTTATCGAAACCCACGGCGTTTGATTTTATTAATGAAAAACTGGATAATACATCAAACTGACTAACGCAAGAAAACTCGAATGCAGTTTGTTCAAAAGAGGAGCTATTATTCATAATATTGTTGTTCGAATCTGTACTGTTCACTATTGTCATCGGAAGATAAGTGAAAATGCTATTAAGTTCGTTTGCGTCAATTGGGCAGCTTTCATTTTTATTATTTTTGCCAATACCAATATCTCCAATGGTTTTCCATGTATCCTTGGAGTCAATGGTGGATGAAAATCGTTCGGAATAGTAATTAGTTTTAGCCATTCTTATTTTAGAATTAGCCTCACTTCTAGCAGTGCGAAAATCGAGTTTCAATTCATTCGTTTTGAAACGTTTCCACCGGGAATAAGTAAAATCTCTGCGTTGTATTGATTGCTGAATATCAATTGAAAACCATGGTAAACTCTTTGTGGTAACTTTTTTCTTTTTTAACGTAACTGTATCATCAAAGAGGCTTAAGATATTACGTTCTAAAAACTCCAACTGATCATCAACAGAAGTCATTTGGTATATTTGGTTCCAATTGAATAAGTTGAAATTTTCATACAACAAACTATAGTTAAGATTCTTGTTATCACGATAGGAGAAAAAAATTTGATCTTCTTGGTGGAGCTGGAAATCATAGGCTAGAAAAACCAGATTATGTTTAGAAAAACTGGAAGCTGAGATTTGATCATACAGCAGGACCTTCGATGGATTAGCGACAAATATTAGATCAATCAATGTACTGCTGGACGTTGTAAAGTGTGTTGGTGTTGTAATATTCGTTGGTGTAAGTCCTAATGACTGCATACTATCTTTAAACGACGATTCTTTTAGTAGATTCGAATTGAAATCTCCCAAAATTGCTATATCATTGTAAGGCATGGTTAAGATTTCAATTTTGTTCATAAAATCGGCAAAAGGTACAACAAATTTGGGTCGGTGAGCACAACCAATCAGCATTTTTCTTCCAGATGATGAGATTTAAACAAAAATATACTCAATTCTGTCATTTTCTTCCGCCTTGCAACGAAAACTACATTTTTTTTTTTATTTATTTATTTATTAGGTCAATGGAATAAATCCTTACAGACCTGTATAAATGATATAATTACATATGTACATATATTGAAACAATGAAATGATTTAAAAATAAAAACAAATAGTTAGGAATTTAAGAAAATAATGATATTATGCTTAATTACATCAGTGTTCAACGAAAAATCAATTAATTGATAAAGATTATTATAAACACAACAAATTCTTCTAAAAGGATCAGCTAGAGCATAGTTGGTTTAAAAATATTTAACAAAGCGTGGTTGGAATTGGCGTGATACTCGTTGAGGAACATTAAAAGTTATATTGTTGACAAGAAAGTTAGAACAGATTTCACCATTAATTAGGTTGATCATAAATGTTACTTTTAGCATAGTCCTACGGCTTTCCAAAGTAGGTAATTTTATTAATTTAAGTCGATCACCGTATGAAGGTAGATTAATTGCAGAATTCCAAGGTAAGCCACGTAAGCAAAAGAGTAGAAATTGTTTCTGTACAGACTCGATTCGTTGAATATGAATGTTATAGAAGGGATCCCATATTATTGACCCATATTCTAAAATAGGTCTTACAACAGATGTAAAAAGTTGTTTGGTTATGTAAGGATCAGTAAATTCTTTTGCCCATCTTTTAATAAAGGCGAGTGTACCTCTAGCTTTATTAACTGTCATGGTGACGTGAGATACAAAGTTTAATTTAGGATCAAGTAGAATCCCTAAATCCAGAAAAGTATCAACAAGTTCAAGCTGATATCCGCCCAGAAAGTAGTTAGCAGGAAAAACATTATTTCTAGAAAAACGCATACATTTACATTTTTTCAAATTTAGTTCCATTACGTTACGGTTACACCACGAAAAGAAATTGTTGAGATCTGATTGAAGATGAATATGATCATTATGTTGACAGTAACTTAAAAAAATTTTAACATCATCAGCGTACATTAAAACGTTGCAAAAATTTATCACTTTTGGAAGATCATTGATGAAAAGGGAGAAAAGAATTGGTCCAAGATGGCTGCCTTGAGGAATACCAGAAGTCACAGTAATATCTTTAGATGACATATTATTATACACTACACGTTGTGTTCTCTCAGAAAGATATGATTTTATCCATTTAAGGCTTAATGGTTTTAAACCTAATAAATCCAATTTGATCAGTAGAAGGTTATGGTTTACTTTATCGAAAGCCTTACTAAAATCGGTGTATCCTGCATCTGTTTGTTTTTTCTTGACAAAACCATCGTTAATTATTGTCGTAAAATGAAGCACATTTGTAACGGTAGAGCATCCTTTCCGAAATCCGTGTTGAAATGGTGACAAAATTGACGATGAGTGATAGCACAAAAAATCTGTAATAAATTTTTCGAAAAGCTTAGGGATTGCACTAAGTTTAGCAATACCACGGTAATTAAAAACATCCGATCTATTTCCAGATTTAAATAATGGAATGATGTAAGAAGCTCTCCAAAATTCTGGAAAGTAACCGTTTTTTATTGACGCATTAAACAACAGAGTCAGTGGTATTGCCAAGGAAGTAGCACAGAAATTGAGTATAGAACTAGGTACTCCATCAGGTCCATGAGTAAATGAAACTTTAAGTTTCTTCAGGCTATTAACAAGTTGTGCCTTATCAATTAGGGGAAAAGATATAGCTTGATTTGTGTTTATTGGATATGAATAGCTGTTGGAACAATATTGAACAACAGAATATGTACTAGCAAAAAAGTCTGCAAACATGTTACTTATTATAGTATCATCACTAGATTCGATATCGTTAAATTTCATTACAGATGGATAAACAGTCGTTTTTCTTTTTGAATTAACAAAGTTGTAAAATGCTTCAGGATCACGATTGAAATCTTCCTTCATTTTGTTTAGATAGTTTTTGTATAAATAATTGTTAAGAATATTATATTCGGCACGATGAATGGAGTATTTTTCAAAAAATACAAGAGAACCAAAAATTTTATACTTTTTATAATACTTGTTCTTCAAATTTTTTAATCTTGATAGTTGTTTTGAGTTCCAAGGCGGGCCAGTTCGTAATAGTATTTTTGACGTATATTGCCACTCCACCTCCTCCTCTTCCACTTCTATTAAACCGAAATACTTTATAACCATCTAAGCAAATGAGGCTATCCGGAATAGATTCATCGAGCCATGTTTCAGAAACACACACTACATCAATATTTGATTTTTCGAAAACGAATCTGAACTCATCAATTTTGCACATTAAACTTTGTGCGTTTATGTGGCAGATTTGTACTCCTTTCTTTTGTTTCGCCAAGATTTTTACCATATTAAACGTCACATCTTTAGAATTTCCACTTATGTTACCAACAATGTTCATTAAAATAAAATTCAAATACTGAACTAAAAGCAACGCGATATAAAATGAAACTAGTCCAAAAATAAAAGTATGATATTTTAAAAAAATATAAATGAAATAAATGATTTAGGGCATCTAAGCTTTCAATACAAATTGGCTCATCCGTATGCATTCGTTTGATGTAACTGCTTCGCAAAGAATTTTAAAGTTGCCGTTTGTTAGGTTTTCGTTGATGTAAAAATATTGACTTATTTCATAAGGATTTTGAATCGTCTTATTAATTCATGATCTACACCTGTGATAGATGCTGCAGTTTCCGGATCGGAAAAAAATCTCCTTGCAGTATTTCCATCATTTGTGTTTCCTTCCCCTTGTTTTGGTTGGTCGATTACGAGGCCTAGCTGTAGATATTTTTGTTGAATTTGTTTTTTGCTTTCTTTTTTCTTAATTTTCTTTGTTTTTTCTCACTGTTTCGCCTAACGGACCAAATTCCAAATCATAACCCAATTTAAGAATATGCTCCATGAAACGTATTCTAGCATGAAGAGGGGACATTCCAAATTCGTAGGCTTCCTTAAAACTATCGTCTTCTGGTGGGGGTTGGCTTAATTGACTTGATGTCTTTTGGCATATAATGCAGCTTGACGTTGACTTTGTTCCAGTTAAAGCCTGTGCAACTTTTCCATCAATCATTGTGAGACACATTTTAAAATGTACTTCAATGTCTTGGTCATCAAATTTAAATATTACTGGTTGAAGTTCCTTAATTTGATCTTTTATTTTTTGAGCTTCTTCAGTTATGACATCTTTGGTTTCCTTTTTGAATGCAAATTTTATTGGTCTGCAATACTCTGTTGAAGAAGGAATTTCATTTTTCAATATATCAATTTCTGTTGCTCTACTAGTTGACGGCTCTAAGACGCTATACCTTTTTGTTAAGCGCAATGGAACGAAAGATACCATAAATAAATTGGCATCTGATGAATTTTCGGCATTAAATTGCTTGTATTGTTTCTGACCAGAGGATCCATCACATCCCCATTTAGAAATTAAAGTAATGCTGTCATTACAATTTTTTTTTTAAATGATCAGTATCAAGCGTATTTAGCAATCGTTCTGCAGTATGTTCAAGGAGATCTTGCAATTTTATTTCTGCTGATATTGAAGTGACATTAATAGCAGATTGTGAAGGTAAGCATTCTCTTTTGGCAGAAACTAAATCTGGATACTCTGGAAAAATCCCACAATTCTTTTCATTGGTTCGCTTCCGCAATTCCTTATATGGATTTTTGGTCAATTTCAAATCCAAAAATAAGGCGAACGCTTCTTCCGGCGTAAATTTCTTATCTTCAATTCATGTAGGAATGCTTTTCAAAATCCTCTTTGTGCGCCTTGGGCTCGCTTCTACTAATTTTTCAATTATTTAAATTTTTTTTTTTTTGGGTTGGTTGAATTTGGTGCAAAAATGAATCCTTAATAATTCTTTGAGAAATTTCTTCATTGATATTCTCCAGCTTGCGCCTTCGAGATCTTTCACTACATCCGTCAATTGGTTTTGCTGGTCGACCCTTTTTCCACTTTCGTTGGCAGTTGTAGATGCACTCTCAAAAATAAGTTCCTTTATTAACCAGTCTTGCTAACGTTTGTACATCTTTGCCTTGCTATGAGAGCATTCAATGTACCGTCTTTTCAAATTCGATGCAAAATTAGTAATTTTTCCTTTGTGCATTTCAATGTCTTCTAGGTTACAATTCTTAAAGAATTCACTATGTGCAAAATTACATCGTCTACATCATTTCGTTGAAAATAAATATCTGCCAGATCTCTGTAACAGTACTTAGCCATTGCACAAATTGTAATGAATAGTAATTGTGGAAACAATATTATAAATACTCGTTCTTGCAATTATGTAAAATAAAATTTTTTATCTATTATTACCACTTTTAGAAGCATAAAAACCCACACCCTAACCCCTTTTAAAAGGTGAAGCATACCTGCTCGTATCTTAAGGGGCTATGTCGCAATAGTTTTTTTTTACCATTTACAAACTTTTATCTTTTATTACCACTTTTAGAAGCATAAAAAACCCACACCCTAACCCCTTATAAAAGGTGGAGCATACCTGCTCATATCTTAGAGGGCTATGTCGCAATAGTTTTTTTACCATTTACAAATTTTTATCTTTTATTACCTCCTTTAGAAGCATAAAAAACCCACACCCTAACCCCTTTTAAAAGGTGAAGCATACCTGCTCATATCTTAAAGGGCTATGTCGCAATATTTTTTTTTTACCATTTACAAATTTTTATCTTTTATTACCACTTTTAGAAGTATAAAAAACCCACACCCTAACCCCTTTTAAAAGGTGAAGCATATCTGCTCATATATTAAAGGGCTATGTCGCAATAGTTTTTTTTACCATCTACCTGTTATTTAAATTGTTTCCCATTTTGTCAGGTATTTAAACTATATAACTCTAATTCAGACTATTAATATTTTTGAAAGATACCTATGTAAATGTACCTGTAACAATTAAGCGCATTATATCTCAACCCTTTTTTATAAGTATATAACAACTCCTGACAACTCTACCGACACGCAAAAAAATACACCGCGGTGCACCGGTACGACCAACTTTTGTATTCATAACACTCAGTCGGACGGACGGACATCGTTTAATCGACTCAGAAAGTGTTTTTGAGTCGATCCGTATAATAGAAGATGGATAAAGGTCCAATATTTTTGGCAGTTACAAACATCACCTCAAACTTAATATATCCTAACCACATAGTGGACAACTTTTGTATTCATAAATTTTGCAAAAAAATATCTAACATTGGGTCAGAAAAATTGTTCTGATGCACACGGGCGGAAACTGGCGGGTGTATAATGGGGTATAGAAGTATAGGGGAGGGTTCGGACTATAGAAGAGTGCAAGATTTTTTCTGACTGCTTTTGACTGGCAGGAGTTATAAAAAAATTTTTTTTTTAAATTTCGGAATGACTCAGTGATTTTACATTTTTAACATTAATAGCATGGAAGCCACAAAATTATACAAAATTTATTTCACTCCAAAATCTTTTAAATCAAATAAGTTACAGTCATTCAAAAATAAAAATTTTAAAAGAAATTTTTAATTTTAGCAAAATACTGAGAAAGCCCATTTTCGAAGACCCTGTTCGCTGTGATATAGTTGAGATAGAGTCGCAATTTTTTGGCTCCCGAGGTTTACTAGTATTTACTTTCAAATGAATAACATAACTTCAAAATCGGTAACAAAAAAAAAAAATGATTTTTGCCCGCCTTCTCAAAATATGGTCCACTGTGCGATGGACAGTATGAGTACTTGCGAGTATCATATGGGTTGAAAAATCGCCCTGCTATATTCCGTTTCGTAAATAATGTCTTACGAGACCTAATAGCTGCCGGACTAGTTGTTTATATATATACGACATTCTTATCGCATCTCCTGATTTTTCATCTCACTTGAATTCAGTTATTGAAGCGGTTAAAAAAATTGCGATCATTCGGTTTTGAGTTTAACCTGAAAAAGTGCAAGTTTGCTCAATTTGAATTAGAATATTTAGGTTTTCGTGGAAATTCTTCTGGTATCCTTCCTAGCAATCGCCATATCCAAGCTATTCAGCAATATCCTATGCCCAAGAACCACAAACAATTGCAAGCATGCCTTGGACTTTTCTCATTCTTCCGTCGATTTGTGCCTTCATTTTCAAAAATCGCTCACCCCTTAACACAACTTCTGCCTTCAGCTGATAGCGATATAAAATACAACCATGAGCTTCGCCGTGATGTCAGATTTGACATATGGCAAAAACTTCCACTTCCGTTTTGACATCCAAAAGAAAGACAGATACATGTTGTAAATTGAGAACTTTTGTTTTAATAAAATTAAAATTTTCAAGCTTTCATACGTGGCTATAAAATAAAAATTATGGACACAAAAAAACGAGATACTTGGTGTATAATTGCCATAAAAAAAATTCACAAGATACAACAAAAATATATTAAAAGACTATAAATATAAATATTTGGATTTGACTTCTCAAAACGCGCAAAAAATATATCTTTTAAACTTGGTAAAGTTAAAAATTTTAAAATTGTAGGCTTTTATTTTTATCTTTATTAAAACTTTTCTCGTTAATGCCATTAAAAAAAAAAGGTTGAAAAAAATTGACACATAAGACGTACGAATTACAATATAAATTCTATACAAATATTCCAAAAATAATACAATCACAATTGGTGAAGTTTTCGGGATGCGTAAGTGGGTGTGTGTGTGTGGACTCAGCGGTTTTATGTGTGCCTATTAAATAGCCCTCTTACTGTTCTTCAACCAAAAATTACTTTACACAAAATGAACAAATAAAAATTTCTCTATCTGTGTTTTTCCATATCGGTGCATTATTCATCCAATGGAATTTTCACGTTATCGGAAAATCAGATAAACTTTATTGAAATTCCTGACTTCGAAACTGTTCCGAACGGATATCTGAAAGTCTATCCGATCGACAGATATTTTTATCAAATAATTAAAATGGATCAGAAACTACATTTAACATTAAAACTTTCGACAATCACCCTACCAATGAAACATTTAACAAAAAAAAAAAAAAATAATTGCCAATTGTACTGTTTAAAAACGAATACCTTTGTTTCCAGTTTCCTCTGTTTTGAATCTATACACAAAACTAAGATTTGATCTTGATTTGGGCTTTACAGGCTTATAGGATCCAAAACTTTGGAAAACTTGAAACAAAAGCATCTATCATTAGGATATTTCGAAATTTTAGTTGGCTATTGTCAGTATATTTTGATCTACTAGCCCCAGAAAACTTGGCAGCACTCCTACGATACACTATTGTAACTATGCATTTTACGATTAATTCGCACCATTTCTACACATTCACTCGCTAAAACACGCTACATAAAAAAATACAGATCAAAAAATAAAAATAAATCCACAGCATCAAACATAAATCACAACTACCACGTACACTCAAAAAAGTACATTAAGGGGTAAGGTTTTAAAAGCGAAAAAAGACGTATTTTCATAATTTTTTTTACGATATGAATAATGTTGGATTATTTATTTCATATACACGTTATAGCATAACATTTGAAGAATATTAGAAAACATTTTCAATTAAAAATTTTAATATGTCCGTGGCAGTGAATCTCCGGAGGCGTTGCACTGTGGTCAATATTTTGAGATAGCGGCCAAAACTCCTTTTGGTTTTTGTTCTCCGATTTTAAAGTTATTAGACTCATATGAAAGTAGACAGTAGTAAACCTCGGGAGCCAAAAAATTAGAACTCTATTTCAACTATTTCACTGAGAACAGGGTGGTCCAAAATGGGCTTTTTCAGAATTTAGTAAATTTATGATATTTTTAGTTAATTTTTAAAGTTTAAATGATCATAACTTTTTTGTTTTTCAAGATTTTTGGACGAGATAAATTTTGTGTTGTAACTTAACTTATTGAAGCTGTACTGTTTTCAGAACAATTTAAATTTTTTTTTTAAAAAAGGTAAAATTTCTCGGAAATTTCCTACTTCATAGAGTACAACTCCTGTGAGTCAAAACACGAATTTACTATTTTGTAGTCCTAACTCTCCCCTACATTCTTATATATACATGTCCATGCATCGGGACTGCACTTTTTGAGCTCCAGCAATTTTTCTGACCCAAGGTAAGATTTTCGGTACAAATGCACGTCATATTTTTTGAGAAGTTATTTGTATGTGAAAGTGGCTATTATGCATATATTTTGATGAAATTTTGTACAAGAGTTCTTATTGGCCCAAAAAATAATTCTGTTGAAATTAGGAGAAGTTGGCCCATATTTGGACCTAGTCCACATAGAAGGGTGTACCAAATTTTGACAAAAATGACAATGGAACGCTCAAATTATGTGGTATCTGGCAATTCATTTGGAAAAGGTAAAAAAGATTTTATTGCCATCTAATATTACACAACTTAAATACGTGAAAATTGCAACTAAATTTAAAACCAATGGAAATAACTGGTAAAACCAAGTATCTTTTATATTATTGCCAGTACCTGTTAACTCTCAAATTATGTGGTATCTAGCAATTCATTTGGAAAAGGTAAAAAAGATTTTATTGCCATCTAATATTACACAACTTAAATACGTGAAAATTGCAAATAAATTTAAAACCAATGGAAATAACTGGTAAAACCAACTACCTGTTATATTATGTTTCAAAGAGGTAAAAAAGATCATGTTGAAACATCGAGCAATAGTATATTAATCCATGCATTCATTTTTTTTTCTTCATTATTGTTTAAACAATGGCTAAATTCAGTTATAGTGTTCTATCTGATATATATTTTGAACGGAAAGATGAAAACGATATTATTTTACATATAATGAATGATCCATTCTTTAAAATATGCGACAAACAAGAAATTAAAATTCATAACTTAAAAATAAAAAAGTTTTTAAATACTTTAAGAAAACGGTACAATCAATGTTCCAGAAACAAGAAATTGTTTTACTCACGCAACCAAGAATGGCTAAGAAATAAACTTATTTTTAAAAAGCCATCAGTAACTACCACGGAAACTGGAAAAGGTGGTCGACCAGCAAAGCCAATTGATAATTGTAGTGAAAGATCACGAAGACGCAAGCTTAAACATATCAATGAAGAAGTTTCTTGTAGCATCATAAAGGATTCATTTCTGCATAAAATTCAACCATCGAAAACTAAAAAGGGTAAAATTGCTATCATTGAAAAAATAGTGGAAGCAAGCCCCAGACGCACAAAAAGGATTTTAGAAAGTATGCCGACACCAACTGAAGAAAATAAATTTACTCCAGAAGAAGCATTTGCACTATTTTTGGATTTGAAAATGACTAAAAACCAATATACAGAATTGCGGAAGCGAACCAATGAAAAAATTGTGGAATTTTTCCATCATATCGAGATATAGTTTCTGCCAAAAAAGATTGCTTACCTTCACCAACTGCTATTAGTGTAACTTCAAGTTCAGCAGAAATAAAATTGCAGGATCTTCTTGAACACACTGCAGAACGATTATTAAAGACATTTGATGCTGACTATTTAAATAAGTTTAAAAATTGCAGCATGACTTTAATTTCTAAATGGGGATGTGATGGGTCCTCTGGCCAGAAACAATACAAACAATGTAATGCGGAAAATTCATCAGATGCCAATTTATTCATGATTTCTTTCGTTCCATTACGTTTAACAAAAACTTATATTGGCTCAGAGCCGTCAACTAGTAGAGCTGCAGAGATAGATGTATGGAAGAATGAAATTCCCTCGTCAACAAAATTTTGTAGACCAATAAAGTTTGCTTACAAAAAGGAGACTCAAGATGTCATAGATGAAGAAGTCGAAAAATAAATGATCAAATTAAAGAACTTTAACCAGTAACATTTAAATTTGATGACCAAGACATTGAAGTAAATTTTAAAATGTGTCTCACAATGATTGATGGAAAAGTTGCACAAGCTTTAACCAAAACAAAGTCATCGTCAAGCTGCACCATATGCCAAAAAACATCAAGTCAATTGAGCCAACCACCAACACAAGACGATAGTTTTAATGAAGCATATGAATTTGGAATGTCACCTCTTCATGCTAGAATTCGTTTTATGGAGCATATTCTTAAATTGGGATACGATTTGGAAACAACAAAGAAAATTTGGAAAAAAGAAAGCAAAAAAAAAAAGATATTCAAGAAAAATACCGTGAGATAGGCCTTATAATTGACCAGCCAAAGCAAGGAGAAGGAAATTCTAATGATGGAAACACAGCAAGGAGATTTTTTTCCGATCCAGAAACTGCAGCTTCTATAACTGGAGTAGATTATGATTTAATACGACGATTCCAAATCATATTACAAGTTATAGCATGTAGCAAAAAGATAGATGCAAAAAAATTTGGTCAGTATGCTAATGAGACAGCAACCCTTTATAACCAAAAATATTCTTGGAGACATATGCCAACCACAGTTCACAAAATTTTGTTCCATGGGGAACAAATAATTCAGCACAATATGCTTCCAATTGGAGATCTCTCAGAAGAAGCGCAAGAAAAAAGGAACAAAGACTACAGATTCTTTCGCGAGCACAATACAAGAAAAATTTCCAGATATTGTACTAATGAATATCTTATTAATATTTTGTTGTGCACATCAGACCCATATATGTATGTCCAGTATTCGACAAAAATGGAAATCAACCTCATTAGAGTTAGATGAAGAAGCTAAACAACTACTGCAAAATGAAAATCAAAGCTATTTGGAAGAAATTTTTACTAATATTGTTTAATTAATACTAGTTTAAAGATTACAATTTGTTTCTAATTTTAGTATAAATTTTTATTAATACATTTAAATAAAATATATGTGCACTTTAAATCAATAGTAAAAGTTTACTTAAAATTTTATCGATGTTGTGTTCTGTATATAATATATCCAAATGGTATTGATATTGTTGGGAATTTCAGTGTTATTTTTCAGTTTAATCCTCACAAGAATTAGCTTTCTTCCAAAAAAACCAACCTTTGGCCCCTGTGAATATTGAGACTAAATAAATGTCAGGGGCCAAATGTTGGCATTTTCTGACCAAAATTAAGTTTAGGAATAATAAATAAGTATTGTTTGTAAAATACGATTGAAGAAAATAAGAAATTATAAAAAAAATACCTATTTAAAATGTCAAAATATTCAACTTTTACATGGAAACTCAACAAAAAATTAAAATGCATTTTTAACTCCAAATTACTTACGTTCCTATCAGTCGATTTTTACGTTTGAACACGCAAATTGAAGCTTAAAGTCCCTCCTATTGCACAAAACAAATTGCGTAAAAAAATACCAATTTGGTCAAAAGTTATAGAGTTTTGACCGCTATCTCGCGAAATTGACCACTGTGCGCCGGTTGATGGTGTTGGCAGTGCGATGGCACTGGCAGGCAGATGGCGGCACCGTGGGTGGCTTGGTGTGCCGGCTGATGATATCAGGAGTGCGGTGATACTGGTCGACAGATGGCGGCACAGTAGATGGCCTGGCACGACTATGCTAGCAGGCAGATGGCTTAGATGCGCCGATTGATGATTTCGGCGTTGTGTTGACACTGGCAGACAGGTGGCGGCACAGTAGATGGCGGGCATACAGGTAGTCGGCGGTGCGACCGGTCGGGAGAGCGTCAGCAGCCGGCAGAAGGCGGTGGTGCGACTAGAGTTGCTGTCGTGAGCTGTGCTGTGTCTTGGCCACCTGTAATGATAAGAGCGGGGTTAGCCGGGAGCAGTCAGCATAGGTCGCTGGATTATCGAGAGCAGTCAGCCGTTAAGCCGCTGGATTATCGGGAGCAGTCAGCCGTTAAGCCGCTGGATTATCGAGAGCAGTCAGCCGTTAAGCCGCTGGATTATCGGGAGCTGTCAGCCGTTAAGCCGCTGGATTATCGGGAGCAGTCAGCCGTGAAGCCGCTGGATTATCGGGAGCAGTCAGCCGTGAAGCCGCTGGATTATCGGGAGCAGTTAGCCGTGAAGCCGCTGGATTATCGGGAGCAGTCAGCCGTGAAGCCGCTGGATTATCGGGAGCAGTCAGCCGTTAAGCCGCTGGATTATCGGGAGCAGTCAGTCGTGAAGCCGCTGGATTATCGGGAGCAGTCAGCCGTTAAGCCGCTGGATTATTGGGAGCAGTCAGCCGTTAAGCTGCTGGATTATCGGGAGCAGTCAGCCGTTAAGCCGCTGGATTTATATGGATGACAACCGGTACCGATCGTCTTTAAAAGATTGGAGATATCTTGTAGTAAGATACACCACTCAGCTTTAGCGCCGAAAACTGACTTGCCATCCTCAGACCAACCTTGCCTTCTTATGTAAATAAATTTGTAAACTCAGTGAGAATTCAAAATACCCTTTGCTTTAACCACTTGAAAAACTATTTTTAGCAGGCAGAAGTGTAGCTTGTTTTGTTCGTGTTTGGTTGAATGTATATTTCTTTAAATGATGTGTGGTTGTGGGTATATGTTGATCTGTAGTTATTTTTATATGAGAGCTTGGTTTGGTTGATGTTTAGTTGAATGTGTAGGCTTTACTGTTGTGACGTGGATGTTTACTTAGTGAGTATAGTTTTGTATGGTAGCTTAGCCTTATTGATGTTTGGTTGAATGTGTATTTATTACTGCTGTGACGTAGGTATTTTGTTATTGAGAAAATGATGTGTGGTTGTGCGTATATTGTTCATGTTTGGTTGAATGTATAAGCTTTACTGTTGTGACGTAGATGTTAACTTAGTGAGTGTAGTTTTATATGAGAGCTTGGTTTTGGTTGTTGTTTGGTTGAATGTGTATTTATTGCTGCCGTGACGTAGGTATTGAGAAATGATGTATGGTTAATGTGTAGTTTATTTTTATATGGAAGCTGGGTGTTATTCATGTTTAGTTGAATGTATATGCTTTATTGTTGTGACGTAGATGTTGTTCTCTTTTGATGTGGTGTTGCGCTACGGTGGGTATTTATGGCTGTTGGTTGGTGGATTTTATGTGCAACGCAATTTGCGTTGTTACACCATTGTTTGGCCACTGAAAAATTTAACAAACTACTTATATGGCAGCTCGGATCTGGAAATTCACACAGACCATCACCGTTGACATTTGCTGTTTTTACACGAAACCCTAATGCAAAAATTAAAAGACGGAGCTCTTTCATAGAAGAATTTTCACTTATAACCCAGGTGTTACTAATGTGGTGGCTGAAGCTCTTTCACGACAATACTTAAACAATATTTCAGATGAATCTTTACAGGATACTCAACATTCTGCTGAAAGCAGTAATGATTTTAATATTCCCAAAATTTCTAAACCTTTGAATGAATTTAAACAACAAATTTTACTGAGTAAGGCAAATTTTTCATTACATGAAGTGCTAATAAATTTTGGTAGAACCAGACATATTATAGAATTCGACACTAGGGAAAAACTCAAGACCATCCTTTTGGAATTTATTCAACCAAATTATAGTTACTTAGGTAAATTGTACGCAGGAAGATCTCTGTGATTTTAAAGAAACTGTCAAGGGTGTTTTCACGATTAAATTTGTATATACCAGAATATTTCCCATAGATATAATAAATGTCGATGATCAACAAAACATAATACAAAATACTCATTCCCGAGCTCATCGAAGTTGTAGAGAAAATTGCAAACAGAAAGTACCAATCGGAGAGGCTCCGATTCCCAACAAAGAGAGGGAGCACCTAAACATAGATATTTTTTATGCAAAAGGTTTAACACTTATAACTTGCATCGATGCTTATTCCAAATTTTTAGTCATTAAAATATTGAGGATAAAACTAACCTAGGGGAAAAAGTGTTAAGACGTACTACAGGGGTACAACACGGCATAGCAGCTCAACAATATAATCATACAATTCATCTGGTCACCAAAGTAAACCCGCAGATATCCTTTTTAATAAATTGTCACATAAAAAAAACACAGGAAAGAATGTTATTAAGGAATAACCATAGTCAAGTAAAGACCTATCAACCAGGCGATCCAATATATGAGAAAATTATAGGACAAAGAAAAAAATTGTTGCCACGATTTAAGAAACAAAAAATTAAAGAAGACAGGTAATAAAGTAAAAATTCAATTTCGCGATGGAATAATTCATACAGGTAATATTAGGACCTAAATATTTTGGATAAGCTGTTTATTTTTTATTATTTATAGAACTTTTTGCAATATTTTTGCATAATTTTTGCAATATTTGAAATTTGCAAAATAAAAGTCCGGATGTTGGACTATACAAATACGAAATTAATATCGATTCATCAAGGGCAGACAAGACGGAGATTTTAGACCTATGCATATTTTGGAATTGAACAAAATTAACCGACTACTAACGAATAGTGAATAGTGACAAAAAAAGTATTTTATAGAATTAACTTGCCAGCCATTGATCGAACAAATTGTGAAAAATTACTAATTAAGCTCATAAAACAAAATGAAATTATTATAAAAATTAATTCAGAAAATGCTATTAGTTTTAAGAATAAAATTTTTGAAATGAAAAAATTACTAATTAAACTCATAAAACAATATGAAATTATTATAAAAATTAATTCTAAAAATGTTGTTAGATTTAAGAATATAATTTTTGAAATGGAAAATGATTGTTCTCAATTTCATGAATTACGTATTTGCAATAATGAAAATTTAATAGATAT
This sequence comes from Cordilura impudica, assembly GCA_963682025.1. NCBI lineage: Eukaryota > Metazoa > Arthropoda > Insecta > Diptera > Scathophagidae > Cordilura > Cordilura impudica. The sequence goes on from OY821519.1 coordinate 158,185,260, forward strand.
AAGTAAAAACAATGTATAAAAAAACAAAGTCACAATTGATGTCATATAAACGATCTTCCAATATCTTAACAAAAGGGACGCTTGATCTTACAGGGGGAGGAGTTAAGATAATGCCAACCCTTAATATAAAAAAAAAATGTTTGGTCACACGCGCAACCCATTTTACACGCGCCGAATGTAATAACTTTCATTTAATTCGTGGAATACAAGAAATGTTCTTTAAAACGTTCCCACAGATTTCACAATGCCAATTTCCGCTATCGTACAAGAATTATACTTTTAAGCATTCCCACATATTTCACAATATCCGCTATCGGACAGATTTCAAAATGCATCAATACGAAGTGTGACACCTGCGTTGCATTTTTGCAGACGATTTCCATAGAACTCAAGAAATCGTTGCACACGCCAAATAGTCGATACTAACGTGAACACATATACTAAAGTAAATAAAATTCTCGATAAAATTGATTCCCACAATAAGTATAACTCTTTATTTTTATTTAATATTTTATAGGTCTATTATGGATGGCAACCGAACTATAGTTGCGTTGTCAAAAGGCAACGCAACTGACGTTTAAATTGGTATTATGTGAGGCAACTATGCTATTTTGACAGTTTAGAAACTGAAAATAAATGTAAACAAAAGATAAAGAGCATTGACAGAAGTGAATTTGTGTAGTGAATGTGTGAAAAAAATTTATATTAATTAAAATTTTATTAAATATGATAAGCTCCGTGGAACTTTTTTTGATGAGGACGAGGAGGAGGAGGTCTTAGACGTTTCATCTATTAGACAGCACTTGAGGGAAAACTCTAATCCCCTGGAATTACTGTCTGTACTGCTAGTAAATTTTTATGTTTAAATTAACTTTCAATAAACCATTACTTGTTTTAGTTTCAAAGTTTATTTTCGTCTTCCAAAATATGCAGTAGTTTATGTAGTGGAAGCCTTAAATAATGACTTTAAAAAAAGTCATCGGGCAACAGCAATACCTCCATTGTTGAAAGTTTGCGCAGCTCTCCGATTTTTTGCCGAAGGAAGTTTCCAGAAATCCCACGGCAACGACCTCAATCTGGGAATGGCGCAATCAACATTGTCGATGGTATTAAAAGACGTTGTCCATTTAATAGAACAAAATCTGTGCAAAGTGCGGATTGTAACAAAAATGACAGAGGAGGAAAAAACAAAAAATAAAAATTATTTTTATTCGAAGAAGAAGTTTCCTGGTGTTGTTGGTTGCATAGATGGGACACACGTGCATATCATGGGACCGAAGGAAGACATTCGACATTTATATATGAACAGGAAAGGATACTATAGTTTAAATGTTTTGTTGGTAAGTTGTTTAATAATTATTATTTCCTTTTATAAAGATGACTTCTTTGTAGTTGTGCGATTGCCAAATGAAAATAAGGTATGTTGATGCCAGGCATCCTGGTTGCTGCAGATTTGGACAAAACACATGGCTGCTAAGTTGTATTACATTTTAAAATTTAAAATTTTAAAATTGATTTAAGAATTTAGGTGATTCAGGATTTCCTTTGGAACCTGAACATATGACTCCTTACCGTTCAGCTGAACCTCAACCGCCAGAAGGAAAATATAACATAATTCATTCTAAGGTCCGGAATGTGATTGAGCGAACAAATGGTGTTCTAAAGTCTACATTTATATGCCTTTCTGCTGAACGGGGTCAGCACTACAAGCCCGATAAGGCTGTTTCTATTGTAAATGCATGTTGCGCATTATACAATATTGGTATGCATTATAACGCTGATTGCGAAGAAGATTCGATAGTTCCCCGGGATGCTGCAGTCATTACCGTAAATGAAAATATAGATAACAATATTTTGGCCACAGATATTAGACGCAGAATTATGCAATGTTTAAATGAATAAACATTTTAAATATTTTCATTTCATAGTTTTTATTATTTTAAGTTCTTAACAATTCATTTTATCATTTTTAAAGAATAGGAACATCACATTCATTTTAACAAAACAAAAAAAAAGGAGTATTATTGAAAAAAAATATATATATTACATTCACGTGTTGCTTAATCTATAAAACTTATTATTGAACTCACAGATCTTTTTCATTTTAGGTTCATTGCTTAAAAATATTCTTAAATCTAAAAAAATTAAATTATGTACATATATGAGATCATTGGTTCAAATTCGCAAGCTGCTTTTCTAAAATTTCTAATTTTTTTTGTTTAATTTTCATATTTAACTTTGGTCTTCCTTTTGAGAATCGAATTTCTTTTTCTTTATTTCTTTTGTGGATTATGTTCTCTTGTCGTATAGTTATCATTGATACTCACACCGTCTTATTCCATTAATTGTATGCCTTCATGTGAGGTCTACTTGTGTGTTCTACATGTTTACTAGTGTCACCAAACAATCTTGTGTTGTTTTCACACAAACTGTAAACATGCCGACACTTGAGTGCAACACGATATTATTTTATTATTTGGGTCTTTCTTATACTTGAACTACTTAATTGTTATTTAAGTCAATGAGTAACAACCTTGAAAAGTATTTCGTGCTATTCACATTACAAAAATTATTTAATTGTTATTTATTTTTTGGACGATGAGTAATAACCTTCAATTACTTATGGATATATTACACTTTAATTTCTTTCATCACTTCGTATATTTTTCTTTTTAAACTGTTCATCTCCTTCAGAATATCGTTTTTTAAAGATTACTCTCAATTTTTTTTGATGGTTTTTACACTTTGTGCCACAGTTTACTCTTCAAGTAGAGTGAACTTTCTGTCCTCGGGTTTTTTTGCTTTAAAAAACTACATCAACTAAAAATACACAATTGCCAATATGATTACTGTCTGACAACTAAAGTTGACAGTTCTCAGTTGACAGTACCATTTTGTCAAGTGGTAACGCAACTAAAGTTGGGTTGTTATCGATAATAGACCCACTAAGCTTACTTTACTCTTTATTCTTAAAGCAGTCCTTTCTTTAAATATTCTCACAAAATATTTTAAGGTAACCATTTGTAAAATTTATAAATATAGAACATTAGATAAGGAACAGTTCAAGCTTGAATTAAAAAGTAATAACTTAAAAAGCTGTTTTATTAAGTGAAAGAAAAATAATTAATTTATTGATAAAAAATCAAGTGAAATATTTAATTTGCACAGTTTAATACACTGTGATCGGATGTAAAATGTCGAGTAAGGCAGCGGTATGCGAGCCGGACTGAGAAACCGTGCGTCGCTAAACTTTGGAGTAAAGATCTTTTATTTTTATTTTTAATACATGTTTTCTTAATGTTACATGTTTTTTACTACAATTTTAAAATATTGGTAGAATATGTCATAATAAAATATAAACGCAAATTTTTTAATTTATTCTGATATTGTTTATACACATAATTATATATTTTACCAGAAAGTTGTCTTAGTATTTAATATGTGTGTATATAGCTACATACATATCGTAGGTATGTAATATTGTACATCACATAACAGCCAAAATTAGCAAACTAACGTAGCCATCATAAGAAAATCTATTTAAAATTTAAAACATATATGTAAACATATATGTATGTATTGTAAAACATATATGTTTTGTCTGAAATAGCTTATATTTGTTTAAGTGCAGTATTGTCCACTAAATGAAATATGTATCGGTAGAGCTTGTGTTGCGTACTGGCGCGCAAGTGTTAATGGTTCGATTCTTCGTAGTATTTTTTTTTTAAGTTTATTTATTTACAATAATTATAATTACTAGCAGATTCCAGCTCTCGAAATTCGTGTGCAATTTCTAGACAACTTTATTTTTCAACTTAGCCAATTCACAAACCAACCCTTTTTTGGTTTATTATTATTGTGAACGAAGATAACAAATCTTAATATCTTTAGATCCTATATATTATTTGTTGCAATATCTATATGAAAAGATAAGATCTCATATGTAATCTCATATGCAATTTGTTAAAATATGTAAATAAAGGAAGAATATATAATCGAAAATTCATTAACAAACTAACAAATTTAAAGATGTCATCTTCCATCATGACAACGACCCCAAACATTCAGCCAAAATCGTCAAGGAATGGCTTAGTTCATATGTGGTTGGGGTCATGGAGTGGCTAGCGCAGAGCCCTGATCTCAACCCGATCGAAAATATGTGGGTTTATTTAAAACGTCGGCTGGCAGAGTACGAAGAGGCCCCGAAGAGCATTAATGAGCTGTAGGAGAGGGTACAGGCTGAATGGAAGCAAACTACTGTGGTTTATGTATCTAATCTGTACAAATCCATTCCATATTGAATGACTCAGTTGAAAAAAGCAAAGATATATTGGATAAACTATTAAATTTAGATCAACATAACCTTGGTGCAAAAGTGAGGCAATTGTTAATTTGTTAGATACTTAAGTTATGAATTAATTATTTTTTTATTTCTTAAGGATTGATATTTTTATTTATGTAAACAGTTTTTAATTTGTTTTTTTTTTTTTAATTTGTTTAATCATTAAGAATTTTCGTTAAACCGTCGAACGGACGTGTATTTTATATTCGCTCCGTAATTACCGGCCTTTTATTAGTCTAAAGTACACAAAATAAAAATAAAATATATATATAGCGAAAAGACGCTTAACCCTGGAAGTAAAAAAAAATATAATCTACATAAAAGAAAAAAAAAAGAAATAAAAAAAACAAAAGAGATATAATATTTAAAAAAATAGAAAAAAAATATATAATAATGCTTGTTGGGCATTCTCCGATAGAGGAGAGTTCTCTCCACAAAAATCTAACTAATGATCTAACCAATGCAACTACAAACGAACAAGATATAAAATCAAATAATAAAACAAGTTTTCTCATGGCGCATGAGCAATTAACACCGCTCTCCCACACAAATGCATACACATCAGTATCTTCTTTTGCTACGTCACTAACAACAACAACTACTACCACCTCTTACAATAATAATACCACCAATACTACGACTACGTCAGTAATATCTTCTTTGCCGTCAACGACAATGTACTTAACTAGCCAACTAAAAACTCCCTTAAATAAAAATAAAGAGAAGGGGATAGACAAACCACAATCTAATAGTAATTCGAAGAGAACACGTAATTCTCCAATTAGTGGAGAGGGACATAACAGTAGTACAAAAAAACAGCGAACAAAAGGACAAACTCAAAAAACATTAAAAACATACTGGTTAGGCCAACCCTCAACACAAAACAGATTCGAAATTCTGTCGATGAAACAACACAAGAAAATGAAAACCAAAATAAACCTCCTACTAACAATTGGAAAAGCCAAAAACTCGCAAGCCTCCACTAATATACATACAAAACGTTCAATATATTGACAATCTGAACAAGGCACTAAGCACACTACCCAACTGCATCTACGAACTAATAGTTCTTAAAGATAATGAAGTTAAAATACAACCTCTAGAATCGTTTCACTATACAGAAATAATTAAACTATTAAAAACTAAAGAAACCCAATACTACACATACAAACCACAAGAGCAAAAAGGTTTCAAGGTAATGCTAAGAAATATGCATTATTCAACAGATAAAGACAAATAAAAAAGAACTTTCAGAACTTGGGCACGAAGTAACTCACATACAGGTTGTATTATAGGCTGGCACCAAAAAACCCTTATCACTGTTCTCAATTGAACTCAAAATAAATAAAAACAATAAAGATATCTACAATATCAGTCACATTTTACATTGCAAAATCAATTTTGAACCGCCACATCAGAGAAGAACCTTACCTCAATGTACAAATTGCCAAAAATACGGACACACGAAAAACTTTTGCACAAAAAGTCCTGTTTGCGTCAAATGTGCCGGAAGTCATAAAACAAGTCAGTGCCAAATAAAACAAAAGAGTGATCATATCAAATGTGCACTATGTTTCGAAAAACAAACTGCAAACTATAAAGGTTGCATGGTTTACAAGGCCCTCAGAGTAAAAAAAATAGCAAACGAAACTCAAGAAGACAATGAAATACAGCAAACAAATAAAACCAAAAATGCGCAAGTAAGTTTTGAAAATAATCCTAGTCGTATTACTTCATATGCCCATGCAATTAAAGCTAACAATTCAGCAAATGAAAAAAATATTCCCACAACAAGTTCTACCATAAACTACAATACAAACACAACAAATACATCCACATCAAGTCCCATAGTAACCCCTTACACACAACAATCAAATAATGATATGCAAGATATCAAAGATATGATGAAACAGCTTATAACCCAAGTATCTAATATGATGAATATAATCACAGTTCTACTTTCAAAATTAGATGGACAGACAAAATGAATTAAATATTGTACTATGGAATTCAAATGGTCAAGGTAAACACGTCCTTGAACTAAAAACTTTTATACATAAAAACTCTGTAGATATACTACTAGTATCTGAGACACACTTCACACAAAAAAGTTATGTAAGCATACCTAACTTCACAATATTCCACACAAATCATCCCGATAACACCGCCCATGGGGGCACAGCAATAATTATAAAAAATTCGATTAAATGTACTGAACTTGAAAGTTTCCGAAAAGATCACCTTCAAGCTACCTCAATAGTTATTGAAGACTTGTTCGGCCCACTCGTGATAACTGCCGTATATTGTCCTCCTAAACACAACAATACTTAAGTAGAATAAATTAAATTTATAAAATCACTTGGAAACCGTTTTATAGCAGGAGGAGACTTCAACTCCAAAAATACAATCTGGGGTTCCAGATTAACCCTCACAAAGGGTAGACATTTACTAGAAGTCATTAGGGAAACAAACAGCAAATTCTTAAGTACTGGAGAGCCTACTTACTGGCCAACAAATTTAAACAAAAAACCTGACCTAATAGACTTCTTCATCACCAAAAATATAAAACATGAGCATCTAAAAATAGAATCGTGCTTCGAATTATCCTCTGATCACTCGCCCATAATACTTAAACTTGAAAGTAATGTTCTTCTTGCGACTGAAAACAAATTTTCTTACAACAAAAAAACAGACTGGGAATGCTTTAGAGAAATTGTTGAAAATAAACTTGATATCAAGATATCACTTAAAACCAAAGTCAAAGTGGACAGCTCAATGGCATATTTTAATGATACCCTCTTGTATGCTGCATCTGATTCTACACCCACAGTAACTCCAAAACCAAACTAATATAGTATACCAACATTTATCAAAGATAAGATTAAGGCAAAGCGAAAGCAAAGAAAAAAAATGGCAATCAACAAGAACTCCCTTGGATAAAACAATCCTAAAAAAATTAACCAAGGAGTTAAAGGACCTGTTGAAAAAGGATAAACAGGACAAACTGAAAACCTATCTCGAAAACCTTGATGCAAACATTCACCAACCACCTATCCAAAAATCTGACTTAACGTGGGCCAGAACTCATAGTGAAAAGGTTAAAATATTAGCTGCTCACTTCTACGAAACTTTTTCCAATCCAAAGGATTGGATTACCTGCCAAATATCACTCCAACCACAAACTGTCACATCAAAAATATTACTCTAAATGATATAAAAAATTCAATCAAAATAAAAATTGATGCTAACAAATCGCCTGGTTATGACAGGGTTACAGGCAAACTATTAAAAGAACTTCCAACAAAAGGTCTTATCTTCATCAGAAACATTTTTAACGTTCTAATAACAATGAAATATTTTCCAAAAGTATGGAAAGTTGCTGAAATAATCGAATTTGCTAAACCCAACAAAGACGCTACAAAAGTTACTTCATACAGACCAATTAGTCTACTACCAATTTTATCGAAATTATTCGAAAAACTTATTTTTGACCGATTAGAATCCATACTCAAAGAAAGCGCTCTTATACCAGCGCACAGTGGACCATTTGACGAGAAGGCGGTCAAAAATCTATAACTTTTGATTGGATTGGAATTTTGATATGCGGTTTTTTTTTGTTTGGTAGGTGAGACTTTACCCTTTAAGTTTTGCTATAAAACGTAATTCTCGACCGAAAATAAAAAAAGTTACGGAGGGTTTAAAATACATTTTCATTTATAGTTGAATTTTATTACAAAAGTGAAGTGTTAAAAGGTAAAAAAAGGTTTTTTTTAATATAATGTCTTATTTTTTCAGTTAATTTTACAACTAATACTTTTTAACAATTTTTTAAGTTAATTTTTTCAGAAAATGTCAAACTTTGGCCCCCGTAAACTTTTTAGTCCTAATGTGCACAAGGGCCAAAGGTTGTTTTTTTTTTTTTTAAAGATACCGAGTTAAAATAGAATTTATTAAGCAGCGAACGTAAAAGTTACCTTATATTGGTTCAAGATAGAGAAGTTTCAATGAAAAACTAGTATGTTTCTGCTTTAGTTAAATTTTTTTTTATTGTCTTTTTAAATATTTCTATATCAATTTTTATGGTAAATTTATAAAATATAACAATTTTTATTGTAAATTTACAAAATATATAAATTTTTAATCCAAGAAAATTTTTTAACTATATAAAAAAAGTGTAACTTATTGTTAGTGTAATGAAAAAGTACTTTAAATCAACCAATTTTAGTAAAAATTTCTTCTAAATAGCCTTGATTTTCATCTTCTAGAAGTTGCTTAACTTCTTCGTCTGATTCAATAGAGGTAGTTTTCCATTTTTGACGAATGTTGGACATATATGGATCTGAAGTGCACAACAAAATAGTGATAAGGTCTTCATTAGTACAACATCTTGTGTTCCTTTGTTACTTTTTTCTTGCGCTTCTTCAGATAGATCTCCTATTGGTAGCATATTGTTTTGAATTATTTGTTCCTCATGGTACAAAATTTTATGAACTGTGGATGGCATATATCTCCAAGAGTATTTTTCATTATAAAATATAGCTGTTTTATTGGCGTACTCTCCAAATTTTTTTGCATTTATCTTTCTGCTGCATGCTAGAACTTGTAATATGATTTTGAATCGTCTTATTAATTCATGATCTACACCTGTGATAGATGCTGCAGTTTCCGGATCGGAAAAAATTCTCCTTGCAGTATTTCCATCATTTGTGTTTCCTTCCCTTGTTTTGGTTGGTCGATTACGAGGCCTAGCTGTAGATATTTTTGTTGAGTTTTTTTTTTTGCTTTCTTTTTTCTTCATTTTCTTTGTTTTTTCTCACTGTTTCGCCTAACGGACCAAATTCCAAATCATAACCCAACTTAAGAATATGCTCCATGAAACGTATTCTAGCATGAAGAGGGGACATTCCAAATTCGTAGGCTTCCTTGAAACTATCGTCTTCTGGTGGAGGTTGGCTTAATTGACTTGATGTCTTTTGGCATATAATGCAGCTTGACGTTGACTTTATATATACTATACCTTTTTGTTAAGCGCAATGGAACGAAAGATACCATAAATAAATTAGCATCTGATGAATTTTCGGCATTAAATTGTTTGTATTGTTTCTGACCAGAGGATCCATCACATCCCCATTTAGAATTTAAAGTAATGCTGCCATTACCAATTTTTTTTAAATGATCAGTATCAAGCGTATTTAGCAATCGTTCTGCAGTATGTTCAAGGAGATCTTGCAATTTTATTTCTGCTGATGTTGAAGTGACACTAATAGCAGATTGTGAAGGTAAGCATTCTTTTTTGGCAGAAACTAAATGTCGATACTCTGGAAAAAACCCACAATTCTTTTCATTGGTTCGCTTCCGCAATTCCTTATATTGATTTTTGATCAATTTCAAATCCAAATATATGGCGAATGCTTCTTCCGGCGTAAATTTCTTATCTTCAATTGGTGTAGGAAGAATGCTTTTCAAAATCCTCTTTGTGCGCCTTGGGCTCGCTTCTACTATTTTTTCAATTATTTCAATTTTATTTTTTTTATTTTGGGTTGGTTGAATTTGGTGCAAAAATGAATACTTAATAATTCTTTGAGAAATTTCTTCATTGATATTCTCCAGCTTGCGCCTTCGAGATCTTTCACTACATCCGTCAATTTGTTTTGCTGGTCAACCCTTTTTTCCACTTTCGTTGGCAGTTGTAGATGCACTCTCAAAAATAAGTTCGTTTATTAACCAGTCTTGGTAACGTTTGTACATCTTTGCCTTGCTATGAGAGCATTCAATGTACCGTCTTTTCAAATTCGATGCAAAATTAGTAATTTTTCCTTTGTGCATTTCAATGTCTTCTAGGTTACAATTCTTAAAGAAGTCGTTGCTCACTATGTGCAAAATTACATCGTCTACATCATTTCGTTGAAAATAAATATCTGCCAGACGTGAAAATTTAAGCTCCACACTTTTTTGCTTCAAAAGTACGAGATATTTACCTAAAGCGGACGGTTTGTGTACTGGAGGTGGTTTATGGTGTGTGGATGGAAAGGCATTCGAAGTTTTTTGGTTTTTTCTTGGTTAAAATAAAATATAAATTTTATTCCTTAATTTTGCAAAAAGAAGAGGAAAAAAAAGGAAAAAACACTCAAACACTGGAAGGAGAGCTGAAGTTAATGTATGTATTTGTCAAAACTAAAAAAATAACACTATGCTAGTTGAAAAACCCGACAAACGGGGCACCCGGTGAGTTAAACTAACTCGACTGTGCTCAATCGAATGGCGTTCGCCGTTTTTTTAGGTTAGCTCTTAAAAAAAAGTTAGGGGGGTTAAAGTTTCCCCCTTTTGGCCTGTTCTTGCAGAATACCGGTATATAAAAGAAATTTAAGAAAAATTAAATACATATTTTTAATCCTACAGTTAACAAAAAATAAAATTTATAATTTATTTGCTATTCAAAATTAAAGGTATTTTTGTGGTTACAGCTAACGTTTTAAATGGAAATTATTCTTCGTCCTCCTGCAAATTCCAACAAATATCTCCTAACAGCGAATCGAGTTGTTTGCCACTATACCAGTGTTCGAGTCTGGCTGTCACTTGGTGAAATCTCTCGCCATGTTCATCGGACTCAGCTGGTGATTGTTCATTAAATTTATCTGCATGATAATGCAAAAAATGTACTTTCAATGACATTCTGACGTTTATTTTTTGAAATGCAGTTAGCATATTTTCAATTAAAATTCGCCAATTTTCAGACCGATTATTTCCTAAAACATTTACAATTACTGATTTTATACAATTCCAGGCCAATAGCTCGTTAACATTTAATGCAACTTCAAATTGTTGGTCCTTCATAAGACGACGAATGTCCGGTCCATTAAGTATTCCTGTGAAAAAAAAAACTATGAGATATATATATTAAAATTTGAGTTAATAAAGTAGTTTAGAGTACATACCTTCTTTTACTTTCATGCCGCTTAATCGTGGAAAAATTCGGCGCAATTCAGAGAAAGCCTTCCCATCTGGGTTCAATGCTTTTATAAAATTTTTAACGATTCCCAGATGTGGAGAGGAGGAAGCAAAATCTTTTCTACAGGCACAAGTGGAATTTCAATAATATTATTTCTATTCAATTTAATTTCCTCACGTAAAGGCCAATCCCGTGTATTATACTGATCGCCATCAAAACGCGTATTCCATAGGCACATAAAACACATGTTTTTTGTATAGCCCAGTTGCATGCCTCTTAAAAGTGCCACCACTTTCAAATCTGCACATATTTTCCACTTGTGGTCTCCATATTTAATTAATTCTAATATTTTTTTCATTGATGAGTAAGTCTCTTTAGTATTTGTGCTTAGTGCTATTGGGATAGAGGTTTTTAAATTAGTGGTATGTAGCAAAACTGCTTTTAAGCTACTTTTGGACGATCAATGAATAGTCGCCAATCTCCTGAATTATATTCATTTTGCATTGTTAGAATCAATCCACGGATGTCAGTACAATACGCGAGAGAATTATTCTCAATAGATCTAAAAAAAGTTGTAAATTTACGATGGCGATTTATTGACCCGTATAGTTTTACATCGGAAGCCAAAATATTAGCTTGTTTTAAATCTTTTGTCAAAAGAATGCTCTGTCTTTGTGATAATTTTAAGCGCCGTATCATTATATCCAGACAATTTTGCGTGATTTCATTGTGACTGCATGGAACCGTGATGTTTGACGGTTGATATATTGATACTGCGTCTTCACAGGTTCGAACAGATTCATATACTGAGGAACTATTTTCTCTTTGGTTTCGGTTATCCGGCACAGGAATTTCATTACAATGTGGCATCGGAAATTGAGCATATGTTGTTGCAGTGTAAGATATAGAACCACTTTTTTTTATGTTCATACTTGCTGTATGATTTATGCACGCATAACACTCACCTTCAACATGTAGTATGGGATCTCTCCAAATCATTGGAACACCAAATGGCATCGCGTCTCCATCTTTTTTCCATTTTTTAAAATGGTAAATGCAAGTTGTACAAGTTAATTATACACGATTCATTTGTTGGTTTATGCTTGAATGCCCATTCTTTATTTTGTCAAAAGGTTTTATTAAACTAATAGTGCTAACAATGCACTTTATTAAAAGTAAAAATTTATTCAAGATTGGCCAATCATAAAATTGCCAAAATATACGCTATTGTAATATGATATTTAAAATAAAATAACAATGTGTTGATATTGCAATAATTTCGATTTAAAATTTATGGTGAATTGGCCAATCACAAAACAAAGTAAAAAATGCAAAATTGGAAAAATAAATATTAAGGGAGTTCTGCAATGCACAATAAGTTCCCTTAAAACATTAGGGGTATTGCTGTTATCGTGCACACGTTAACTCCTCCCCCTTTAAACGTCTGGACATCCCTGTTTCGACCTGATCTCTTTTATTATGTCCTCCACACCAATCATCGCAGATGATGACAGATATCAGTATGATGAATGAGACCAGGGCAATTCTATGCGTGAACGTGTATTGTTTGAGTCCCTCTATGTAGCTTATGGTTTCCAAATTCAACTTATGAATGTATGGGAGCGTCAATAAGTCCTCATGACCCGTTTTTTTAATGTTTAAGGTTTTCGGGGGGTGTGGTAGTAGGTTTCTCTTCCATGATTGGGGTTTTCTATACTGGGTATTATTTATGGTTACGTTATTTGCGAATGCAACCATTAAGGTCCCATTTACCCTTATCGTCTCTCCTTCCGACACGTTTGTGTCATGCACGTTATTCAAAAGTATTAATCCGTCAGCCACCCATTGTATCAAAGGAATGTTATATGCCGATTGTGTGTGACAGGATGCTGCATTTTCGTTCAAAAGTTGAGAGAGGCAGGTATTAATGGTTTCGCGGCAAATTTTTGTTGTCCCAACATTGATGCAATCTGTTACCGGGAGAGTATAATCGTGGCATTTCGAGGCTTGATCTACTTCCAATCTTATAATGGAGTTATTATGCATTACAGGGTATACTTTAATATACTCACAAAAATTTGTAAAAATTGGAAATTTTATAACATAATAGATCATTGATTCGTTTTGAAAAATAGATACATTACTCACTCTTAATCTATCATTTATGCTAACAGGTATCATTTCCGATTCGAATTGTCTTTTAAAATCAATGTTATCAAGTATGGCGGGGTGTATAATATTTTCCCTTGCCAAGATTATTGATAATGCTAGATTATTAAGAAATGAAATTATTTCACCGTTTCTCATGGATACGAGTTCGAACAAAACCAAATCATCCTCTCCAATGGCATTGCTATGTCTATAATTTTGTATTACGTTAACTCTTTCTGTCAGTTCATTTATTCTGTCCTGTATAGCTGAGTTCACTATCGTTTGTTTTTGACCATTTTGGATCAATAAGTCTTCTCGAGCCATAAGTAGTTCCATGTCGTTGTGGTCAGAAAGTCGATGGATCTCGCAGACCGTCTGTTTACATGCAATGTCTCTAATAATCTACGAATTTCCCTTGTCTGCTCCCGCACCATCCCGGTCTCTCTTGGGTCGGATAGGTTGGCGAGAAGATTCTCGCTCTCTTTTACTGCTAGTTCGTAGTCTGTCAGGTTCGTCTGGTGTAAAATATGAGTCCGAATAATCAATAACCTTAGGTGATACCCAGGATATCAGGGTGAGAGGGAGAAGAATGAGAAAAATGAGAAAGAATAATAAAAAAAAATTCGGTAAATGTAAAAAATAAACAAAAAAAATTATCTTAGATTGTCCTTATGCACCTTTCGTCCACCTATCAGTACGGTAGTCCCCAGGTCTTGTTGAACAATACCCTGCACAAAGAATTTGTCGAATTTGTTACCGAGTCGTCTATTGCGTTTGATGAATACAACATCACCAGGTTTATATTTCTGCGTTGCCGTATTTCTATTATATCTCTCCAATATTTTATTTTGTGCCGTCATTAAATGCTCCTTAATGTCCTTTAAGGTGATTCCATTAAATTCGTTTAGGATGTCCAATGGCTTCCTTCCGGTCACAGAGTGCACCGTATCATTGTACTTGATCGTGGATAATAATATTAATTCGGCAGTATCGTTTATGCTCTGTTGGGCCTTAACGCACCGTGCTATTTCTAAGAGCGTGGAATGGAATCGTTCCACTTGGCCGTTACTCGTGCTGTGCATCGGTGGTGTAAAAAATTGTTCCGTTCCGAAATGATCCCTAAGGAATGTAACGATAGCACTTGATTGGAATGATTTTTCATTATCTGAGAACAATATCTTCACTTTCCTATATCTGTTCATAATCTGAAACAAGGCCGTCTTAATATCTATACTAGATCTAGAAGCTATTGGAATCACAATTGCAAATTTCGAGAATTTGTCTATGCAAGAAAGGAAGTGCTGTTTATCAGTTATAATTATGTCAATATGCAATATCTCCCCGGGGTAACTGGGGATGGGTGTTTCAGTCATCACTGCTTTTTGTGGCTTCCTCTGGTATTTATTTTCCTTGCAGATCTTACAATTAGCTATGATATATTTAAGTCTTTTCTTTATACCAGGAAAATAATATTCATCAATTATTTGTTGAAAATTCTCATGCAACGATCTATGCGCTCTGTTGTGTTCGTTGGTGACTATTTCCCATTGATCATCTTCTCTAATTACATCCATGACGAATTTTTCAGTATGTATGAATCGAGTGGATGGGAAAATGGAAATGTCTTGCGGGAGATTAGACCATCCTGAAAATCCGCTAAAGTCGGGAGATCACACTGGATGGCATTTGTGCCGGTAGAGTCGATGACATTCGCTAACCGATCCAAAAGCTCGTCCACCGTGCTGTACGATATTGTATGTCTTATAAATCACTGAAACAGGATTTTCTTATGTCCAGAGAACCGATCTCCCTTGGAGATTAAGATTTGGTTTTTAAATTGGTTTACGGGAAATTTTGTGGATTTCACAATATTTGTAGAAGAAATTTCACTATGTGCCGTCTGACCGTCATCATCTGACATTTGATTAATATACTGTCGGGAAAGAGCGTCCGCGACCACATTTTCCTTGCCTGGTTTGTAAAAGAATTTCGGAGAGAATTCTTCTATGAATGCTCTCCATCTCTTCATTTTTGAATTCGGATTTTTATCAGATATTGCGAATGTAAGTGGTTGGTGGTCTGTATAGATATGTATTCCACTTATTCCGTATAAGAAATGTCTTAGGTTTTTTAATGCCCACACTATGGCGGTTAACTCTCTTTCGTTTGTAGCATAATTTGCCTCGGCTGCGGAGAGCGTTCTTGATATCATCGTTATGGGCCTTCCATTTTGTGACAAAACAGCTCCCAAAGCGGCGGAAGAAGCGTCTGTTGTAAGTTCAAATACCTTGTTGTAATCAGGATAGGCCAATAGAACATCGTCAGAGGCGATTATTTGCTTTAATTTTTCGAAGGCCGATAGAGCATCCTCGTCTAGGTTAATTTTAATGCTTCTGGAACTTTTTGCGGCCGTATGACCGTTTTCTCCCCTAAGGTATCTAGTCAGTGGTTTCGCGATCCTCGCGTAATCCCTAACAAACTTCCTGTAATAACCAGATAGCCCTAGAAAGGATCTAAGAGATTTCAAGTTACTTGGATTGATTTTGTAGATGAAATTCGCATTCCTGCTCTTTCGAGTTTTTGCATTATTGTGTTAATATGCCTTAAGTGGCTGTGCTCGTCCGGTGAGTGAATGATGATGTCGTCCATATACACTTGGCATGTTTTTCCTACCTCAGCACGCAATACATCGTCGATGGCCCTTTGAAAAATACTTGGTGCGTTTTTCAGGCCGAATGGCAACCTACAAAATTCGTATTTGCCATTATTTACACTGAAGGCCGTCTTTTGCCTGTCTTTTTCATCAAGCATAATTTGATGAAAGCCAGACTTGAGGTCCAGAGTGGAAAAATATTTAGATTTTCCCAAATTTACCAAGATCACTGAGATATCCGGCATTGGATATTTATCGCTAATAGTCTTTTCATTCAATTTTCTAAAATCTATGACCATCCTATGGTTCGGGTTACCCTTCTCGTCAAGACCCTTTTTCCCTACAACATGCACTGGGGAATTATATGGTGATGTAGATTTTCTTATTATATTATCTCGCATTAGCGATTCTAATTCATTATTTATAAATTCCGACATCGAAGCTGGATATGGGTATGACCTAGTATAGATTGGTTCGTCAGTATTAGTCCGTATTTTTGCCATTACATTGGTGTTAAATGGTAATGATCTTTTTGCGTCTGCAAAGGCATTCGCATTCGATGCCAACATTTTCCTGAAATCTTCCCGGACATGCGTCGGTATTTCCTTTTCGTCCATTGTCATATGATTAACGTCGTGTCCATTTTCGTACAGTAAAGAATCATTTCCCTTTTCAAATTTCAGTGTGTTATTTCCTATGTCGACAACCGCTTGGATTTCTGTAAGGAAATCACAGCCTATTTTTCCGTCAAATTTCCTAAGTGAAGGTAAGATATAAAATGTGGTTTTATAACCGTAAATTAGCATTTCGCATTTTTCCTTTATTTCGTTTGTCCCGTTTATTGAATTTACTTTAAAAGAGTGTTCTAGGGGAACAACTCCCTTTAAAAAGCTAAGTGGTTGGATAAAATTTTTCGTAGTTCCGGTGTCAATGAGCAGTTTCAGTTCCCTACCCTTAATCGTCTTTATAATAAAGGGTAAGAAAGGCTTTATTCTAAAAAATTCAGCTGTTCCCGGTCTTCATCTTCATCAAGATCCTGCTCGAAGAGTGAGCTTACGTCGTCACAATCCTGCGGGTCTTCTGAGTCCATATAATTGACTCTTTGATTCTTAGGGGAAGGCATAGATCTTCCAGAATCTTCATACCTACGCTTGCTTATATTCGGGTTATTTGGTTGCGAGATTTTTTGCGTCGGTGTGTGTAATGTAGGGCGTCTAAACATAGATGAACCGGGGTCTACATCCATGGGTGTGGATTTCGCCACTTCTTTTTGGTTAGTTGGATGTACGTATTTGTATGCGGGGTGAGTTGATCTGAAGTTAGCAGACTTTTTCTGATGAGCATAATTAGATTTTGCCAAGTCACCAGCTGCAAAGATTCTTGCAAATTCTTGACGCTTTTGATCCGATTACAGCTCTTGAGCGGTTGCTAGTGCTGTCGTCAGATCTACTGGTCGCGCAGAGAAGAGTATGTCACTCAAAGGACGGCGTAATCCTGAGATGAATATACGTAGTGCATTATCCCTAGCGCGTTCATTAAGTGCACTAGCTATATCTTCGTTATTGGAATAGCTCATTTTGTTCTTATTTATTATAAGGGTTAAATGTTCATCGACGGAGTCATAAAATTCTATAATTGATTTATTTCCCTGTTTGAGGATGCTAAGTTCATTTTCTAACGCCTGCAGGGACCTCTTATCAGCGTAACATTGATCTAACCGAGCTATTATTGCTCTAAAATTTAAAATTGTATTAAATGCAGATAACTTGGCGTTAGCCGCACCGGTTATTTTATTACGGAAAATTCCCATGGCTACATAGTAATTTTCAGTACCCTCAGAATAATATTCCATAGCAAAATGGGCCGCCTCCCTCCAAGCAGGGTAAGTTTGGCCCTCGCCTCTAAATTCTGGTAAGGATTTCACTAAATCGAGGGAAGTCCCCCTGTTGAATTGTCCTACAGTCACGGGGTCGTATCGGTCTACCCTTGGTGTTAGATTCTCAAACAGTTGTTGGGTCAATTCATTTACCTTTTCATGTAGTTCCTTAGTAATTGCTTCCACCGAGGCAGCGACTAAATCTACAATCTGTTCTTTAGTAAAACTTGTCATTTCAATTATTTTAAGTCAGTTATCGCAACAAATGCCAATAATACGAGAGGATAATTGGGAAAACACAATTTAATCTTTATTGTAATTTAAATAATTACCGAAAAAATTCGCGAGAACAAAACAAAAATACACCAAAAAAAAAATGGGAAAAACTTTACAATTCGGATCGCAAATGTACTTACAATTTTCTTATTAAATTCGTGTGTTGTTTGGTTGTGGTTGCAGTTTCCAAAAATTTATTCAAATGTTGATTCGCTGTTGTCTCGTTGCAGTTTCCAAATTTATTCAAATGTTGATTCGCTGTTGTCTCGTTGCAGTTTCCAAAAATTTATTCAAATGTTGATTCGCTGTTGTCTCGTTGCAGTTTCCAAAAATTTATTCAAATGTTGATTCGCTGTTGTCTCGTTGCAGTTTCCAAAAATTTATTCAAATGTTGATTCGCTGTTGTCTCGTTGCAGTTTCCAAAAATTTATTCAAATGTTGATTCACTGTTGTCTCGTTGCAGTTTCCAAAAATTTATTCAAATGTTGATTCGCTGTTGTCTCGTTGCAGTTTCCAAAAATTTATTCAAATGTTGATTTGCTGTTGTCTCGTTGTTGATTTGTTTATTTGCGATTGTTTAAGCAGCTTTGTTCCAAAAAAAAATTTTACTCAGAAAATTTCGTATTTAAAAATTTTTTTAAATATATATTTTTTTATAGTTTTTCAGGCTCTATGTCCTTTAATTTCCGCACTTCGGTATACTATGTACTACCTTTGTTTTACTTCACAAAAAAAAAAAAAAATTAGTTCTTCAGGTTCTATGTCCTTTAAAAAAAATTTTTTTTTTAAACAATTTTTCAGGGAATTTGCAAAAGAAAAAAATTTTTTTAAACGGTTTAAAGTTTTTTTTCAGGTTCTTTCTATGTCCTTTATTTTCAACTTTTTTTTTCCGCACTTTGGTATGCTATGTACTTTTATATTTTTCTTCGCTCGGTATACTATGTACCTTTTTTTTTACGCGTTGGGCGCCAGTTAACTATACACGATTCATTTGTTGGTTTATGCTTGAATGCCCATTCTTTATTTTGCCAAAAGGTTTTATTAAACTAATAGTGCTAACAATGCACTTTATTAAAAGTAAAAATTTATTCAAGATTGGCCAATCATAAAATTGCCAAAATATACGCTATTGTAATATGATATTTAAAATAAAATAACAATGTGTTGATATTGCAATAATTTCGATTTAAAATTTATGGTGAATTGGCCAATCACAAAACAAAGTAAAAAATGCAAAATAGGAAAAATAAATATTAAGGGAGTTCTGCAATGCACAATAAGTTCCCTTAAAACATTAGGGGTATTGCTGTTATCGTGCACACGTTAACTTACACACTATCGAGGGTGTCCAATTCTTACCACATATAACACTTAAAGAAAAATATGATTCATACAAGTTAATTATTTCAATAGTAATTTTACGGCGACTGGGCACAATTGTAAATTTTCCACACACGTAACAAAAGTAGTTAAATTTATTACACGCCTCCATCTTAGAAATTTAAGTATAACCGACTTGATAAGAGATTGTCAAAAACTTTAAAGTTAGACTTATTTTTAATATTTCTTATTTTTCAAAGTTAGTACCACTGCACAATTTTATAATTAAGGGTTTGCCGAAAAAAAATAACCGTAAAGAAATAAACGTCAGAATGTCATTGAAAGTACAAAGAAACAAAGACAGTACAAAGAAACAAAGAAAGAACAAAATAATAAAAAAAATTAAAATTAATATGTAGTTGATTTTTTTTTTTTTTTCACCATATATGGTTACATACCTTGTGTGTGGGCAATCTTGAATTTGATTCGTTTTTGGTGTTTGTGTTAAGTTTTAGGTTTTGGTGTGTTCTGACGTATATAGTAAAATTTTATGGCCAACAATTTTGTAGAACATTTTATCCCCGCCCTTCCCCTTTTTCGGGGTGTTTTTTACGATTTGTTAGAATAAAGCAAAAAAAAGCCGTTATGAGGGGCAGTTAGAGTGTTAATATGTTCAACAAAAATATTTTGCATAATATTTTCTACAAAGTTGCTGAACACACCCTGCACCTCAGATGTAAACAAAACATAGTTTTATATACCGGTATTCTGCAAGAACAGGCCAAAAGGGGGAAACTTTAACCCCCCTAACTTTTTTTTAAGAGCTAACCTAAAAAAAGGCGAACGCCATTCGATTCAGCACAGTCGATTTAGTTTAACTCACCGGGTGCCCCGTTTGTCGGCAAAAAAAAGTTCTCAAAACTAGCACAGTGTAATAAATAACATCAGCTGAGAGGTATTATTGTAATCCACTAAAAAGTAATAGCATTTTTATACTGCTGGTAATAAAACTTATTGTGAATGAATAATATATATATTAAATAAGAACGCCTAAAAGGATGCCTAACTCTCAAGATAACATAACCCAGCAAGCAAAAAGAAAGAATCTAGAATTGTCACCAGAAAAATGTAATTTGGTAGGCAGCATGCCGATAAATGATTTAATGACTGATGTAGAGGAAATTACACAGGAGATAGGAGCAGTAAAAAATGAAATGGCTGCTTTGAAAAGCGAAAATGAGCAACTAAAAATGGAGGTAGAAAATTTAAAAAAAGAAAAGGAAACCAGCAAGAAAAATATTGTATGGCTTGAAAAACAGTCGGGTAATAAAAAATTAATTTTTAAAGGCTTAGCCAAAGAAAATAGCCCTAGAGTCGCCATTCGAAAGACTTGCAAAGACAAATTAAATATCGATGTTAATATTATTTCTGCTTGGGAGATTTTTGAAAAAGATGAGAAAATTAATGTTGCAGTTGATTTTGAATCTACTGCATTTCAAAAATATTTCAAAATCAAAAAAAATTGTCTGGCACATCAATCATAGTTGAACGTGATCTGATACCATTTAAACAAGAAAAGAAAATAGTTTTTTTTTGCAATTAAAGAAAAAATTGGTTGAGATGAACAACAAATACAAAGTTTTGGTAAGAGACGACAAACTCAAAGTCGGAGAAAAATGGTTTATATGGAATACAGAAAACAAATTGGTGTGTGGTAAAGAAGATGGCATAGAAACTTTGGCAAAAGTATATGGAGAGGAGGTGAAATTATTAGATTTTAATTATGAAACATTGTTAAGTAATTCTGTAATTCTAAGTTAGAAAACTAAAACGTGTCTGTCGACAAACAAACAATGCCGTTAATTTAGAAAAACATAATATATCAATAATATCGTATAATATAAATTAATTACATAAAACAAGCTGACATTTTCTTTCTAATAGAAACCCACTTAATTGAACAAAAAAACAGAAAGTATTCGGAAATATTTCCAGGGTTTTACATTATACTTTGTACAAGCAATAAAAACTAGTCGCTTCGGTAGGGCAGTTGGTGGATGCTTGTATGGAATAAGAAACAGTCTAAAATGCGAAAGCTTTAGAATGGACATTGTCGATGAAGGATATGTTAAATTAGTTAAATTGTATATACATGATACACAAATTACATTTATTCCATTGTATTTAAGAGGATGTAACTGGCAAAATGAGTTTAATATTGTTAAAAACTTTTTTGAGGAAAATCATATAACTAATCCGTTAATTATTGGTGATCTTAACATCAGAATCGGTAGTATTCAACAAAACGTAGACGATTTGCATATGGAAATGTTTAAATCGGGAAGAGAAGTGAGAAGATCAAAAGATGTTATTGATAAAAATAAGGGAAGACAGTTTATGAGATTTTGCCTAGATGAAAATCTATTTGTGCTTAATGGTCAAACTGATGGAGATGAAGAAGGTTCCTTAACATAAGCAAGCTCAGTTGGTGAGTCAGTACATGATAAATGCGCAGTTCATTTTGAAAATTTACAACATGTAATGCATTTTTGTGTGGACAATGAAGTATGGTCCGATCATTTTCCTATAAAATTAACATTAAACTTGTCCTGGGATAAAAATTACATTAAGAGCATTAATTTATTACCCAAACTACGATGGTATTGTAATGAAAAGGCAAAATATCAATCAAATCTGAATTCTAAAATCGAACAACATCCAAATAATCATACCTTTAGTTTACAAGAGTTGCAAAATATGATCCAAGCATCGGCGCACTGTGGCTCAAATTTTGATTTCATTGGCCAAAAGTCAAATTTTTTTTTGTCATCGATTTTTAAAATTTTTACTCCTTTTTGTAGCTTATATATCCAGATTAAGGTAGCCAAAAAATTAGGTTAAACTATTGATAATTGTGGGCGTGGCATGCTGTCAAACTCAACTGTTTTTTTTAATTCAGCAAAAGGTGTTTTTTTTTTGTTTTTTATCAAAAATAAATGGTTACTACTCGCAAGCTATCATCGATATTGGCCTGCGGTCTTTTTTATAATGTTAGTAGGATTATAGTCTTTAGTTTTTGTAAGTAGTCACAGTTCTAACGTTTGATATTAGGGGCGTTATGAAATATTTATGAAACCACTATATTTTTCTCAAATTTAAACTTTAGTGGAATAGAACTTCTAAAGGAAGTAAGGGAACAAGAAACGTATACCACCCGGAGAAAGGCGAATGTATCCTGTTTAACCCTATATATACTTTTGCACCCCCCACGAGCCCCCGGTAGAACACTTTTTTCATTTTAATGAAATTACTCTAAAAAAATTACTCTAAAAAAAATTTTGTTTTTTTACTTTAGACTACGTAAAAGTAAAATAATTAAATAAAATACCTGCGAAAGGGTTTATTGGCTTTGTTTTGATCAGCAAAAAAATAAGTCATAAAATGATCACAATAGGTTCTACAGTAAACAAATGATCTCTTTCTTAATTTACCTGTTGTCAAATTTAAGGGTCAACCAAAGTCATAAACAATTTTATAAGTTTGTCAATAATCGCGGCACTAAACCACTAAAGATAAAAAACCACCCCATATTGGCGAGAAACTAATTAGTTTTACCTGATATTGAAGTCTGGATAACAAGTGCAGTTTTGTTCAATTTAAGTACTACCTGCTATGAAATTAAAGATCAATGTGTGAATAACATGTACCTAAAAATGTATAAAATGACGGATTCTATAAGGGATTACTCAATAATAAGTTAATACTTCAAGTGTACGGACGTATATTCGCAAGTGATAAAAAGTGATAAAAAAGTGATAACAGACGCAAATAAAAATATTGAGAAAAATATGGAGAACTTTAGTTATAAAGAACTGGCCGAAGAGTATTTTCGAAACAAAAACCAGGAAGATGTTCTTAGTTACGCTAAAATAAAATTAAACTTAAATTCGTCTAGTACCGAAATACAAGAGCAATTATCTAATTTCGTCAAAGTACTAAAAAAACGATTGAAAGAAGTTAACTACTGTAAACAAAAGTTTTATAATAAAAGTGCAAACTGGTTAGAAGGCCAACTTAATGTTGGTGGAGAAACAGCAAAGCTAGATAAGGCTGGAAGACCACGCAAATCATTGGACAACTGCAGCGATAGATCTAAGAGGCGGAAACTTAAAAATTTTAACGAGGAAATTGGTTCTACAAATATAAAAGAATCTTTTCTACATCAATTACGAGCACAAAACCAATTAACAAAAGTGGATATCATTGAAAAAACTTGTAATGCTAGTCCAGTGAGAACAAAGCGAATTCTTAAAAGTATACCAACTCCGAGCGATGCAAAACAGTTCACAAATGAGGAGGCATTAGCATTATTTCTGGATTTGAAATTAACAAAACACCAATATATTCAGCTCAGATTGCGTGCGATTGAAAAAGGCTCAAATATGTATCCAGCATATCATCACATAACAGCTGCTAAAATAGACTGTTTGCCATCAAAGGACACTATTACAATCACACCAATTTCGGCAGAAGTACAACTACAATCTTTACTTGATCACACAGCCAAACGCTTGCTACAATCAATAACAGGAACTGAGTTAAAGAAATATGGAAACACAAAGTTAATTCTATTTTGTAAATGGGGATGTGATGGTTCTTCGGGACAAAAACAATACAAACAAGTTGTATGTGAAAATATTTCGGACTCAGATATGTTCATGGTATCATTTGTACCATTGCGATTGAAAAAGATTTTGGAAGATTCGGAGCCTTCGAGTAGTACAACGCAAACAATGGATATTTGGAAAAATGAGACACCATCTTCTACGAAATACTGCAGGCCAATCAAATTTGAATTCAAAAAAGAAAGTCATGATGCCATTAACAAAGAAGTTAGTGATATCAAGGCCCAAATAGCAACACTACAGCCATTACAATTACAGTTAGATGGGCAGCAAATTGAAGTAAGCTACCAATTAGTGCTGACAATGATAGATGGAAAAGTAGGTCAGGCTTTGACTAACACGAAGGCTGCATCCAGCTGCATTATATGCCAAGCAACATCAAGCCAATTAAACCAAGTCCCGACAAAATCATTCGATAATACCGATGCCTTCGAATTTGGATTATCACCACTACATGCAAGAATACGACTTATGGAACACATACTAAAAATCAGTTATGATTTGGATTTCGGGCCTTCAGGATCAATAAGAAACAACGAAACCAACAAAGAGTTAAGAAGTTCAAAAAAGAAACATGTTCAAGATGAATATCGCAAATTTGGATTGATTATAGATCAGCCAAAACAAGGGTCAGGCAATACAAATGATGGCAATACCGCAAGAAGATTCTTTTCAGATCCAGAAACAGCATCCGAAATAACAGGAGTGGATTTAAACCTTATTTTCAGATTTAAAATAATCCTAGAAGTACTTGCGTGCAATGAAGAAATTGACTCTAGAAAATTTGGAGATTATGCTAAGGAAACTGCAAAAATATATACAACCAACTACCCATGGAGAAATATGTCTGCAACAGTCCACAAAATCCTTCATCATGGAGAAGATGTCATTAAATATCATTTGGTGCCACTTGGAGATCTATCAGAGGAGGCTCAGGAAAAAAGGAACAAGGATTACAGATTTTATAGACAGCACAATACTAGAAAAATGTCACGAAATTCCACAAATGAAGATCTATTTAATATATTATTGGCAACGTCAGATCCGTTCATCTCCAGTATTCGAAATCAATGGAAAGTGGAACATCGGGATTTAGATGAAGAAGCCAAAAAACTACTAAAGAACAGAAATAGCACAGAACAAAATATGGAATATTTGCAATCAATATTTGAGTCTAATGAATAATAATTATAATTGCCTTTCATTGTTATTTAAGTACGAAAAACATAGTATTAGTAAAAAATAATAATAAACAGAACCTACCATTGTTACAAATGCTATTTAAATCTATTGCAGTTTTTATTCTTAAAAGGTTTCCCACATATGAATGCAATGTTTTAATAGATAAGAAAGATTCAAAAAATAAGAACCCATATTTTCATATCAAAATTAAAAAAAAAATTAGAATCATTGCGCTAATGTTTAGCAGATTTATTTAGCTAGTGTAACAAATTAGGCAGCAAACACTAATAAATTTTTCTGTAGTAATAATAATATTCCTTGAGTGTAAGCAAATTGCAAATTTGATAGCAAACATTTTTAATTTTTTAGTAATACTAGTTAAATTTCTAGTGAATTTTACTATTTTGTTGCGTGTAAAAATTTTTTTGAGTGTAAAAATTTTTTTGAGTGTAAGCATTAAAAAAATTTCATTATTACAAAAAATGTTTATAATAATTATTTAACTCCAAATATGACACTTTCTAATAAATAAAAATAAATAAAAAAAAACATATATCACGCTAAAAGTTAAAAAAAATCAAAAGTTAAACTTTGACCTAGAATTCCTTAAAAAGTACTCAATCAATTTAAATGAAATTCACACTGAGTCAAGATCAACTATCTATCTATCTACTAAAAAAAACAGTACTAAAATATTTTGATCGGTTCAAAAGTTACAGAATTTTGGCCAATGAAAAATGATTTTCAGCCACTGTGCGGCGGTCGAACCCAAATACCGAAAATTTGAACCGAAGAATAAATGGTACAATTATAAATGTAATAACGCCATAGGGATTCAAAAAACATAGCTGATAAAGTAATTTACCTGCAAAAACAGAATATATACAAAACAATATGTAAACAGAGTAAAGAAGAATATTTTCAACTGTTATCGGTCAAAATAAATAACATAAATGATAGTAGGCAATGGTGGAGGTTTGCGAGAGAAGTACGGGGTCAAAATCATGCAATTGGCACTCAAGTATCATCATCTGCCTTTAAAAATTACTTTAAAAAACTTTTAAATCCACCGCATACTTCACATGAGTTTATTTATGCGCCAATACTTATCAAAGACGATAAACTCGATTCAAATTTTACACTTGATGAGTTAAAATACGTTCTAAAAAACGCAAAAGTAAATAAAGCCCCTGGAGAGGATGGAATCACATACGAGGTTATTATAAACTCGTTGGAAGATTTCCAACAACAATTTAAACAACAGGTTATATAACTGGGTGGAAGATAATCAAGTTTTAACAGAATATCAAGCTGGTTTTCGAAAAAAGTATTCAACAGTTGACAATATATTCAATCTGGCTGGTATCGTTAATATAAAGTTTTCCGAAAAGAAAAAGGTATATGCATTTTTTTTCGACTTCAAAGCAGCCTTCGACAAAGTGGCTAGAAAATCACTAATATATAAATTGTATTCAATGGGTATTCCCTACAAATTTTTAAAAATATTGGAGGATATTTATATAGATACAAAATCCACTGTATGAAATGGCGAGTATAATCATTTTCAAACGAATTCAGGTGTTAAGCAAGGATGTTTACTATCCCCACTTTTATTTTCGCTTTATATTAACGATTTACACGACTCCCTAGGTGGTGGCATACTCGTAGAAGATATAAATATCCGGTTACTTATGTATGCGGATGATATAGTCATACTGGCTGATGATATAGGTACTCTACAAGAAATGATCTTTAACCTGGAAAAATATTGCGATTTATGGAACCTAGAGGTAAACTTAAATTAATCGGAAATAGCTGTATTCAGAAATGGTGGGAGACTAAAATCACAAGAAAAATGGCAGTTTAATGGAAACGATCGAAAATGCAATTTACGAAACATGTGAAAAGTAGAAATACACAGGCAAAAACAGCTATTAACTGTACCTGGAAAAACTTTATATCTAACAGACAAATTAAATTGAGACAGAAGTGGAACCTTTTCTTAGCTGTATGCAGGTCGATACAAACATATGCAGCACAAGTTTGCGGTTATGGGTATTTTGAGAAGATCGATTTACTACAAAGATATTTCCTGAAAAAAGTATTAATGCTGCCAGATTTTACACCTAATTATGCTCTGATGCTTGAAACTGCCGCCGTAAACAACCATTTATATACCTTAGAACTACATCTACTGTACATTAGGCTGTCCCGTCCTTGAATGAGAAAAATGGTTTTTCGAGCCACACTTTCGCAAGAGGTATCAAAATTTGCGTAATTTTACACAGACCACGGTAGAAGTAATAAAAATCCAATTACATGCCATCTTGAGGGCTCTACTTTTGAAAACGTTTTTACAAACCTAAACCGTATGCTTAAAATAATAAATAAAAAAAAAACGAGATACAAATTTATTTTATTAATATATTTTATACTTGCAATTAATGTACAATAAAATAAAACTTATAATAAATGACTAAAACTTAAAATGTAAAATTTGCCATCTCTAGAAGCAGCGTTAGTTACACTTTGAGAGGCATCTGTTACCAGTTTAACACATCTTTCCACAGCTTGTGTGTGACAAGGAAAGTCAACAATTTCCAAGCTGTTATCTTTTGCCATGATTTGAAGGTCATCATTAGAAATATACCGAAGAACCGGCGGTGCTGTAACCCCACACTCGTGCCATATAATAATTTCGGTGTAATCTCCAGCAGAGAAGTTAATTTTTGGTGGTTTAAATATTCTGTGTTTAGTGGTACTTTCAGCTTCTCTAGCTTTAATTATTCTTTGCAATGCCAGCTCCCGAATGTGGTCTCTATCATCAAACAGCATACTGACAAGTAGATTTTCCGGGTGAGCAAAAAAAGCATTTCTTTCGATAACAGAATCCACAACTGATCGCATATTTTCGGGTAAAAAACGAGAGTACAAAATCAGATGAAAAATATGTTTGGCTCCTTCTTTAAAAGACGTTTTTTGTTTGATTAGGAACCAAATCGGAGCGTATACTTTAACAACGTAATTGACAAGTAGTTGCAATTTTTCTGATGGATTAAGGGTACTTACGTAAACTCTGAGTAGACGATTAGCAAAGGTAAGCCATCTCGAGTGCGCAATTTTTCCAGGTTTTCGGTTTGCCAGCTCAGGACTACAATAACCAGTTTGAACAGCTTTACATATCTCA
Source organism: Cordilura impudica (assembly GCA_963682025.1). Lineage (NCBI taxonomy): Eukaryota > Metazoa > Arthropoda > Insecta > Diptera > Scathophagidae > Cordilura > Cordilura impudica. Next base: position 158,213,881 of record OY821519.1, read on the forward strand.
TAAAGATATTTTTGATCCGTACTTAGTTGATCGACCACATTTTTCGGCAAGTCAGGCAAATTACCAGCCACCGCACAAAAAGACACCGTTGTTTCATTTTCACAAGTAACTAATTGTTTTCCAATAAGTCCGGAATATTCTCTAGGTCCCGAAGTGCAACCATCTAAAGTCAAGAATAAATGACGAAGGGGTAACTCATTGGCATGGAGCATACAAACACACCATTGTAGCGGTCTCTTCAAATACTCCTCCAAATATTGAATAACGCCACCCTTCCAACCGGTATTAGTTGCAGTTCCGTCACATCCAATGCAAATCACGTCATCTAAATTCCAACCTTTATCTTCTAATAAAGTTGTGATCGAAGTTAGAATGCCCTTTGCAGTGCCACGACTTGGCGTTGTGTGACCCAAATAAATTGATCCAGGTTCTGCTAAAATTGAGATGTGTTCTTCTAAAATTTCTTTGCGATGGTAACGATCCCCTATTTTCTCACTTATCAGAGTCTTGTCTTTTCGTCCATCAAAGTAAATGCTTTTAATAACAATATTTCCAATGTCTTTTGAATGTTCTTTCCGGACTTTAGATACAGCTCTGTGTATTTTGTTTTTATCGATTACCAGAGTTAAATTTTCGGTAGAAATTAAGCCGAAGTCAGTCAAAACCGCAGAAGCAACAGCAGCAGCAGAGCGAGTCGATAAACCGTATCTATCACAGACCTTAGCAACTGTTGGCAACGGCAATGTATTCCGATTCGTCGTTGAAGTCGAAGGTGTATCTGGCGAAAGTATGTTAGTGGGAGATGCCTCCGTTATCGGATACGTTTCTAGGGAAGATTCACACAGTGAAACACAATTTTCTGGGATAGAATCGGTTTCTTGAGTAGAACGCTGCTTTTTTGCTGCCCTTATGGAATGTTCAGTTTGTCTCTGCTTTCGTTTTATTAATCGAGCTGTTTCTATTTTATCAACTCCACATATAACCATTTTTCTGTAATTTCTTTGATCCAACAAAAAACTTCTTTCATTGATTGGAACTTTCTTAGGTTTTAAACAAGAACAAAATTCAAATGAAGTGCATTTGCAAGCAGCAACGTCGAAAAGCTTCTCAGATGACTCCAAAAAACACTTTAGTTTGTTTTCGAAACCATTTTTTCGTTTGCTTTTGGGGTATCTTTTCAAATGGAGGTACTTTTCGAAATAGGATTTGAGTAACTGAATAACTCGTTCCTTTGTTACGATTGGAATCGAAGCTTTGGTCCAAATATTGTCAATCTCTTCAAAAACAATCGCATATATATCTGAATTTGATGGATCTTTTCCATTATACTTTAATTTCATGTTATACTTGATAAATAAAATATATTTAAGAACGTCTCTTATAGTTGGTAGCTGCCGATCATCAAGTTCCTTATATGGTCCCAATATAACACAAGTTGTCTCACTACGCCTCGAACTCATTTTTTTTAATCACAAACACCGCTCTTAATACTGTAACTCAACTGACTAATGTATTATAAATTAGTTTAGTTTTTTTAGTTTTCTTTTTTGGGGAAACCCCAATTTACGTATTTTGGTATTAATAAATATAACAAGTGATTTTGAAGTGTTGCCAGATTTTTTATTTTTTTGATGTTCAAGGGTTTCTATATTTTAGGGAGTAAGCTGTAACTATAAAAGGAACTTAAAAACTGGTTCGTAATAAACAAGAGTTCGCTATAACTGTAATAATTGGTATATAATTTGAAAGTGAATGTTTTGGGTCCGGAAAAAATTTTTTTCCCGGATTTTTTTTTTTATAAAAAATTCTTTATAACCGGTGTACGTTATAAACGAACTCCACTGTGTCTAGCAAATTCGTAGTCGCCGTTAAAGTGTTGTTGTTATATATAGTCGTGGTATATTTAGTTTAGGTGTCGAAATTAAGGATAGGGAAATATAATCATGAAAATAACTACTTTTTAAAACTTTGAAGATCGGTAGAACCCTAAAGATATTGTTTCTTTTTATTTTTAAAATCATTTTGGGAATCTACGATCAATTACGCAAATTTTAAGAGGTCTTGCGTTAGGGAAATCCAAAAAAAAGAAATTCGGGACAACCTACTGTACATGTCTAGAGTTATGTTTGAATACCCGGCCAATAGGTTACCTTTTAAAATCGCACATATACTTGCCGAAAAAAATTTGTTTTGCTTTAAAGAATTGCAAAAGGTTGCAGACAATTTAAATATTCCATGGTCCAGTACACAACCAAATAAACAACAATGGGTCACTCAAAGTAATGAAATACTACATGGAATACAACAACATCTACTTAATCTGTGGTTACAAAATTAAGCTACAACCTCAAGAATTTATAAAGATTTAGATTTCGAAAGAGGTTTCAATTATTTTATTGACAACATGAATCAATCTAAAATAACGTGGGTCTTTAAAGCAAGATGTGGTCTTATTAAACTAAATTACAACACTTTCGGGGCGACAATTGAGAATAAACTCTGCAAGCTTTGTAATATAGGTACAATGGAAACATTTGAACATTTCCTAGGCGTTTGTCCAGTTCTCAAGGAATTCCGAATTGTTAATTTTGAGAAACCGAATTTAATTTACACTGAAATGATTAATATAATTAATGGTGAAAAAGATACAGACTGGGAAAAACTGGTGGATTACCTAAAGTCAGCATTACAATACAGAAAATTTTTAATACAAGAATATAATTAACTATTTTGTATAACAATTTTAAAGTTTATTTTTTATGGTTATCAACAGACGTTTTATAAAACATTGTCGAATATTACTTTCAATTTCCTAATTTTAAATAAGAATTTATTTTATAAATTAAGACGAAATTTGTAAACAAAAATTTATTGTAAATAAAGAAAATCTTACTACTACTACTACTACTACTACTACTTAGCCATTGCACAAATTGTAATGAATAATAGTTGTGGAAACATTATTATAAATACTCTTTCTTGCAATTATGTAAAATAAAAATTTTTATCTTTTATTACCACTTTTAGAAGCATAAAAAACCCACATCCTAACCCCTTTTAAAAGGTGAAGCATACCTGCTCATATCTTAAGGGGCTATGTCGCAACAGTTTTTTTTTTACCTTTTACAAATTTTTATGTTTTATTACCACTTTTAGAAGCATAAAAAACCCACACCCTAACCCCTTTTAAAAGGTGAAGCATACCTGCTCATATCTTAAAGGGCTATGTCGCAATAGTTTTTTTTTTACCATTTACCTGTTATTTAAATTATTTCCCATTTTATCAGGTATTTAAACTATATAACTCTAATTCAGACTATTAATGTTTATAAGTATATAACAACTCCTGACAACTCTACCGACACGCAAAAAATACACCGCGGTGCACCGGTACGTCCAACTTTTGTATTCATAACACTCAGACGGACGGACGGACATCGTTTAATCGACTCAGAAAGTGTTTTTGAGTCGATCCGTATAATAAAAGATGGATAAAGGTCCAATATTTTTGGCAGTTACAATCATCACCTCAAACTTAATATATCCTAACCACATAGTGGACAACTTTTGTATTCATAAATTTTGCAGAAAATATCTAACCTTGGGTCAGAAAAATTGTTCTGGTGCACACGGGCGGAAACTAGTGGGTGTATAATGGGGTATAGGAGTATAGGGGAGGGTTCAGACTATAGAAGAGTGCAAGATTTTTTCTGACTGCTTTTGACTGGCAGGAGTTATGCTCTATTAAGTAAAAGATTTTCGGAAAATTTGGACCTTTTTAAAAATTTTTTTTTTTTTAATTTCGGAATGACTCAGTGATTTTACATTTTTAACATTAATAGTATGGAAGCCACAAAATTATACAAAATTTATTCCACCTCAAAATCTTTTAAATCAAAAAAGTTACAGTCATTCAAAAACAAAAATTTACAAAGAAATTTTTAATTTTAGCAAAATACTGAGAAAGCCCATTTTCGAAGACCCTGTTCGCTGTGATATAGTTGAGATAGACTCGCAATTTTTTGGCTCCCGAGGTTTACTAGTATTTACTTTCAAATGAATAACATAACTTTAAAATCGGTAACAAAACAAAATGATTTTTGGCCGCCTTCTCAAAATATGGTCCACTGTGCAGCGCATCAGTCTGGCTTTAGACCCAGACATTCTACGATCCAGCAAATACATAGAGTGACAAACAAAATCTCATCAAAAATTGATAAAAAAAAAACTTGTGTGGCTACATACCTTGACGTAGCGAAAGCGTTCGACAGTGTATGGCATGCTGGCCTGCTTCATAAATTAGAAAAGACTCTACCAACGAATTTCTTTCTCATACTACGAAGTTATTTAACTGACAGACATTTTTACGTAAAATACAAAGATGAATGTTCAAGAGTAATTAAAATGGAAGCTGGAGTACCGCAAGGCAGTGTTCTTGGGCCAATACTTTACCTTCTGTACACAGCAGACATTCCTGTCCCAACAAGAAACTCCGATATGATTGCTACATTTGCAGATGACACTATCCTAATGTCATCAAACAAAAATATAACTATGGCTATCTCCAACCTCCAAAAACTGCTGGACAATACACTAAACTGGTTTGAAACCTGGGGCATACTTGTAAATAGTGAAAAAAAACTGTCCAAGTAACTTACACAAATAGACATATCAGTAGCCTCAACCAATCACAATAAAAAACACTCCAATTCTCAATGATAGTAAAGCCAAATATCTTGGCATGACAATCGACTCTAAACTAATATGGAAAGAACACATCATACGCAACGAAGTAAAGTACAAATTTGGACAACTATACTGGCTCCTAGGAAAGGAATCGACTCTATCAACACAGAACAAACTACTCATCTATAAAACAATAATAGCTCCTATCTCGAAATATGGTGCAGAACTCTGGGGTACTGCAAGCGACACAAATATAAAAAACATCCAACAAGTTCAATCAAAAATACTAAGAACTTAAATGCCGAATGGTACATCTCCAATGAAGATATACGTCGTGATCTCAACGTCAACACAGTCCATGAGGTTATAAGAAATTCCAGTCTTAAACATACAATTCAACTTACATCTCATACTAACAATGAAGTCAGACAACTGCCCAACAACGAGCTCTCCGGTTCCAGAAGACTAAAGCGATGCACCCCATCAGAGTTATTTACCAGATTTATTTAATCTGGTGCAATGTATTTCAAATAATTTATTGAAAAGCAAAACTTATCTTATACTAACATTAAATATAAGTTATCCTAAGTATTGATTTTAGATAATTAACACCCAAACCTTAAAACTAGTTACTTATTGTCATATAAAGACAGGTGTAAATAATAAAATGGGATGAAAAAAAAAATTGTTTAATAAATACCATGCAAAAATATAGTTGATCTTTTTATTTCAAACATTGCCTCCAAACTGTATGTTGAACCATATGGAGCAACCGTAGGTTATGATAGGTCTGACCAAGACTAATACATTATTATCTTTATTCTAGTTTTAATAAAATGAATTTTTGCTTTTGTATTTCTTTAACATGATGGTATTATTATAATTTTTTTATTATTATTTTGTTATTATTATTTTTTATTTATAAATTCAATAGCTATCACAACAAGAAAAAATCTTATAAATTACAGTGAAAGCAAGTAAAAGCTCTCAAGCTAATACAGATATGGAAAAAAGTATATGGTACAAAGTAATAATGGTACGGTAGTAAATAGTAAGATTCCATATCCAATTGAATACTAATTTTTTACAACGCTTCATTTATCCTCTATTAAAAAACATTAACTACTCTCATATTTATCTCACAGATTAACCGTTATTTAAATTTATTATTTTTTATACCTTCTTAATTATAACATTTATTAGTGTTTCTTAGATTGTTTATTTGTTTTATACGGCACTATAAAAAGATCTGGAAGACATCCAAAAGTAAGCGATCGCGATAAAAGATCAATTAAACGCCTGGCAGTCAAAAACAATTTCAGTTGTGGTCAAATAAAAGCAAAGCTAAGTTTAAATATTACTTCCCGACGAATAAACCAATTTTTAAATAATGATTTACACATTACCAAACAAAAAACTTTGCCAAAATCCAAGCTTACACCAAAAGGGAGCAAGATTGGCATTTGCAGAAATATATAAATTCTGGGAAGAAGAATGGAAAAATGTGCTCTTCAGTGATGAAAAAAAAAGTTTAACCTTGACGGTCCTGATGGTTATCAAGGTTATTGGATAGCTAAAGGTCAACCACAGCAAATACGGGTAGCCCGAAATTTTAAAGGAGGATCCCTTATGACTTGGGTAACGTTTGGTTACAAAGAACGTTCTCAGATTTGCTTTATATCTCATAAAATGAATGCGGAGAACTATGTAGAATTGCTAGACAATGTCCTTATAGACTTTGCTGAAGAAAATTATCGAAATAATTTTACTTTTCAGCAGGACAACGCTCCTATACACACGGCAAGAAAAACAAAACGTTTTTCCGAAGAAAAAATATCAATGTTTTGGATTGACCCCCCTTAAGCCCTGATCTAAGTCCAGTGGAAAATCTTTGGGGAATGCTTAGCCAAGCAGTTTATAAAAATGGCCGTTGTTATAATTCATTAAACGAGTTAAAATCAGCTATAATGGAAAAATGGTCTAAATTTCCGCAAAATTAACTTCATAATCTCGTCAACTCAATGCCTCTCCGTTTAAATGAAGTTATTGCTAACGGTGGAGGTCATACACATTATTAGAAATAAAAAGCGTCACTTAATTTGTATGAATTTTGTTAATTTTTTATTATCTTCTCTTTTAATTTAGTTTGTACCATATATATTTCACACTGAAGTTTCTTATTTTTTTTAATATTAAATAAAGAAAAATAATTAATACTTGAAATTTATCGGGAATTTTTTTTACTATGTCTATAGAAACTATAAAAGGTATTAACTAAAAGTTTAAAATAATTCTAAAAAAGATCTTTCAATTAGTCACCTGTACCATATACTTTTTTTCCTTACCTTTATTACGAGTATGTAATACAATTTGTTTATCCGACTTAAAAATAACAATAGTAATAAATGTTTAGCGTCTAAACATATAAATTGGAAAACAAACAAATAAAGTTATAAATTGAAAACAAAGTATAAAAATTTATAAAAATATAAAAAAGTATAAAAATTTGTCTTAAAGGATTCCTAGGTCCTTTACAATATGATTGTTTTGAATATTACAATTTGATAAATTTGATTTTATTCCAAACTGTTTCAGTATTTTCTAATATTGTAATTGCATTTGTTAACTAGGGGTCTGAAAAGGATAGTTTCACACTTTTGTGTATGTGTTTTCATATTCCAATCAATTGTATATTGTTCCACTATAATGAAATTTAAATTTTGCTTTCAGCATGTTATCGACTTGCCGTAACAGTTATAACATATACAAATTACAAAGAATAGCTGAATTTACAGTTCCTTGTTGTAATCCGTTGACTATCTTAAATGTTTTATTACTTTTTAAGTCTTGATGATAAATTATAAAGTTTTTTGGCTTATCGTTCTACTATATATATTAAAATAATCTTATGTAATGGAATTTTAATTACAAGACCAGGAATCCATATACTATCGAACGCTTTCTCCATATCGATAAGGCAAGCTCCTGTACATATTTTTTTATTCCAATTCCAATTGATGGTTGATGTTAGGAAATGTATAGCGTTATTTCTAGAATTTTATATTAGAAACCAAACTGTTTTTCACTTATTAAATTTTTATCTATACAAAATTTGTTTATGATATTGTTGATACATATTTCGATAACTTTGCTTATATTGGGTAATAAGCTTATGGGAGCATGTTTTTGATATTACTAGAATCATAATTTTTTTTGTAGCATTACCACTTTTGCTGTTTTCCATTTATTTTGGAAACAAGAATTATAGAGCATATTATTAAATAGCTAGCATACATTAGTCGAGAATCATTGACTGGGGAATTTTCTTTAGAACAATATTTGGGGTATTATCAATCCCAGAATATAGTTTATTTCTCAAATTAGAGAATATGTATAAAATATTTGACTTTGTTATAAAGATGTTATTGGATTGGGTTTTATCTATATGGTCAGACAACATGGTACTACTAAAATAAGTTGCGGTGATTCGGTTACCCTCGAATAACGCTTTTGTTTCTATAAACATCTTGAAGGACTCAATTCCTTTAGTATGTACAATATTCTCCTGATTAATTTCTTTGTGAGAATGAATTGATTGTAAATAGCTACCTATGGCATCTAAAATCTGTTCCTGTTCCTGTACAAAAAAGTTATTTAAACTATCTTTTTCCGTAATATAAAAGCTTTTTTGTTTCTTGTTTTTAGAGGACGGTTGGCAAAACACAAAAAAGCTTCATTCACATTACGAGACTTGTAATTGATTAAAGCGATGTTAATGTAGAGAAAGCTAAATTAGAAAAAACTCAGCATGTTCGTACTAACTCTTGTATAAAAAGGAAAAAAAATCCTCATGCCCTTTTCTTTTAAATGTAGAGTTAAATAGTTGATTAAGCATGAGTTGAAGTAATAGGCAGAAGGATACTGAAGATGAACTGTCGCTTCGTTCGAAAGTAGCTACTCCATCTAGCGCTGTCTTCAATTTTTTCCATATTTCTCTTTCATTGCATAAAGTATTTACTTTTTTCTGAATAAAGCATTTTAATTGTGGAATTTGATGTCTAGCAAAATTGTCATTCTTTTTATATTTTGGTAATCCCTCTTCATTTGCTTGGTTATAACAGCATGTAATCTGTTAATATGAAAGTCTATTTCAGCGTATGAAAGATTACGATTATTTGTTATCTGTGTATCGTTATTTAAGTTTTGTAATAAGTAGGTCTTGGCAAGTAACATCCGAATATGCAAGGGCGTATAATACTGTGACATCCATAGATTCCTCAGCATAGCAAAAGTTATCCCGCAGACAATTTTAATGTAATCCGACCAATCAAGTTTTTTGTTGAATATTACGCCAAGGTTTTTCGCAGTTTCAGCTAGATCAATTTTTGTGTCGTTAATCAGTATAGGTGGTAGATTTGTTGGTAAGGTCTCTGATTTACCGATGATCATACCAACAAATTTTTTTAGCATTTAAGCAAAGACCATTTGCTGATGGCCATTCATAAATATAGTTGAGATCATCGTTTATCTTCCCAATGCATTCTGTATCACTTGATGGTTTACAACTTGTGTAGAGGTGGACATCGTCAGCGTACATTAATATTCCACAGAAAGGAATTTGTGAAGGCAGGTCAGTTTCATATACAGCATACAATAGTTGACCAAGTATCGATCGTTGTGGCACTCCTCTAGGCATTAAACAGATGTTAAAGTTATTCGAGCCATTGTATACAGACTGACTTCTATCGCAAATATATGTGACGGCTGCACTCATTGACTTTCAGTTTTTTTTTTATTTTTCACTAAATACGTGTCGGTCAATGAGGTCACGAGGACAAAAAAAAAAAGGGAGATAGAAAAAGGGATAGAGTTTTTTTCATGACGCGGAAAAATTTTTTCTAGCGTGGCAGGTTGAATAAAGCAGTGCGGACAGACATTTAAAGTGTTAAGAAAAAAAAAAGTAAAACCACAAGCGACGCGAACAACCCTGACAAGGAACTTTTTTTTAAACATTTATGAAAACCGATGAAATAAAATTTAATTCGGTAAAATTCCTAAAAAGAAAAAGTCAACTTCCTGCTTCGCGTGTGTTTTCCATATTGCAAATTTTTTTAACATGGCAAAAGTTGGTGGCGTCAGATGTGTTCAACCAGTGTCTCAATAAACGGACGCTAGGAAAGTTCGGACCAAAGATACAGCCATCCTAAGACTGTAAACTGAAACGAAATCTTCCATCGTGCCTCTCATTAAACAAAAGTAGAATACAAAAAACGCGACCATTTAGACCCAAAAAAAAAAAACCCCAAAAAAAAAATCAACCATCAGAAACATTTTGTAAATCCTCAAAAATGAAACCAAACAATAAAAGAAATACTATTAAAGCATAAATATAGCAAACTTAAATTTTTGTAAAAACTTTAAAGAAACTGCAAACGATATGCATTGAAAAGAAAATAAAAATGTGTCCAAAAAGAAATACAAAAGCAAACAAAAATTAAGAAGAATACTAAAAATTCCTTTTAACTTTAAGCAAAGAAACTAAACACTTTGGTATTAAAAAAAAAAACAAAAAAAATTGTCAACCATCTAAACCGTTTTGTAAATCATATAAAGAAAAAATTTAAATCGAAACTTTGTCAAAAAAACTAGATATTACCAAAAAAAAAAAAAACAAAAATAAGAAAAAGACGAATCAAACTGAAAAAGAAGAAAACTTTGAATTTCGTAAAAACATACAAAATAAAGAAATCAAAAAATATTCTGTACGACATTTTCTGTAAAAAAATTAAAACCTGTGCAAATAGCATTGTTACTGCATCATCCATACATCTTTGGAACCCTCTTCAGCATCACCAAACAAGCAGCTGACACTACGCACCAACGACACAATGTCGACAACATCGAAGCAACCGCATCAATACTCCAGTAAGTTTTGTTAATGAGTAGAATGTACATGAACTTATATATTCAGGAAGTAAGTAGCAAATTAATTAACAAAAGAAAGAAAATTATTTAAAAAATGTAATAAAGACAAAAAGAAAGCAAAGTTTGACCAATTCAATAGATCGCCAGAATCAATAACTATATTCAATATAATTAAAAATAAGTAGAACCTAGCGTAAGCTAATGGTGAGGATACATTTTATTTTTAGTTTTGTAAATCCTAGAGAGTCGCGATAAGAACTCATCAGCATAGCGGCGTATGGAACAACACTCATGGATCAAACTAGTTTAGAGATAAATTTGCCTTGCTTTGGCGCTTAAACTCCTTCATGTTAAAATAAATATATATATATGAATGATAATTTTCGAACCACACCAAGATTGTTGTTCCCTACACCTTTAATTCAGACTAAGACCAAACAAAAAAAATATAAAATATAAACAAAAAAAATATAAATAAGTTACTATTAAGATTTATTTTGTGACCAATATTATTTTTAGACTCATAATAATAATAAAAACAATCTGTGATACTAGTTGTTAGGGTAAACTGTGATTTTTTTTTAAATTGTAATTATTTATTAAATTTATTAAAATTTTGTGTCGTGATGTCCAGTTTTTTATACAAATTTAATACTTGACAATGTAATAAAATAAAATCAAATAAAGTTCACACTCCAGAAGAAGTTGAAATACCGTCAACGAAACGTCGAGTGAAAAGGATGTAATAATTTGAATTTTTTTATTATCATCTTAGTATTTAATTGACCATAATTAGCCCGAAAAAATAATAAAAAAATCTCATAAATAAGTTACATACATAAATATATATATGTATAGATATAAATACACCTATATATATCATATCAATAAGAAATATTGTAATTCGAATTAAATGTAAAGAAATAAAGAATTTATGTATCTGAAAATGCGATCTTAAAATGTGCTGACTAATTGAGAAAAAGGGTTGAAATGTAGCCATACTGACTGATCGATGGAGTACGGTTTAGGGACAATATTAATGAATTCACAGGCTACAATATTGTCAAGGATGACTGCAGTATGTCATGAGGGGAGGGCAAGCCTGAATAGGATAAGCTACAACTAATTCCTATGCGAGTAGAAAGAAAATAAGATTGTTTGACCACCTATCTGATCTGATAGAAGTAGATGATGAGGATTGTCAAGAGTCCGTCCGAATGTCCTTTATGTTTTTGGAGCTGTACCTCGTACAGATGATCTTTGACCACAGTTTAAGATATGTGCTCCAATCTTTTATGGCACGAAAAAATTATTTTTTTTGTTGACAAAACCACAGCGGAAACCAAAAGATCCCACCCATTATCCCGTCGAGCTTCAGCCGAGCAGCCGTACGTGCCTTTTCCGCACAAAAAAATTGCTTCACGCAAAGTATGTAAAATTGACTAAACGAAACTTCTAAAATGCAAAAAAAAAAAACATACACACAATTAAAAATTTTGTCACAGAAATGGCGCCCAACGTGGGGCACGAACAGATTTTTTTTTGGAGGATGAGTCCTCTTCTTTACCAGAACCATCGACGACAAACCAACCTGGTCTTATCGGATTATAGCAAATACAGAAGGCATGTACCTAAATGCTACATAGCTATGTGTACATTAGCTGCTGTTTTGCTGTAATTAGAGACGATTTGGTGAGTTTGATCTGAGAATATTGACAATTTGGCCCTAAAAAAATAAAAAAAATAAAAAAATAAAAAAAAAAAACGCTTAAGCTGCGTTCACACTACGTGTTTTGCTCGTGTTTTTCGTATTTTTTTAGCACGTGTAATTTGTACACATAGTGTGAACCCTTTCAAATATTGTTTATGTACAACACATTTTGCAAGACATATGTAAATTTTTCAATTAGAGCAGGTTCTATTTTGGCAAGATAAACATATGAAAATACAACACTGTTTGTGGCGAAAGAAAAACAAAGTAAATTATAAAGATTAATATTGAGAGAAAAATAAATTGTTTAATATTAATTAACAATTAAAAAATATATAAAATATATAACTTTATTTTTAACAATAATTTTTTGTAAATTCACAAATTAAATCAGCTGTTGTTTACATTTAGAGGTTATGTCATACGGAAATACATATGCACGTTTGAACGCAAAAATTATGAATCGTATGTAAAACGGCAATTTTGACACACACACGGAATTACGTATGGATCGTAAAACTGAATTTACACATGGAAAATACACATAGTGTAAACACACCTTTAGGTGTTTTCCAAAGCACCTATACTTTTCACCCAATGGGAGAAATATATATTATATAGCGGATGTCCCGGAAGGTACACACAGTATCATGCCTGCGTAGCAACGTTATTAATAAAAATTCGAACATGGTAATACCAGATAGGTCAAATCGAAGTATGACAAATTCAGAAGACATGAACCTAAAGGCCATGTAGCCTTGAGTCCAGTAGCTGTTGTATTTGTCATAACAAGAGATGATTTTGGAAGGTTGACTGTACGTCATAATATCTTATAATTTGTAAACAAGAATCGACAATTCTCATCATTGAAATTTCCTTTAAATTTTAAGCTTAACAGCTGTCGACAAAACAATAATTTATTCAGCGTTGACAACAAAACATTTCATCGAATTTTAGTAACAATCTAATATTCCATTAAATTAAAAAAAAAACGGAAAAAAATCAGAAACAAATCAATTCTCAGAATATAAAAATATTGTTCAACAAGAATATCGTTTGTTGAATCTTTTTTCTACTCACTCCAATCTTTCACGTATGCGCTACAAAAAAAAATTTTTTTTAACCTTTATATATAAAAAAAAAAGAAGAAAATTAAGTAAATCATTAAATACAATTATTGATTGATTGAATCATGAACAAAAGACAAAAAATGCACATAGTATTATAACGATACAAATTTTTTTTGGGATTTACAAAATACTGATTTGCATAACAATTAAAAGTCTAATGCGACACATTTTATGGACTGTTTTCGTACTGGTTATATTTTGTTTTTCTTAAATTTTAATCAAAGTTGAACAACCAGTAATAAAATTAAAAAAAAAAAAATAAATAAAAATAAAAACATATTCCACCGTTTTCGGGAATGGTATTACTCTAAAGGATATATATACCTTTTTTCATATAAATATAATTTCCATGACAAGAATCTATCATTTATCCACTGTTGAACAACAGGTTCCTGGGTCCGAAAAATTTAGTGAGGTCGGCAAAGTTTCTTTTCTTTAGCGTTAAGGTTCTCTGAAAGTCGTTTGCTCTAATTTCTAAGTTGATCGAAACCACGCGAATAAATGATAAACTAACAAAAAAAAGGAAGAAAAAAAACATTTTATTATAATTTTATAACGATACAAAATTGTTTTTTGGATTTACTATATATGGATTTGTCTAACAATTAAAGGCGAATAATATTTGGTTTATGGATCGTTTTCGACCTGTTTATGATTTTTTTTTTTAAATTTCAAGTAAATTCGAACTATTTATTCAATGTTTTGTCTTTAAGGGCAATAAAATTTGAAAACCAGTCATACAACCTTATAACAAAGAAACAAAAATCTTTTTTTTAACCCGTTTATAAAAAAAAAAAAAAAAGAATAAAAGAACAAATATAGATATATATATATCCAACAAGCAAATACAATTAATAATTTACGTAATTACCTTCAATTGAAAACAAAAAAGAAATATTTTTTTTTACCCTAAATTGGCAGTTGCAGATGTCAACCTGCTGAGTTATAATCAAAACAAGAATTTATTTAACAATACAAAAACCCTTTTTATTACTTAACCCGCAAAGCACAAATTGACGTACTAATTAAAACCTAACAATATTTTTATGTCACAGATACTTTTCAGAATGTGGTTATTGCTCGTTCTAAATTTCAAAGAAATTCCATCGAGTTCAGATTTGAACACAACAGTTGTGTCGACTAACCTTGTAACCCCTTTACTATCTTTACGATTCCCGCAAGAGTTAGGCCCCCATACAACTTCGTCACCCGAATCTAATCGCAGTTCGATCACTACACCCGAATACAGCAGCCTGACTGCTCGTGAGATCAGAAGAGAATTCTCCAGGATGGCCCAAGGAAACCCCAGACTACCTACGTTAGAGGAAAATGTAGATCCCAACATGCCAATAAACGTGGACGGATTAAGTTTAAGAGAGTATGTAAGTGCGTCCGTTGGCGCAGCACAAGCCACGATGATGAGACAGATGGAGCAAAACTTGGCAGTGATGATACCACGAATAGTGAGAGAGTCCCTCAGGTCGGGCAGGAACTCGTCTTTTGAAAATCACGATAATTCTTTAGGGTCACAAAATAGGCCAAATAATAATGTACCAGGTTTTAGAAATCAGTAACAAACACATCAACCACCATATCAACGGCAACATACAGCTCAAAACAATTTCCAGCCAACATTCACGACATTGAATGCAAATGGTAACCAGCAAACATCAACCCCATTACAACTGGAAAAATGGGGGATAAAATTCGACGGCTCCAATAAAACCTTTAGCGTGGAAGATTTCGTATTTCGTGTAGAAGCATTGAGGGAAGATTACAACTGTCCCTGGGATGTCTTGATGAAAGGTTTCCATCACCTAATGACCGGAAGAGCTCACGAATGGTTCTGACGTCAAAACCCTCTTTGTCATTGGGATGTATTTAAATATAACCTGATAAGAAAATTCCGCAACTTCGAAAGCGATTTCGAAATACAGCGAAAAATTTTAGAGAGAAGGCAATTGCCGTCTGAAACAGCTGACACTTACATTACGGAGATTGTAAAGTTAAAGAACCAAATGCGTTCGCAGATCCACGAGTATGAATTGGTTCGTATAATTAAAGACAACAACGGACTTGCACAACTTATATTTCCCATAGAGATCGAAAACGTAGATGAACTTTTATATGAGTGTAGGCGAGCGGAACGAAATATCGCGAAAATAGTTATTAACCGGTCACAACACCCAAATTTCCGACGCGTGAACGAAATCGAGTACACCGAATCGGTGCCAAACGAAGAAAAATTTGAAATTGAAGCACTTAGACACAACACCCCTCCAGCCAGACAACTTACATGCTGGAACTGCAAAAATATAGGACATTCTTTCATGGATTGCACTCTCGAACAGCGCAACTTGTTTTGCTATGAATGTGGCTTAGATGGAGCTATCACACCAAAGTGTTCTAGGTGTATGGGAAACGCTCAAACGAACTTGATGAAAACTGGGACACCAAGTTCAGATCAAAAATCGACCCAGTGGAAACAATGTTAGTTGGTAACCAGTCAAATACGCTAGTAGATGCTTGCAATAATGACGACGACGCAGATAATATAAGAACACTATTAAATACAGGCTCGGTAAAACTGCTGCCGAACGAAGTTGATAATTCAGGAATTAGCAATGACGATGATAACCAAGTTAATCTGACGAAAAAGGTTGCAACCGAAAATAATATTACTGTAGTAGAAGATCGAAATATAGAACCCAACTTTGATAAAAACCAAATTAAATGTCTACGTAAAGAAAGTACACCAACCACCAAACCCTTGAATATAGTCAAGAGCATCATACCATATCAAGAAAGATTAATTAATTATCAAACAAAAAGAAAACGAATTTTTATGGATTTTCAACCTGAATTAACGGCGAATATCAGAAAGGCTAGAACATGATTTGTGCGGAGAAAAAACGAAAGAAGAGAAATAGCATCCACTTGCCTTAACGTGGAAAATGACATGCGACCGTATATGGAAGTAAAATTAAACGGTATAGATTTTAAAGGACTTATGGACAGTGGAGCCTCTGTAAGCTGCTTAGGAAAAAACTTATAAACTTCAAATCATCGATCAAAACAGCCGATGACAGAAACCATGACATCGTAGGCAAAATTAATGTTCCAGTACAATGTGGCAATAAAACCCAGCAAATGACATTCTATTTAGTCCCTAATTTGAGTCAAAATTTAATTCTGGGTTACGATTTTTGGCAAAGATTTGGTATATCCATCCGTTGTAACAATAATCCATTAAATGAGATCACGCTCAATGAAGATACAAAAACACACCAGTTAACACCAGAACAGACCATGTTATTGGAAAAAGTTAAACTAGCATTTAAATGCTATACGAAACATGGTCTGGGTAAAACAAGCTTGGAAAAACATGTGAGCGATACGGGAGATGCTCAACCGAAAAAAATGAGGTACTACCCGGTGAGTCCTGCGGTGCAAAAACTAATATTCGCTGAATTAGACCGAATGATCGAATTAGATGTGATTGAAATTGCCGAAAATGCTGAATGGAACAACCGCACAACCTTGGTTATGAAACCTGGAAAGAACCGATTATGTCTGGATGCGAGAGAGCTAAATAAAGTAACAAAAAAGGATGCCTATCGGCTCCCGAACATCGACGGACTGTTGGCTAGATTGGGAGATACACATTATATATCAGCCATCGATTTAAAAGACGCATTCTGGCAAATTCCATTGGAAGAATCGAGCCGAGCAAAGACTGCATTTACCGTCCAAGGAAGGCCACATTACCAGTTCAAGGTGATGCCATTTGGACTGTGCAATGCTGCACAACGCCTATGTCGTATGATGGATAAGGTAATCCCTTCTGAACTAAAGGACCGAATCTTTGTGTATTTAGACGATCTATTGGTAGTGTCACCAGATTTTAAATCACACATGGAAATGTTACAAATCGTTGGTGAAAAACTGACCGCTGCAAGTTTAACGATCAATATGGAAAAATCCAAATTCTGTTACAAAGAGTTACGATACCTTGGTTACATCGTTGGAGGTGGCAAAATAAAACCAGATTCCAGCAAGGTTGAGGCAATTTTGACTATAAAACCACCAAAAAAACCAAAGGACGTTAGAAAGTTTCTAGGAACAGTGAGATGGTATCGTCGGTTCATTCCTGATTTTTCAACCCTTACAGCATCTATCACTGACACTCTAAAAAAGTCTAATAAATTCCATTTTACACCCGAAGCAGCTAAAGCATTTGAAGAGCTGAAACAACGCTTAGTTTCGAGCCCAGTACTGTCGAGCCCCGATTTTGACAGACCTTTCTTTGTCCAGTGCGATGCCTCGAATGTTGGAATAGGAGCCATTTTATTCCAAAAAGACGACGACGAGGGAGAGCATCCAATTGAATATTTCTCCAGAAAATTAAATACGGCCCAAAAAAATTATTCTACAACGGAGAAAGAGTGTTTAGCAGTGTTGTTGGCCATCGAGAAGTTTAGACAGTACATTGAGTTGATGGATTTTACTGTAATCACTGACCACTCAAGTCTTCAATGGCTAATGAGGCAGCAAGACCTTAATGGACGTCTGGCACGATGGAGTTTAAAGCTCCAGGGTTACAAATTTTCTATCGAGCACAGAAAAGGTTCTAAAAACGTCGTTCCGGATATGTTGTCAAGGCTAAGCTTGGAGGAGATCGTTGTAGATAATTCTAAAATAATTGATTTTAATTCTGAAGAGTTTCAAAACAAGAGATATTTGTCGATTATCGATACAATTGAACAAAATCGAGAAAGATTGCCGGATCTTAAGGTTTCGGAAGGTATTGTTTACAAGAGGGTCAAATTCAACCGTGACGAGGTCGATAGCGAAGACGACTGTTGGAAAATATGGCTTCCAGAAGGGTTGACGAATGAAGTAATAAAAAAATCCCATATACAAAACCCTTCGCATGGCGGAACAGCTAAGACCTTATACAATATAAGAGAGTATTTTTATTGGCCATCTATGGTCAAACAAATACAAAATTTTGTTAAAGAATGCGACACTTGCAAGGAGATAAAGCACCCTATACATACAACAAAACCAACGATGGGTAAAGAGGTAATCACACAGAGACCCTTTCAAAAAATATATGTTGACTTTCTCGGACCGTATCCGCGCACGAAGTCAGGAAATGCATACATATTCATTGTACTGGACCACAAAACTAAATTTGTCTTATTAAAAGCGATGCGTAAAGCAACCACAAAATTGGTTAATAAGTTTGTAAATTCGGAGTCCTGAGGTTTTACACTCCGATAATGGCAAACAATTTACATCGGATTCTTTTCAGGAATTATTGAAACTTTATGGAGTAAAACATTTAACAACAGCTATACATGCACCACAGCCAACGCGAGCGAGAGGGTCAATCAATCCATTTTAAGCGGGATCAGAAGCTATCTTCAATCCGATCAATGAAGGTGGGATGAAAACCTGTCCAAAATCGAATGTTCACTTCGCTCAACTGTTCACTCATCTACGGGATTATCGCCATATTTCGCACTCACCGGGTTTCAAATGATAACACACGCACAAGCTTACGAGATACTGAGAAAACTTGGCACAATGGACGACGGTGAAATCCTGGTTCTTCCGAAATCGGCACACATGCAACTTATTCATCAAAAGATGAAAAACAAATTGCTCGACGCTTATGAGAGAAATGTGCGCGCCTATAATAAACGAAGGCGAAATGTAACATTTAAACCTGGTCAGGAAGTCTTCCGTAAAAATTTCATCCAAAGCAATTTTGCAAAAGGCATTAACCCCAAACTGTATAAACCATGGCTTAAATGTCGTATTAGAAAAGCGGCCGGAAACTGTCGATACGAGATAGAAAACTTAAAAGGCCAATTGATTGGAATAATACACGCCCAACACCTCAAACAATGATATGTTTTAGAACGAAATGAATAATAAAGAGAAACTATTCATAATATTACTCTAAACCTAAGCCTAAATCAGCTTC
This sequence comes from Cordilura impudica, assembly GCA_963682025.1. NCBI lineage: Eukaryota > Metazoa > Arthropoda > Insecta > Diptera > Scathophagidae > Cordilura > Cordilura impudica. Next base: position 158,233,328 of record OY821519.1, read on the forward strand.
ATCCCATGCAGGTCACCAATAGCTCTATTTATAAAATTAACCTTTACAGACATTCGGCCGCATAATTTTCATAGACCAGTTCAAATTTCTAAAAAAAAAATAAGAAAACCGCGTCGATTGAATGAATCACAATAAGTTATGACCTTTTTCCTTTATGCTAATGCAAGTGTGTATTTAGAACAGTTTTTTTATTGCAGATAATTTCCCAGACCCTGGTAACTTTTAAAGCAAAATATTAATTAATTTTTACCTGATTTGAAAAACTAGAATCGATAGTATAGATCACTAAGTTCAAGACGTTAACAAGAGCAAAACAAAAAAATTCTTCCTCCAGTAATTAGCAAGGGATAAAAAAACCAACCAGGAATATAAGTTGTTCATAGTTTTTTTATTATAAACCCAGATTTTAAAAAAAAAAAAACCAATCTAGTCGAGACAAACTACTGATCGGTAAAAATATTTCTCCATAGCTGGCCAATCCTATATGGTTTTTGTCAGTACATTTTAGTTAAAGTTGTTCTTGCTAGCTTTACCGTGTGTACAATATCCTGACCTGCCGACAATCACCTGAAAAGAAACAAACACATCGAGTAAATCACCGTTAAAAAATAAAAAAAATATATATATAGATACTTATCTGTGCCAAATCTTAAGTCTATTTAGTCCTTATTTTTGTTAGAAAGGCCTCACAAACATGTCATCGTTCCTGTCGAAATAGACCCTCATTTTTCCATACGGATGCGAAGCAATGACCACCAACAAAAATCTTGGTATGTTCAATGGTTTGACCAGCTTGAAAAAAAACACAAAATTAAGATACCCCTTTTTTTTGGAAATTGAATTTTTCGGAATTGAAAAACAAAAGGAAATCGATAAGCACCTTTATTTCTAACAAGCTATTTCGATACAGTTTCGTCTGTACTTTTCAGCAACCGTCATAGTTGACTCCATTGTAAAATATTCACACGTTTGTTTTTATTTCAACAATTTTAATTTCTACTAAATCTTATGAGCTGCTGGTTGTTGTCTGAAAAGAAAACAAGCACGTTTAACAAAAAGAAAAAAAAAAAACAATTTACGAAAACATACTTAGCTGTTGAAAAATGGTGATCCATGCAGACGGATGTCTGGCGAGAATGTCATACCAAATAGCCTACGCCTTTTCCAGGCAAATCGTCATTTTACATGCGTGTATAAAGCTACAAACGCAGCTAAAACTTAAATTTTAAAGTCACTGTTAACAATAAAAACTAAACAAATACGAATTTTATTCCATTGTCGCTATAAACAAATAGCACATACATACAGTATAGTGTAAGACCATAACCTGCAAACATTTCCTTTCGTCAGACAGGCTATAAAGATATGCAACCACAATACAATAAAAATCAATATTCAGGTAGTTAACAAAAAGAAAAAAAATGGAAGAACTACCATTTTTGAATAATACTTACCACTCTCAGCTTAATCCTCATCCTCGGAGCAGCAATGAAAAAAAAAAGAAAATCCAATCGTCGCGATCTTCAAATTTAATCGAACGTCAAGAAAGATACCTAAAGGCAAATGAAAAAGACAGTTCCTTTTGCTACTTACGTATATCGTTGTTCACGTCATTTCGCAGCGATTCCCAATCATTTTTACTACACCGGCTTCGTAAAAACGACTGGCTTTGTGACGGCTGCACTCATTGACTTTCAGTTTTTTTTTTTTATTTTTCACTAAATTTTCAAATTTATACAGGTATGGACAACCAATCAACCTCCCTCTAGCGTTTTTTTTTTTTAAACATGTTTCTTTTTAAGTCACAATGACTACTTATGATTAGAACAGTTGCCATACTTTAAAAAAAAAAACAAACTTAACGAAGGATTTGACAAATACGTCATTGAAAAATACGTGTCGGTCAATGAGGACACGAGGACAAAAAAAAAGGGAGATAGAAAAAGGGACAGAGTTTTTTTCATGACGCGGAAAAATTTTTTCTAGCGTGGCAGGTTGAATAAAGCAGTGCGGACAGACATTTAAAGTTTTAAGAAAAAAAAAAGTAAAACCACAAGCAACGCGAACAACCCTGACAAGGAACTTTTTTTTAAACAAAACCGATGAAATAAAATTTAATTCGGTAAAATTCCTAAAAAGAAAAAGTCAACTTCCTGCTTCGCGTGTGTTTTCCATATTGCAAATTTTTTTAACATGGCAAAAGTTGGTGGCGTCAGATGTGTTCAACCAGCGTCTCAATAAACCGACGCTAGGAAAGTTCGGACAAAAGATACAGCCATCCTAAGACTGTAAACTGAAACGAAATCTTCCATCCAACCATCAGAGACATTTTGTAAATCCTCAAAAAAAAAATTAAACCAAACAATAAAAGAAAGACTATTAAAGCATAAATATAGCAAACTTAAATTTTTGTAAAAACTTTAAAGAAACTGGAAACGATATATATTGAAAAGAAAATAAAAATGTGTCCAAAAAGAAATACAAAAGCAAACAAAAATTAAGAATACTAAAAATTCCTTTTAACTTTAAGCAAAGAAACTAAACACTTTGGTATTAAAAAAAAAACAAAAAAAATTGTCAACCGTCTAAACCATTTTGTAAATCATATAAAGAAAAAATTTAAATCGAAACTTTGTCAAAAAAACTAGATATTACCAAAAAAAAAAAACAAAAATAAGAAAAAGACGAATCAAACTGAAAAAGAAGAAAACTTTGAATTTCGTAAAAACATATAAAATAAAGAAATCAAAAAATATTCTGTACGACATTTTCTGTAAAAAAATGAAAACCTGTGCAAATAGCATCGTTACTGCATCATCCATACATCTTTGGAACGCCTCTTCAGCATCACCAAACAAGCAGCTGACACTACGCACCAACGACACGAGTGGCCACAATGTCGACAACATCGAAGCAACCGCATCAATACTCCAGTAAGTTTTGTTAATGAGTAGAATGTACATGAACTTATATATTCAGGAAGTAAGTAGCAAATTAATTAACAAAAGAAAGAAAATTATTTAAAAAATGTAATAAAGACAAAAAGAAAGCAAAGTTTGACCAATTCAATAGATCGTAAGCCAGAATCAATAACTATATTCAATATAATTAAAAATAAGTAGAATTTTTAGTTTTGTAAATCCTAGAGAGTCGCGATAAGAACTCATAAGCATAGCGGAGTATGGAACAACACTCATGGATCAAACTAGTTCAGAGATAAATTTGCCTTGCTTTGGCGCTTAAACTCCTTCATGTTAAAATAAATATATATATATATGAATGATAATTTTCGAACCACACCAAGATTGTTGTTCCCTACACCTTTAATTCAGACTAAGACCAAACAAAAAAAATATAAAATAAAAACAAAAAAAATATAAATAAGTTACATACATAAATATATATATGTATAGATATAAATACACCTATATATATATCATATCAATAAGAAATATTGTAATTCGAATTAAATGTAAAGAAATCAAGAATTTATGTATCTGAAAATGCGATCTTAAAATGTGCTGACTAATTGAGAAAAAGGGTTGAAATGTAGCCATACTGACTGATCGATGGAGTACGGTTTAGGGACAATATTAATGAATTCACAGGCTACAATATTGTCAAGGATGACTGCAGTATGTCATGAGGGGAGGGCAAGCCTGAATAGGATAAGCTACAACTAATTCCTATGCGAGTAGAAAGAAAATAAGATTGTTTGACCACCTATCTGATCTGATAGAAGTAGATGATGAGGATTGTCAAGAGTCCGTCGGAATGTGCTTTATGTTTTTTGAGGCTGTACCTCGTACAGATGATCTTTGACCACAGTTTAAGATATGTGCTCCAATCTTTTATGGCACGAAAAAATTATTTTTTTTGTTGACAAAACCACGGCGGAAACCAAAAGATCCCACCCATTATCCCGGCGAGCTTCAGCCGAGCAGCCGTACGTGCCTTTTCCGCACAAAAAAATTGCTTCACGCAAAGTATGTAAAATTGACTAAACGAAACTTCTAAAATGCAAAAAAAAAAAACATACACACAATTAAAAATTTTGTCACATATAAGAGTAAATTATCTTTAGAGCTGTTGTTGAAAAATGAAATAAGCTTCTCAGTTTCAGATAGAGAATAGAATGATCTATAATGTCAAACGCTTTTAAGTGATCGAGTAATATTAGAAATGGTATCATATTATCATCTATCTGGGTCCGTAGCTCCTCCGAAACACCAAGATATACAAAAGTATACAAAAGTGCTTTGGTCTTAAACCAGACTGTCTGTTAGTAAGCAAACTATTTGTATATAAATAATGACTCATTTTAGTATGAATTAAACGCTCAAAAACTTTGGATTTATAAGGCAATATTGCAATTGGTCTATATGTCTTATCAGTTTTTGGTATGGGTATAACCTCTGCGTGTTTGCACATAGATGGATAAGTAGATGTTGTGATTATAGTATTAAACATATGTGTTATATGCGGTAAGATATAAGTCAAAATCAGTTTTATAAATTTAGGATGACCCCATCTTGTCCTATAGAATCTTATTTAATGCTGAGAAATGATTCCAAAACATCTTGAGTGAAATGTATAAAATTAAAGCAAAGCGAATGTTGTTGGTTTGATATATCATTAGTGTAAATATTATTTTAAAAGTTTATATCAGCTGCAGGCATTGAAATATTGGCAAAATCTAGATTTAACTGATTGACATCTATTGTGTTCTCAGCTTTCACGTTATCATTGTAATGGTGCGGTGGTGGTGGAATTTCCGCTTCCGTTTCCCTGAGCCTTTGCTGGTCGCACGTGCTGGCGTGGGGCCTAGCTCGCCGGATGGGTGGTGTCTTGCTCAGGCGATTTAAAAAAAACTGTCAATTAAAACGGACGCTAAATGGATGGATGGCCATACTTACCTTGGGATTGGGGACTGGATGTTATGCCCCTGAAGCCCTCCCTACCATGTTACCTCGACTCCATCTTAATTGGAGGTAACCCACATAAATGATAAAAATTTTGGTTCGGTTTGGATTCCTACATTGGGATATATAAATTTTTATTTACCCTTCATTTTAAGGGTTTTTTTTTTTAAATTTAAATTATATTTAGCAACATTTAACTCTAATAAAATTTCTTTTAGCAATTTTAATTGTAACTATATTTAATTTTAGGAAAATTTTAATTTTAGAAAAATTTTAATTTTAGAAAAATTTTAATTTTAGAAAATTTTGTTTAATATAATTTATAAAAAAAATTTTAAGTTTGAATGCAATTTTCAATTCAATGTATTTTTTTTTAGAAATTTTTCATGTCATTGTAATTTTAAATCAATATATATGTATTTTTTTGTTTTTTTTTGTTTTAATTAAATTTAGTTTAATTTTAGCTTTAACAAAAAATTTTCTTTTTTTTAAATATGGTACCATTTTGTAAATTCTCTTAAATTTCTATAATTTTAAATTTAGGTCAATTTTAAATTTTCAAGTAATTTTAAATATATAAAAATTTTGGGGATTTTACTTTAGTTTTGATTTTAAATTTAAAAAAATTTTCTTTACAGCCAAATTTTAATTTTAGCAAAATGTTAATTTTAGAAAAATTTTAAAGTATAGCATAATTTTAATTTTAGGAGAATTTTTAAATTAAGCTTAATTTTATGCATATTTAGGAAAATTATTTTAATTTATGAAATTTTTAGTTTTAACAAAATTTGACTTTTAGCACTATTTTTAATCTTTATGAAAATTTTTAATTTTTAGGAAAATTTTTAAATTTTAGAAAAATTTTTAATAGTAGAACAATTTTAATATTAGCTCACTTTTAATTTTTGCACAATTTTCATATCGCCATATAGTTGTATGTAATTATAGTTGATTGTACCAGTACGTTCGTCAAAAAAACAAATCAATTGGATTCAGAAACTACGGCGGCAATTGCAACTGTGGATGCGGATGAGCGTGTGGATGTGGGTGTGAATGATAAAATTTTGATCGGGCGTCGGTTGCGCCATTTTCAAGAAACACGTATTTCAATTCAACTCTCGTTGTCACAAAAACGGTGCATAAATTTTTAATTGATTAAACGATTAAAATTTCAGTTTTTTTACTAAGTGCTAATAAATTTAACAAAGTTTCTGTGTTTTCCTTGTTTTAATTTTTAGGTTTAAACATAAAATAACACATTTTAATCAATTGGTTATTGTTCAATTCACGAATGAAAAATTTCACTTGTTTTACTACACAACTGCGGCCACATTGTTTTTTTTTTTAATATCTTAGGTTTTCCTTACACTACCTCTTCATTTAACAACTACAACTTCAATGAATTTTAAATTTAGCGTCATCTTCTTAACGACCCAATTATACAAGACTTTTAATTTTTTGCACACCAAAAAAATCTATCAACAAACCAGTTTTGTTGTTTGCAAAAATTCGCAATAATTCATATGTGTAACGAACACTCATACATTCATTAAACTCCTATGTAAAAAAAAAAAATACTACATCTAACTATGCGTAGAACAAAGTAAGCCGATGTTAATGGCTGACAACATACATATGTGGGAATGAGAACGAGTAAAAGCTTTACACATGAATAAACTGTTTAAAAATAGAATTTCTTCTCTTGCAACAAAAAAAATTGGCAAACGACATTACCATATAAGGTGCTGTTTATTAAATGGTACAGCACAAAAAAACAAAACAAACATACATACAAATCTCATACTGACGAAACGGGATTCTTGCAAAAATTTTACATTGCAAAATAAGTAACGTTTCGCTTAATGTGACTTGTACATTTTTTGTTAAGTACAGTCGTAACCAAAAATAAACGGCCGTCACATCATTATGCTCAATTTGCGAATTTCCCTCCATTTCTTTTTCGAACAAACAGCAGATTTAAATTTTTCCTAATAAAATATTGACTTTTAGCAGTTCTATTTTTTGAATTTACTGTTCTCCGAGAAAGTTTGAAGGTGCTATGGAGCTCAGTTGCCCTAAATTGTTTCGATCTTTCATATGCATAATTTCTCTCTTCGATTAGAGCTCTAATGTCATTTGTAATCCATAGTTTATCATTTCGAATTTTCTTAGATTTAACTGAGATATATTTTTTGTATAAACAATTCGTATTACAATGTATACAACTGAGTTGTTCATCCACAGTAGGTATATAGAAGACATAAGAACATAATCTATGTTCTTAAAATCTCTGAAAGTAAAGATTTGTGATTGTTTTTTATGTGTGGGGTTGAAATCATAAGTCAGAAAGAGTAAATCATGTCTTGAGAACATTGACGCAGAAAGCTGTTGAAATAACAGCAGTCGAGAATCATTATTAAGTGCTTGATGTTTTCGTAAAATGGGTTGGCATTGAATAATTTACTAGACTTAACCCTATAGCGCTCATATTTTCCATCAAACGATTGTCTCCCAATATATTCGCATTGAAGTCTCCAGTTATAATAACATTAGTGTAGCCCAAAGTAAGGGTACTCTCTGTGATGCCAAGTGTAAAGATTTTTCCCTTTTTAGGGATTTTTTTTCCCAAAATTTGACATTTAGGAAAAACGGGAAAGATTTCTAACTTTTGTCGAATTGTAGAGATTTTATTTTAAACAACTTAATATTAAATATATTTTTCAATTTTAAACTTTAAAATTAAAAATATATAAATCTGGTAATAACTCTATAATATGAAGTAAGTAAATATGTGGCTTCTTTAATAACAATAACAATAACAGGTAAAAAAACACTTGTTTGTGCAGTTTACCGGTTTTGTGATCTTTTTTATACATACGTACACCATCTTTGTAGGTCTCTTCGATTTTAATAAGTAAGTTTGTAAATAAAAATATTATAAATTTTAAAATAATTAATTTTAGAAAAATGTCCGATTCGTTTTTCGATGATGCTGAAAACACATCAAAGAAATACAGAAAATGAAGATTTTGCTCAAGTTAGTTGAGAGACGAAAAGCTAATGAGATGACTGAACAGGTCAAAGATGACGACTTTAAATGCAGATGCAAGGCTTGTGAAAAAATATTAAATTGCGATAAATCAGATCTAATTATACATGCTAATAACCACTGTCGTAAAAAAATATTTTAAAACCAAGAACCAAAATTCTGTATGCGTTTCAAGATTTCATTTGCAATCCCTTTTAATTAATTGTGTAAATATTAAATGCACATCTAGCCATATCAAAAAGATGAATTATACAGAATTGTAAAAATAATTTTTTTTATAAATCTGTTAGTTTTTTATGTTGTTTTTATGTTATTCTTATGTAATTCTTATGATATTCTTATCTTATTTTTTATGTTATTTTTGCATTATTGAAATTGAAAATGTACAAATTAAAAATAAAATTTTATTTTTTGAAAAACGGAAAAAGAGTAGTGTAGGGAAAATGTAGGGAGAAAAAAGTGGGTGAAGGAAAAAAGGGTTTTTTCATAAGCGTAGAGATTTCTGAAAAAATCTTCTGGCATCACTGGCTTGTCTAGCATATAATACCAATTAAGAGCTTTTCGTTAATTTCCAGAAAGAAGTATCCGATTATATCACCCTTAAGGTTTTCGAATTTAAATTTACAAGAAATTGGCAGTTTCACATAAATTGCAACACCACCAGCTTTCGATGCTCTATCTGAGCGAAAAAGACGATAGCCACTCACTCGTACAGTATACACTATTGTGAACATAAGGATTAAACCATGATTCTGGGATGCACACTATATCCATATTTGATTCTTCAAAGATTAGTTGAAGTTCATCCAGATATTGAGACCAGAAGTTCTCTTGGAGAGTATTCCGATCATATTACAGAGATTTGCTTTAGAACCAACCCTCCTATTATTAAATTACAATACCATTATAAAAATAAAAGATGTTTTTAGAAATGCAAGCAGAAATATAACTTTTGTTTGTGTTAATATATGTATGTATAAGAATTTTTTAATAAAAAAGTAAAACATAATGGTTTGGAATATATGTTTAAAAGAAAACAATAACTATTTAAAACTATAGTTGTAACGCCACTGGTTAATTAATTTCACCAGAGTACTTTCCAATGAGATTGAAAGAGAATAATCGTAGCAAACAAACCAATAAGATCAACATCATTCGATTAAGAATACTAATCCCTATGCTTACACAATGTTAAGTAATATAAAAGTCAGTGTTGTTCTGGTTATCATTGTATAGTTAAATAAAGTGTCGTACTATTCATACAGTAAAAAAAATACAGTCCACTTAATTACTAAAGATTTTTTTTCGTATAATTCGTTAACATTTTGGTTCACGAACCGAATAATTACCTCGTTAATTTCTTAATTGTTAATAAAAAATTATAAATAATGCCAAGTTTCAAATCTCTGAAACTTAAACGTAGCCGTGTTCGCGCTTGCATAACACGCACACATGATTTCTGTGAAACAATAAGTGACAACACCAGTTTGGAAGATTTGGAGACACGATTCAAAGCCATTGAAACGTATTGGCTACAATACACAGCAATTGAAGATGAGATATGTGAAATTGAACAGGACGATGGAGTCAATACTGACACAGCCGAGGAGGAAACATTCGAGCAATATGAAACTAGGTATTTATTCATTTATTCAACTCTTTTAAAGGCCATAAAATTACGGAAGATCCAAACGGATAACTCTGAGGGACCTTTGGATAAACTTGCTAGTCAACAAAACACCTTGCTGCAACACATAGGAAATCTAGTGCCAAGAGGAAATGATGTTGCTCTTCCCAAAATTATAATTCCTACCTTTTCCGGAGACTATAGCAAATGGGCAGCTTTTCGAGACCTATTTATTGGTTCAGTGGATAGTAAGTCAAATTTAACAAAAACTCAAAAATTCTATTATTTGATTTCATTTTTGGATGGTGAGGCTTCCGATCTTATTAAAAATATACCGATTTCTGAAGATCATTATATGGGAGCTTGGGACAAGTTGGAAAGTAGATATGATAGGCCACATCTTTGTGCATTTTCATACATTAAAAACTTTTTCAAATTACCTACCGTCACTACTACAAGTCACAAGGCCCTTCGAAAAATTATTGATGGTGCTGACGAGTGCCTGCGAGGTCTTATGGCGATAGATATGAATAATAGAGATCCTTGGCTAATTTTTTTTTTGTTGTCCAAACTAGATGACAATACTCGGAAACTTTGGTCCGAAGAGGTAGGTTCTAGATCAGATACTACCGTATATATCTTCCTGGATTTTTTGGAGAAACGATTTACATACATGGAATCTGATGAAATGTTGGGAGCAGCTTCAACCACAAAGATGCAACTGCTTCGTTCTAATATTTCTCGCAAGCCGTCACATATTTGCACTTTATGCAAACAACAACATCAACTTTTTCAATGTAACGATTTCAACGCTCTTAGTATCGAAAACAAACGCAAATTTATCAAAGATAATGCGTTATGTTTTAACTGTCTTAAACATGGACATAATGCCTCCATATGCGCTTCCAAATTTAGTTGTCGAATTTGCCACGGTCGACATCATACCCTGGTTCATCATTCATCTCAAGTATCATCATATTCGTCAATGAAAATAGCGAGAATGCTTTAAGCTGTAATCTGTTACATCATGACTCGATGCAGTCTAACCACAATCTCGTACAACAAAATAGGATGTCTACACTACTCGGATCACACGCACCAGTATCAGGTCAAATTATATCACAACAATTGCAAATATCACCGAAAGCTTCATATTCAACTCATCAAGAAGGTAATGTTCAGGCAAGTTATATTAAATCTGGAGCAAGCTCCACCTCCCCTGCGTTAATAAATAATTATGTTTTGAAGCATCACCCACAAGTTATTTTGCCCATTGCTATTGTTCGTATCCAAGACAAGTGTGGAAAATTTGTTAAACTTAGAGCCTTGATCGATTCAGGATCGCAAGTTTCTTTTATAACTGAGTCATGTGTACAACTACTAGGCTTACAGAGATCAAATGCACGTTTATATATTTTGGGCGTAGCTTCATCTAAGGCTGGTGTGACTAAAGGTCAAGTAAAGGTCGACGTTTACTCATCATTAGACATGCAAATGGTTACTGTTGAAGCTTTTATTCTTAATCGTATTACTGCGGATATAACTTCATACAATATTCAGGAATTCAATATGGATCTATTATCTACTATTCATCTTGCAGATCCAAATTTTAATAAAGCTAGCTCGATCGATTTGCTATTGGGGGCAGATGTTGTCTGGTCTATTATTAACAATGGAAAGGTGTCTTTAAATCTTCCACGTTTATTTGCCATCAATTCGATATTTGGTTGGATAATATCTGGACAACTCAATTCATCGTCTGATTCTTCAAATTTAGTTTCTTACGTAGTTTCAGCAGATATAGATAATATGCTACAAAGATTTTGGGATATTGAAGAGTGTCCAGTGAAGAAATCACAATCTGGCTCATTAAATGACGACCCAGCCGAAATTCACTTTCGTTCCACATATTCAAAATCACTAGACGGCAAGTATATTGTTGAATTACCATTTAAAATTAAAAATGCCTCATTTAAGAATACTATATCCGGAGCTATTTCTAGACTTCATACAATGGAAAATCGGTTTCATAGAAACAAAGAATTACAGAGGCAATACGTAGATTTTATGAAAGATTACGAATCGCTGGGTCACATGGAAAGAGTTCCAGAAGATGAAATTGGTAAATTTCCACAATACTACTTACCGCACCACTCAGTATTAAAGCCAGACAGCAGTACCACAAAATTGAGAGTGGTCTTTGATGGCTCTTTCAAGGACTCATTTGGGCAGTCACTAAATGATGCACTTATGATTGGGCCTGCCATACAACGCGACCTGTTTGGCGTTTCTATACGATTTCGCAGATTTTCTTTCGTTTTCACTGCCGACATTACGAAAATGTTTCGACAAATCTGGATTTCAAAGAAGGATCGTGACTATCAACGAATTGTGTGGAGAAGTGACCCCAGTAAACCTATCGATCATTATCGACTATGCACAGTAACATACGGAACATCATGTGCGCCATTTCTTTCTGTACGAATTTTGCAACAACTTGCTACTGACAATCAAGATAGGTTTCCTTTAGCTGCATCTATAATTCTAAACAATATATATGTGGATGATGTAATCTCAGGTTCGGAGAACTTAAGTGACTTATTTCATGCAAAGGAGTTAATTGCATTATTGGATATGGGAGGATTCAAGCTTAGAAAGTGGAGCTCAAACTCATCGCAATTTCTCGAGCAAATTCCAAAAGAAGATTGTGAACTGGCCAAGGTCGAGAATGATACTTCAGATTCATACATTAAACTTTTAGGCCTGTATTGGAACCCAACCTCAGATTCATATTCTTTTCGGGTACATAAACCATCTAATGATGACGCTGTAACAAAACGAAAAATTCTTTCTGATATTGCTCGTATTTTTGATATCTTTGGGTTTTTGTCTCCATCAACAATACTAATGAAAATCATGCTACAGAAGTTGTGGTAATTGAAGCTTACATGGGACGATCCATTACCTTCTCATATTGAAAAGGAATGGCTTCAGCTAAGGGATTCAATTTCGTACTTTGAACAAATTTTAATTCCACGAAAACTTTTTGTATTTTCAGAAGTTGAAATCCATTGTTTTTGTGATGCTTCCAGTTTAGCATATGCGGCCGTTATATATTGTGTCTCTCGTGACCAAAACAATGAAACATCAATTAATATAATCGCTGCAAAAACAAAGGTTGCACCATTAAAAATCATATCCATTCCAAGAATGGAACTTTGCGCTGCTACGCTACTATGTCGGTAATATTCTTCGGTGAAGGAGTCTTTAACTTTGGAACCAACAAAACTGTATGCCTGGACCGACTCGCAGATAGTCCTTCATTGGCTCTCATCCACCCCGCGAACATGGAAGGTCTTTGTATCTCATCGTACAGAAGAAATTTTGTCTATAATTCCTCGTAAGTTTTGGAATTACATCAGCACTGATGTCAACCCAGCCGACTGCGCATCAAGAGGTTTATATCCACCAGATTTATTAACCCTTGATCTATGGTGGCATGGTCCACCATGGTTGAAACTCCCACAATCTGAATGGCCAACAACAAATTTCAATTTCAATGAGGAAATTCAGGAAGTAAAGATTGAACAACGAAAAATCGTTTTATTTGCTGCGACTGATGAAAATGAATCAATCATCTTAACATTATCCGATAAAATATCTAATTGGTATCGACTTTTACGAATAATTGCTTTTATTCAACGATTTATCAGTCGACTTAAAGCTCACATCAACAATAATAAAAATTTTCTTTCATATAACGAATTACTAAATTCTCGAATAAAACTACTTCTTTGCTTACAGAATAAGTATTTTTCAAACACTATTAGATGCTTAAGGGAAAATCAACATCTGTCTAAAAAGGACCCATTCATCAAACTTTCTCCATTTTTAGACAAAGATGGTCTACTTCGAGTTGGAGGTCGAATTCAAGGAGCTTTAGTAGCCTATAACATTAAGCATCCAATCATAGTCCCTAAAGGCCGAATAGCTGAACTTATAATCCATGATCTACACCAAAAATATCTTCATGTTGGCGCTTCTGAATTGTTTACTTTACTACGTCAACAATATTGGGTATTAGGAGCACGTAATTTGATACGATCAATCGTTTTCAAGTGCAAACGATGTTTCATGCTTCGACGACAAACTTCACAGCAACTGATGGCAAATCTTCCCACTGAAAGAGTTCAGAAACATAGGCCATTTTTCAATTCTGGTTGTGATTTTGCTGGCCCGTTAACTATTAAAATGACCAACTGTAAGCGTCCGAGGGTATGTAAAGCATTCATAGCGTTATTTATATGCATGTCTACCAAGGCACTTCATCTTGAGCTGGTTAGCGATCTCAGTGCCGAAGCATTTATTGCCGCATTCAAGCGATTTACATCCCGACGTGGAAATTGTTGTAATCTTTACACTGATAATGGAACAAATTTTCATGAGCTCGTCGTATGTTGTCAGAAATGACCCGAATGCTGCTAAATGAATCAAAGAATGCTGATATTGCTGCTTCGTTATCAAAAAGTGGAACATCGTGGCATTTTATACCTCCTTCCTCCCCACACTTTGGTGGTATTTGGGAATCAAATGTTAAATCTGTTAAACTTCACCTAAGACGAGTAGTAGGAGTAACTCTTCTATCATACGAAGAGATGTATACGGTGCTTGTTCAAATAGAAGCCATACTAAATAGTAGACCCCTTTGTGCTATATCCGATAATGATTTAAATCCGCTTACTCCATTTCATTTCATTATAGGTGAACCACTTACCGCTGTACCTGAACCTAGTGTTTTATCCATTCCTATAACTCGCTTAAAACATTTCAAATTTTTACAACATATGGTACAAGGATTTTGGAAACGCCGAATATATAACATCATTACAACAAAGACCTAAGTGGCAAAATAAATCAGAAAACTTGGCTATAGGAGATCTGGTAGTCTTAAAAGAGCCCAACCTACCTCAAACGAGATGGCTATTGCGTAGAATTTCGGAGGTGCATCCTGGAGCTGATGGTTGTGTTAGAAAGGTTACCATAAAAACAGAAAAGAGTTCATACACCCGCCCAGTCACCAAAATTGCTCGCCTTCCTGTTAACTGAAACACTCTTTCAGGGGGGCAGTATGGTTTGGAATATATGTTTAAAAGAAAACAATAACTATTTAAAACTATAGTTGTAACGCCACTGGTTAATTAATTTCACCAGAGTACTTTCCAATGAGATTGAAAGAGAATAATCGTAGCAAACAAACCAATAAGATCAACATCATTCGATTTTCTACCTGCTATTTTTGTATATTTTTGTCAACAAAGGGATTAAGAATACTAATCCCTATGCTTACACAATGTTAAGTAATATAAAAGTCAGTGTTGTTCTGGTTATCATTGTATAGTTAAATAAAGTGTCGTACTATTCATACAGTAAAAAAAAACACAGTCCACTTAATTACTAAAGATTTTTTTTCGTATAATTCGTTAACACATAATATATGAGTATTTAAAATATAATGAGAAAAAAACAGTTTAATTTAGTCGGTACTTTCATTACGAACAGTTACATTTTCATCATCGGGTCCTCGAGTAGGAAATAAATGTTTTAATTCATCAATGTCATTGATGCATATCGGGTCATCGCTTCCAATATGTTTTATATAAACTAAACCTCGGTTAGTAAAAGCGGCTGATATATGTTTGTTTTTTAGTCTATAAGCTTGTAGGAATATTTGGTGTTTTTCGGGAGTTAGATTTTGTTGGCATGAAATGGGGCCGTACTACTAAGTCCTATCAGATTTAAACGTAGGACATTTTACGGGTCTTAATCCTTCCGGTTATTTTATATGGCTCAGTTATATGGTGGCAAAAGACAAACCAGACAAACCAAAATACAGAGATTAGCATGTTTGAACATCACGGAAGCAATGAGAACAACTCCTACGGCAGCTATGGAGGTTATCCTAAATCTCACTCCGCTGCACTTATCGATCCAAGAAGAAGCCTTTAAACGCTATGGACCTTCACAGACTATACAAATTTAAGGAAGGCGATCATATAGGGCACCTGAAGATCCTTGATAAAGCCAAAAGCATCAAAGATATGACTTTATGTAGTGATCAGATAGATCCTGTTTTGGCTGCATGAAGATGCCCAGAAGTGGTACACTGACGGATCCAAAACAACAGGAGTAGGAGCGGGGGTTTACGGACCAAGGTGCAAACTCCATATCCCCCTATGTAATGAATCCACAACATTTACAGCGGAACTATACGCACTAAATGCTGCTACTGCTAAACTATTGAAAAGAAACCTGACAAGGACGAAGATAAATCTAACGTCAGATAGCCATGATGTTCTAAAAGCACTGGACAAATCGGTATACCACCATAAATCCGTACTCGAAAGCCATAGAGCCCTAAATAAACTAGCTGAACTTAATAAAGTGACGCTTATATGGGTACCAGGTCACAAAGGGTACGAAGGAAATGAAAAGGCCGATGAGCAGGCAAGACGAGGAGCGGAAAGACCATTTATTGGTCCAAACCCTCAATTCGGATTCACCAGGAAAGACATAACCGAGAAAATCGACAGATTGATTAAAGACGAATCAGTGGAGTATTGGAATGGACAATTACTACTTCAACACTGAAAAAAATTCTTGCATCGAAGCGAAAAAAGGAGCAGGGATGCCCTAATATTGAACAGATCCAATCTAAGACTCCTATGTGGGGCACTCACATTGCATTATGCGTGCAACTACATCCTATACAAAATGCATTTGGCTGATAATGAAACGTGCAGATACTGCCTGGAGGATGATGAAACCATGAAGTATATACTGGCAAAGTGTCCAGCGTTTGGATATCTAAGACACAAACTTTTTGGCGAATCTGAAATCAGGGAGGAGACATACAAAACCTTGCCGGTGAAGGATATCATCAAGTTCCTAAACGCTGTAATGAACTAATTAAACAAGAGAACAAGAATCTGAAAGAGGGTGCACAATAGATCTACTTGGTCGCAGTGCATGAGGGAATAACATTCAACCCGACATCGTAAATCGTACGGGTCTTAATGAAAGTGGTAATTGATTTTAAAACAGTTTCTTTCATATGCGCATTTAAACTTCACAATTATTGCGGCATCATTAGATTTATTATTGTTAATTTTTTGGGCGTGAATTTGCGAATTTTAACAGTGTATTGAGTAAGTGTAATTTCTGTTTAGTATATTTTATTGTTTTAAAATGTTTCGAATTTGTTGTTTATTGTTAGTAATTTTATGTAGGAACTGATATTGTTGTTTTTTTTAAATAAGAGTATAGCACTTGTTTTAAGTTATTTGAAATATTGCTATTGTGTTTTTTGTATTTTCTTTTTATGCTATGTTCAGAAATAATCAAACGGATTTTTTAGCATTAAACGCGAAAATCATAAATACTTTTATACAAAAGTTATTGACGAAAAACACGAATCACAATTCAAGATAAACTCTTTGCCAAAAATTTTTTTATGGTTTTGATAAAACCAGTTTTAGACCTAGTTCCCATAATAATCACATCCGATGTGAACCTAGGCCACGCAAAGCACATCGCATGGCCTAGATTGGAGTAATGACACTAATTCACCACAATTTGAGCACAGATTAAAATACTTCAAACTATAATAATGTTAAATGTAAGACGTATTTCTTAATGAAATAAATTTTAATATTCATAATCTGGTAACAAGATATTACAAGCCATTGTAATTGACGTCTTGCAGAGCTAAATATTATCTTTTAAATACTATACGTTTCCTACGTAAATTATTTTAGAATCATTATGATGTTCACAATTTCCCATCTAATTCATAAAATGAAAAGATGTCTCTTATGTCAAATTTTATATTTGGTTTCAAACTACAATAACTAGAGCGTGATTTCAGAATCTTCTTCAATTTTCAGTTTTTGAGTAACATTGCTGTCAATTCCTGATTTTAATTCTTTTTCTGATATTCGAGATGTTGATATTGAGTGGTAATCATTACAATACTTCTGCTGCTTTTATTATTGTAAATTTATTATTGTGTTCCGTGTGGTTTTGTTATATTTTTAATATTTTTATTTATAATGACTAAGTAAGAAATTCAATTTATACAAACTCTTTATTTTTATAAACTATCAAAATAGATGTAAACAATGTACATGTTTCATTTCCGACTGATGTTAAAATATGTAAATAAATAAATATATTATTACTCTTTATTTCTTGGTGGTGGTGGTTTCACTTTAGATCGACATTCGGTTTTCAGTTATAAGTTCTCATTGTAATAGAAATTTTTATTTTTATTTTACATATTGAGAGTTAATTGTATGAGTTTATATTAGCTATATGCATTACACCTACTATAAAAAAAAAATAAAATCAGTATACAATTACATATTAAACATTGGAATATATATTTATAGTTTAAAATTGTTTTACGAATTTCCATATCAGCATAACTGTGTGTATTGGTTGATTTAATCAAAGTGTTTATACGCGTCTTGAAGCCTGGATACAATTCCGGAATAAAATTTAATCTGTTCTTCAATTAGAGATTTTAATGTTTGCTTTAGATGTGTCTCACGTTCCTCTCTAAAATGTGACATTTCAGCGATAACAGCATATGAAACAATATCAGTGCGCCGATTAACATCTGCCATTTGAGAGTTGTTCATTTTTTGCTCAGCAGCTAGACGCTCACATTCTTTTCGTTTTTGCATTGCTCCTTTATGAGTAGATAAAATATCTGGAAAACTACTTAACACTCCCCTAAAATTAAAAAGCGTTACAAAAATTAAAAAAATTTTTGATTTAGAAAATCAAATTTAATAAGTTTAAAAAAATATATACATATATTTTTAATTTACAATTATTCAAGTTAATAAATGTTAATTATGTTTTGAGAATTCTTTACAAAACAGAAGTCTTATTTTTTGATATGCCCTCAAAAAGAAAAACGTCTTTTATGCTTTATGGTAAGTATAGTTCTGATTTTATTTGTTAATTTCTTTCTTATATATTAAACTATTACATATTATGTATAGTGTCGACGCTTGGCGTCGACATAAAAAATAAAATAAATTTGTTTATTCATGATAAATAAAATGGTTTTCTATTACAGTACATAGTTATCGACGTACATAGTTATCAAAACACTTACGCTGCATTTCACAGCTTGACAGAGGGTACGTTCGTAAATGCAGTAAATTTGTGTATTACTGCGGCAGTTATAGATACTACTATCGTAGATAATATATTCCGCCATTTCATATATTCAAAAGTTTAAAGTTAATTACAGCTAACCTCATTAGCTATTGGATATTCAACGTGGTTAACGAACAAATTGAGAAGCTGGTGGTTTGAAACCAAAAAGTATGTATATACTTTATAATATATAATATATTTAATTTCATTTTATATGTAATATTTAATTTAAGGAATTAAAACATATGGTTATAATAAAGAAGTTATTTAATTCAACCAAATTTAACCTTATGTTAATAATCTCGTCAGACCATCGCTAACTCTACATTCAACAATAACATTAACAAATATTATTGAAAATCTTGATTCTAAAAATGACAACTTTTTGTTAACTTATAATAAAAACAGAATTAAAAGAAAGATGATACGACCTTTGGTTATTAGAAATCAATTAAAACGAAAAAGAAGGCGGATTCCTAAAATACAAAATTACTTTAAAATAATAAAACGATATTATTTAAATTTGTATTAACAATTTTTATATAATGAACTACTTACGCTTCCATTCTGTACCAATGTTTATTTTTTTAACTTCGCGCTCTATTGCATCAGTAATTAAAATGATGCCATAGTTGAAAAAATTTGCGGCAGCACTGCCAATTGTTTGCATAAAAAAACTTTTGACGGAAATCAGTGCTGCCAAGTGATGCGTTTTTGAACGTTTTACTTTTATTATGCTGCAGTGATGCATAACTACTGCATTTACGAACGTACCCACACTTTAAACAAACCAACCGCCGATTATCAAAAATAAGCAACACAGCGAATATTTTTAGTTTGTCAAGCAAACGGCAATCTCCTCACCTCTCCCATAGGTGATGCCATAACACCTCCAGACAAAGAGCTTACACTTGGTTCGAAGAGAAGTGGGGGTAAGTTAACTGAGATGCCCGTTTGTTTTAAAGTTTTCTTATTTCTAGTTAGATAATTTATTAGTATTTTCGTACATGTTTTTTCCATCTATCAAATAGTTATTTGCGTCGATCATTATCTGTTGTCCATTTTTATTATGGATTGGTTGTATGAAAATTTCCTTATAAGTTTCGGTAGTCATGTTAGGAATTTTAAACGTCAATTTGTAAAGAGTTATATCTCTATTTAATGTTCGTAATTTTGAAGCTTATAGTTATTCACTAGCCCTTGTTCAACTAATTTCTCCAAATGTTAAATTTCGCACCTGAAGTAATCTGTTTTAGTTTCATTGATTAATTCCATATTTTGAATAAGTAATTTGTCTGTTGATTTTGTAGATCAGTTAATGTGTTTAGTTGTTAGTCAAAATGAGCCTTGATTTTATCTGTTTATTTGATTGTTCAATTATGTTATGATTATTAGTTTTTTTTTCCAATTTTTGTCCTATCGTTATTGTCCATTGTTTCGTATAAATATTTTAATCCTGTTCCAAAAAGACGTATCAGTCCTCGTTTAATTCGGTATCTAGGAGTTAAACTCAGTAATTGTAGTTTGGTGTGTTTAATTTGGTGTTGTAAGTATGCGTCATCTAGTGTCATTATTTTCAATTCTAATTTGCCAATATCTGTGGTCACAAGCATTAACCGCTTAAGTCGAAAATCATGCTTTCGAGAAAAATAACTTTTTATATAAATGTAATGGGGCTTCATACCGACTTAGGTCAGTATGTTTTTATTAATAACTTTTTAAAAAACAGTGTTAGAGAAATGGGGATTTCACGTAAATATAATTTTTTTTAGTAGAATATGATAGCATAAATAAGTCAAATCGTCGAAAATCATGCCTTGGAGTAAAATAACTGTTTATATAAATGTAATGAGGCTTCATTTCGACTTAGGCCAGTATGTTTTCAACAATAACTTTTAAAAAAACAGTGTTAGGGAAATGGGGATTTCACGTATATAAAGCGTTGTTAATAGAATATGATAGCATACATAGCTCAAATCGTTCTTAAGTCGACCTAGGCGATTATCGCTTGTGACCACAGATATAAGTTAAATAGTCTTCAGTTTTGAATATATGTAATATTTTCGAATAATTTTGTGTTAATGATCTTTCTCCTAATTGCAATATTGTGTAGGCATTTCCCTGGTTTAGGTCAGTTATCATCAATTTATGTGACATTACTGGCGTTATCATCATCAAGATTATCAACAATTACTTCCAGAGACCTAGAAAGATTTTTCCTTTTAATGAACTGGTCTTTGTATATAATTTCGTTTACATTTTTTGTCATTGAGCTTTTCTACGGTTTCCTGTTTAATTTTCGATGCCAATTTGTCTACTTGGTTGGTTTTCATAACATCTTTGTTTATGTGTTCATCTTTTCCATCTTTATTGCTGTATTCTAAAGTCTTATTCTTTTTGTTTTCAATTCTATCAAAAATTTCTTTTATATTAATATTGTTCCTAAAGTATTGTTGGTTTTTCGGTTGGGTGTATCAAAATAGTAATTTATGCCCTTTTTGTCCAGAAAGTCAGTAAAATGAGCTGATTTGAAAGAGGTTTCGTTATCCAAGGTCAGGTTTTTGGGTGTTTTCATATAAATAAAAAGTTTTATGTAGCCTTTGATTAGTTGTAATGGTGTCCTATCATGAACTTCCTCAATCATTGCATACTTTGAGAATATGTCCATCATTGTGACATAGGTGGTAGTTTTATTCAAATACCATATATCTGTATGGTAGTGTTCATAAGGAGCCTTTGTTGTTTCAGTTTTCTCGAAAGGTAATCTAATTGGATGTCTTTCTGCCTTAAAATTGCACATTAAGCAGGTTATTAATGAACTTTGTAATTGCCCTTCTCAAATTGGGATAATAGAATTTTCCTTTTAATTCCATATAAGTTTTGTCTATACCTGCATGATTATTCTCGAATTTATGGTGTTTTGCTATAAGTTCTAACAGGATTTTGAAAGTTATGTTTTCCCTTAATTGGTTTGTTATCATTATCTTTGTTTTAAATAGATTATTGGGATTTTCCCTTAGTTTTTTATATTAGCTTTGAATTTTAATTAAATCGTCTGTATCTTCGCAATATATTCCAATGTCTCTTTGACTGTTAGATTCAGATAATATCTGCGCTATGATCTGTTTCGTATAGTTTTCATAGGAATATGTTATCCTATGCTTCCCAGAGATTAAAGTTTTGTCAGTTTTATTATCATTACTGTGTTTCATCACAATTTGGTAGTTGAATGAATGTAAAGGTTTTTGAGATACTAAAAAGTGGTCACTACTTTCTTCTGAATATACGGTGGGTACAGGTGATTCACTGCGTTTATCAATATTTTAAAAATTTCCATTTTCTGTAAGTAATTATATATCTTCATGAGGTGGTCTTGCAGACAACGTGGTCTCGATAAAATTTTACCACAATTTTACAATATAAATTTTTATCCGTATTCATTCTCATATGCAAAGTTAGAGTCTGTTTATGATTGTAGATTTTTCCGCAAATACTATATTCAAATCTATTATTTTTTCTCGAATATATTCGTTTCTCTAATTCTGGAAAGCGCGTCAGCCACCTTATTTTCCTTGCCCTGCACATGTGAAATATCAAACTCATATTCATTGAGCTTGATCTTTCTTCGGATCAATTTGGAATTTAGTTCTTTCAAGTTTGCAAGCCAAATCAATGGCTTGTGATCCATATGAATGTCGAATTTCCTTCCATAGAGGTAATGCTTGAATTGTTTTGCTGCCCACACAATGGCAATTAATTATTTTTCTACTGTGGAATAATTTATATCGTGTCTACTGAGGGTTCTAGATGCAAACGCAATTGGGCCTTTATATTCTGACAAAACTGCATAGTTGTTCGCGTCCGTCGTTAATTGAAATCGCTTTTCAAAGTCGGGGTATCTCAACACCATGTCCGACACTAGTATATTTTTCAATTAGTTAAAACTTTCCCTATAATCTTCATCGTCTATGTTGATAATTGAATTCTTTTTAGCTTCATTCGTGAAGGTCAAATTGTCACCCCTATGGTAGAAATCATCTTCGTGATTTTGGATCAAAATTCTTATTGCTTTACATTCCTCTGAATTAAGGTGTTCCAAACGCAATGGGTCATCATTACCTACGCATTCTATATTGAATAAATCTGGTAATTGGTTTCTGTTTTTTGGAGATATTTCTTCTTTATCGCCCTTGTAACAGAAATCGAAAAGTTTTGCGTTTATCTCGAGTTGATTAGTATTATAATTAATAAAAACGTTGTTTTGTTTTAGTGCTAAACGTCCTAAGAGTCCATTTAAAAATTCGTAAAACTTATAAAGACCAAAGGTGGTGTCTGAATTTAATGGTATTTGGGCACTATCTTTTGGTATAGTTCCCTCGTGCGTGATGTTAAAAAGTCCTGAAGCTGTCCTTATGCTAATTTATTTTGAAAGTTTCTTAATAAATAATTTCTTAATTTTCTGTAGATCCTGTGTCAATCAATAACATACGATTTTGTATGCATCCTCTGAGTAAAATATAGGGAAGTCCAAGTCCGGTACTTCCGTAGGGGGCTGGTACAGGAAAATTTCCTGGTTCGTAAGTTTCTGTTTTATCTTTTTCGTATTGGTCAACATTCTTATTATTATAATTTTTACACTTACAGTTACATTCTGGTTTTGTTGCTTGATGGTGATTTTGTCTCGTTTTAATCTCCTGTGAATCAGACGTGTTTTTTTCTAAAGCTCTTTTTTATCTTTTTATACATAAATGCTTATAATAGTAAACTATATCCACGGATTTGTTGTTCAAATAAATTAAACTATATTTAATTAACTTAAATAGTTTATAAACAACAATTATATTCAATACCCATGCATAAAACTCCAAATATAATTTCAACAAACACAATTTTTATTTCGCACAAAGCATAAAATAGAACAGATAAAATAAAAGAAAAACAATTATACACCAGTTTATCAACAACAAAAATCACTTGTTTTAAACTCAGTATCAAACACATATTAAAAATATTCATCAACAAGAGTTCTTTACCAACAGAAAAACTAACAAGAAGACAACGAAAACAAAAATCAAACAGTAACAATTGCTTTCTCATTGCTCTGTCAATAACTTTTTATAATCAAAACAAATAACAAAACAATACTGTGGTTTCATACTTGTTAAGTGTTGCTGTCAATTTAATTTATTTATTTATTTATCCCAAGTTAAATTCTTCGTAATACCTAAATCTCCTAAAACATAACATGATTTGTTCACATTCGTACTGCATAAATCCTGATAATAATGAAAAAATTATTGCTTGTTGGATTTGTAATAAAACCTACCATACAAAATGCTTATTTATTCCTACTCATATTGCTGATGACCTAAGCGGCAACTTAGGTTTACGTTGGTGCTGTAATGATTGTAGAAAATACGACATAGATTTCTTTAAATTTATAAAAACTAATCGTGACAAGTTTAATGATATAAAGAAAGAATTTTCTACATTGGCATCCTTGATTGATAAGTACGAAGAGATTTTTGATCATTTTAAATCGCTAGATGCATCTCCAAATGGATCTTCTCCAAAACGCAAGCGATCATCTAAACGTCTTGCTGCAAAATCGGATAATCAATTAAATCCTAATGAAAAATCAAATAATCCTACTGATTCAACTATTCTATTACCTCAAGATTCGTCAACAAATAATATGAATTCTAATCCAGTGTCTCCAATTATTCCAATTATTCAGCCAAATACAATAATACAAAATTTATATCAGAATTCTATTGATCTCATTAATAATAATAATAAATATTTAAAACCTCAAGATAATGTTAATTCGCATTTAATATCAACTTTAACTACTTCAGCTACGACAACTCAAAAACCTAAGAAAAAAACAATATTTGTGGCTCGTTTATCATCTGATACTTCTATTGAAGACGTTTCCAATTATATGATATCCAAACTCGGACAAGACCATCAATTAAATGTTTTTAAATTCAATTATGCTGATGAAAGAAGCAAAGTGTCTTTTAAAGTTATAGTTCCTTATGAATTATTTGATACCGTTGTTAATCCACACTTTTGGCCACCAAATGTTATTACTCGTGAGTATATATACAAGGATAAGCCGAAAAATGATATTGCCTATTTACCCAAATCAACAGCTCCTGTTCCAAAAAACAAATTAATTCTGCTGTCGATACTATCACTACTATTTATCAAAATGTTAGAGGCCTTAACACTAAGCTACCATTCCTTTTTGCTGACAGTTTTGGTTTTGATAATCATATAATTATTCTGACTGAAACCTGGCTCCATAATGGTATCCACAATTCTGAAATTTTATGTCCTAAGTATCAGCTTTTAAGACGTGACAGAAATGATGGAAATCGTAAAGGTGGTGGAGTTTTAATTGCCGTGATGAACACTATTTCAGCTGAAGAAATATTCTCAAATGATCTTCCTAACATTGAAATTATCTGTGTGTTGTTAAAATTACATAAGAATAAAATGTTGTATATCATTTGTTCTTATATTCCTCCAAAGTCTTCCATCGAAATCTATGATGAACATAAAAAATCTATATACTTATTTAAAAAAAATTAAAACCAACCGATTCGGTCATGTTAATTGGTGACTTCAATATTCCATCAATATCTTGGCAGTCTGAACCCGATTGTAAGCATTTAGTGCCAGTATCAGCTGAATCAAATGTCGATTTTATAAATGGACTATCTTCAAATTGTCTTTTTGAAATAAATAACGTCGTTAATGCTTTTGGTAAGTCATTGGATTTAGTTTTTGTGAACGAACCGACCGACTATTGCATAACATAAACATTTCCTATCTCAAAACCAGAAGATCGTTATCATCCAACTCTACAAATTAATTTTGACATTCCAAATACGGCCTTCAGTAAAAGTCGCATTCATGATAAAATATTTTGTTTTTCACGAACAAATTATGATGTTCTTTCCTCTGCTTTATCACAAATTAACTGGCATGTTGTTTTCGCTCGTGACAATGATGACTTAGACATGATGCTAATATCATTCTATCAGTTGCTAGAAGAGTGTTTTTTAAAACCGATACCTAAATTGTATCCACCGAAATCTACTGGCCCTCCGTGGAGTACGAAATTTCTCTCAGGTCTTAAAAACAGGAAAAACAAAATGTTCAAGAGATATAAAGAACGTGGATCATCTGTAAATTACATGAACTATTCTATTGCTAGATCGGAATACAAATCGCTCTGCTTACAATAATTATGTGATTAAAATTAAAAACAATTTAAAAAACGATACTAAATCATTTTATAAATTTGTAAACTCTAAAAAGAGATCACTTGATTTTGCAACAAAAATGAAACTAAATAATATAGAAACCTCTGACGATATTTCAATATGCCACATGTTTGTTGACTTTTTTGCTTCAACATACTCCTCAACAGTTTTTGACAATACTTCTGAGTATCCATACTTGATTCCCGATGCATCTTTTATAAATATTCCATTTATTCAAGAACAAGCTATTTTAAATAATTTGATGAAACTAAATTTTTCATATGCTCCTGGTCCTGATGGTGTTCCAAATTGTGTTTTGAAGCGATGTGCTAACCTGCACATATACGTTATATACGTTTCTATATAATAAATCACTTAAACTGGCATATTTCCCAAATTATTGGAAAAAATCCTTTATAATTCCATTATTTAAAGCCGGTAGTAAATCCGTGATTTCAAATTACAAAGGGATTGCAAAATAAAGCTCTATTCCAAAACTATTTGAAAAACTCATAACTGATGCTTTGTCTCACCAAGTATCTAAAATCCTAGCCCTGAGCAACATGGTTTCCGTAAATCCCGCTCAACTGTTACCAATCTTCTTGAAATTACAACGATTGTTAATGAAGCTTTTTTAAACAAAATGATGCTATTTATACGGATTTTAGTAAAGCATTCGACAGGGTTAACCATGATCTTTTATTGTTTAAGCTTGATCGTATGGGTTTTAGTAATACGTTATTGAAATGGATATATTCCTATTTAACTGGCCGAAAACAGTGTATAAAATTTCGAAATCTTCAGTCAAAATCGATTAATGCTTTATCTGGTGTGCCTCAAGGAAGTCATTTGGGTCCACTCTTATTTACACTATTTATTAATGATCTGCCTTCAGCTATTAAGTTCTGTAAATGCCTGATGTATGCAGATGACGTTAAAATACTTTATTCATCCAACAATAATGAGAAACATTCACGTTTACAGCTGGATATTAATAATTTCACAGCATGGTGTAATATAAACATAATGGACCTTAATGTAAAAAAATGTAAATATATGGTGTTTTCAAGATATTTTCCTCTTAATGGCCAGTTTTTGATGAACAACGATCGATTGGAAATGATGGAAACATTTAATGATCTCGGGGTTTTATTGGACAAGCGCCTGGATTTTCGTAAACATATATCACTCACAATTAACAAGGCATTTGGTGTGCTTGGTTTTATCAAGCGTTGGGCGAAAGAGTTTTCTGATCCTTACACAACAAAGCAACTTTTTACTACAGTAGTAAGACCAATTTTGGAATATGGTTCTGTAGTTTGGGATCATTTTTACACCGTTCATTCAAATTCAATTAAGTCTGTTCAAAAACAATTTCTAATATTTTGCCTTCGTGGACTTGGATGGGATCCAAATATACAATTACCTTCTTATAGAAGCCGTCTCGCTCTTATTAAGCTTCCTACGCTTAAAAGCCGAAGAAGTATGCTTAATATAACTTTTTTGTTCAACTTGATAAATGCTAATATCAATATTAATACCTCACAGCGCTGTTCACGGTATTTTCAGTTCCTAATTGTAAAGTATTATCGTACAAATTATGCCAACTCTGATCCTTTTCGTCGGCTGTGTATAGAATTTAACCAACTGTATAACATTATTGATTTTCAGAAAAGTTTAGATTTGATTAAAAGGGATATAATACTTTTTCTAAATAATGTGTAATAAATATTTAGCTTGCATTTTTTAATTTTCAATTGTTTTTAAACATGTTTGATCGAATTTATATATGTATGTTTACAAATGTTATGTATGTTACTTTTATAGTCTGTAAGGAAAAATTTCCATAGACTAATAAATAAATAAATAAAATAAATTGTCTTCTTTAATTTTCTTTAAATTTGATTTTAACATAGCCAATTTATGCAATATGAAGTTGTAATAATCGAGCGTATTCCTCTATATTGGTCTGCTCGTAGATCTTTGGGGTTTCTGAGGTTTGGAATCCTCCAAAATTTGTCTCGAGCATGGCCTTGATCTCCGTCCAATTATCTAAATGGGTGGATCTCCATAGCTCTTCTAGCTTTACCTGTAAGTTTTGATTTTACAATGTTTATGCACATTCTGTGGGCTTGTTCGTTGTAAACCAGAAGTATGGGTATAATATCGTCAACGTTGGTACAAAAAGTAGATGAATCCTACTTTCTTCCGTCAAATCCCAATATCTATTCTAGATACGTTAATGGATTTATGTCAAGTGATCTTCCTTGCCCATTAACCGCCGCTGTAAGGTCAGCATTAGGTGGGTTGAGAGCCATTGCAGAAAATCTTTACGTGGTATCTTTCTTTTTTTACGGATTGACGCTTTTTATGTAAACTTAACTTTTTTTCGCGACAATCCTCCCGCCTGAGTCAGTTTTATTAACAATTATTCAAGTAAATAAATGTTAATTATGTTTTGAGAATTCTTTGCAAACAAAAACGTCTTTTATGCTTTACGGTAAGTATAGTTCTGATTTTATTTTTTAATTTCTTTCTTATATATTAAAATATTACATATTATGTATAGTGTCGACGCTTGGCGTCGATATGAAAAATAAAATAAATTTGCTTCTATTTTACGGGCTAATTATGATCAATTAAATATTAAGATGAAAATAAAAATAAAAATTCAATTCCACTCGACGTTTCGTTGACGGTATTTCAACTTCTTCTGTAAACTTTATTAATTTGATTTTATTTTATTACATTGTCAAGTATTTCTCAAATTTGTGTAAAAATCTGGACATCACGACACAAAATTTTAATAAATTTAATAAATAATTAAATCACAGTTTAATCTAACAACTAGTATCACAGAATGTTTTTATCTAATAAAACATTCGAAACATTCTGTGATACTAGTTGTTACACCTTAAATAAATCACAGTTTAACCTAACAACTAGTATCACGAAACATTCCCCCAAAACCAAAAACATTTCACAAAAGAAAAAAAACTACATCTGATACAAATGCAATAAATAATTCGGTTCCATTTACATCGATTTCAGCAAATGATCCATCCACTGTTCCTGCTATTAATATTGTTACGGAATTTTATTTTATTTGCAAGTTTATTAATTTATTTTAGTACAAAACCTTAAAATTTTATTTAAATTATAATCAGTGTGAACATTTTAATTCCCGAGAGGTAAGTGTGTGAAAAATATGTCATGCTTCTTCTTATATCCCTGACTTTTGGCGCTAATATTATTTATTATTTTCTTTTGCGCCTTTTCTATTCTCTTTATTAATCTATAGAATGAAGTGCTGTATTTCCATTCGGAGTTATTGTAATCGCAACCGGATTATAACAGTTACCGGAAACGTTTTATGAAAAATCGTTACATTGCCCTCCTTTCAGCCTCGAGGCTCCTGATCGAGTTTGGGTAAAACAATGTTACATGGTGTTAAAGCGAGAAGATTGTTGGTGATTAAGCTTTTATTTTATTTTTGTCGTTCCTTTGGTTATTTTTTTTCTGCTGATACAGATGGTGTTGGTTTTGTTGTCGTAATTATTTCATTAATGTATGGTTACCCGCATCCAAAGTTTGCTTCTTTAGGCCTTGTACATCATTCGGTTGAAAAATTTATGCAAGTACGCAGTAGGTGGTGGAATAATGTTCATAGTACCGAAAAGTGGAAAAGCTGATCTCTTCAAATTTGAAACCAAAGCCATCTATTTCTCATCTTTAGTCCAGCAATAAATTGTTGATGTTTCATTTAGAAAATGTTCGTATTCAACCCAGATCCAACACAGAAATGAGATGTTGACTAAATAGTGCACGTGCGTTATGGAAAGTGTTTTGCAAATTTAAATTTATAAATAATGATTTATTCAAATCATTACAAGTTCCTTCAGGTGATAAAGATACTTCTCGAAGAACTTTTAATGAGTTGTTTATGCCATGCTGCTTGGTCTGAGTGACAGTGAGTGCGCATTTCTGAAAGGCCAAACGCTGTTAAGGGCGCCGAATATGAAGGAAAAGATATACTTGAATGTTCATTTTCCATTCTATCCACAACGAATAAATCTTGAGGATCGTGGGATGCCAAATTGCAACCACCCGCATTCGTAGGAGATGTATGTTCTCTTTTGTGAGAACTAGATAAAGTTTTATTTAAGTCAATCAAATTCAACTCAATTGCTGCATCACTTATTGTTGTTTTGGATGAAGCGATGATCCTGGATTCAATCAAACGAGCATCTATCTTCTCCATTAACTGGTTCTCTAATTTTCTTAACCGTTTTTCCATAAATTTAGTTAAGGTTTTGGTTAAGGAAACTATTAGGTGTTTTTCTCGTTTTGATTTAGGCATGGTAAAAATATTTTTGGAGATTTGGTCAAATAGACCCCACCTCTGACACCAATGTTACGGAATTTTATTTTATTTGCAAGTTTATTAATTTATATTATTACAAAACCTTAAAATTTTACTTAAATTACAATCAGTTGTACGGTGTGTACATTTTAATTCCCGAGAGATAAGTGTGTCAGAAATATGTCATGCTTCTTCTTATATCCCTCACTTAATAATAAAATTAGCGCCAAAAGTGAGGGATATAAGAATTTATTTTATTATTTATTCTTTTCTTTTGCGCCTTTTCTATTCTCATTATTAATCTATAAAATGAAGTGTTGTATTTTCATTCGGAGTTATTGTAATCGCAACCGGATTATAATAGTGACCGTTTTATGAAAAATCGTTAAAATATTTTACCTAACTCTTCAAATAATACTCAAAATAACTCCGTCTTTACTCAAACTAAGCATCCCGAAAGCATTCCATCTAGCAATGTACTTATGCCTTTTAACATGGTGCCTGCTGATTCAAATATATTTTATTCCCCTGTTAATAGTCCGCTTAATATTGGTTCCATGTATAATAATAATATTATTATCAATATTATTGCTCATAAACAATTAAGAGCGATTGCGTCAAATAAAACCATTTTTGTTGCTCGATTCGTAGCTGAGACAACAGAAGATGTATCATTTTTAAATTTAGAATTGCTGTCTCTAAAAAAAATCTAAGTGTTATCTGGTGTTCCACAAGGAAGTCATCTTGGTCCAGTACTTTTTACTTTATTTATCAACGATCTACCCCTCTGTGATGTCAAACTATTTTCCT
The DNA here is from genome assembly GCA_963682025.1 of Cordilura impudica. Taxonomy (NCBI): domain Eukaryota; kingdom Metazoa; phylum Arthropoda; class Insecta; order Diptera; family Scathophagidae; genus Cordilura; species Cordilura impudica. The sequence goes on from OY821519.1 coordinate 158,264,604, forward strand.
CTCTTCAAAATTACTTTCATTATTTTTTCCTACAATCCGATTTAGATAATTTTTCCGGATTGGTGCAATATAAACCTTATGAAGCTCAATATAAAAAAATTTCCTTTTACAGATGTAAAAATCTACATACTACTTATTTTGTGAATGATAGTGAACTGTACTCGGTTAATAAATTCTTAGATCTTGGCATTTTATTAGATCATACATTAAGTTTTATCTTTAGGAATAAACAAAGCTTATGACGTTCTTGTATTTATGAAGCGATGGAGTAAAGAATTTTCTGATCCATATGTAACCAAACACTCTTATAAATCCAGACTCTAATCAAGTTACTGACACTGAAAATTCGTAGAACTATGTTTAGCATTTCCTTTCTGCTCAGTTCATTCCATGGCGACATTAACTCCAATTACTTATTAAGTAGAATTCAAACTAATATTCCATCGAGACCTACAAGAAACTTTAAGTTCTTAAATATTAATTATTTTCGATTTATCTATGCTAATAATGATCCATTTCGCCGGTTGTATGAGCAATTTCATGAAATTTATCACATGATAAATTTGTCTGAAAATACAGAATCTTTGAAACGTAAAATTATTCTATTTCTAAATAATTATATCGTCATTATTTTATTTGTTATATCTATATTTACACTAAATATATTAGACTGTAAGGATATTTGTAATTCCATAGTTCTGCTGTATGTTTTTAGAGTTTTCGGAACATTTAGCATAAAAGCTGGTTTCAATCGGTAAAGAGAAATGTTATGCGGTTCGTTCTTTATTTTTTTTTTTATCGAAAACACACTTCAAGACTTCAAAAGCTCCTGTGTAAGGAGACTCCAATGGTCTCTTAACATGATCTGATCTTTCAAAAACATGATGCGTGCATGTCATAAGATATTTATGACAGAACATCTTATTTATTTAAAACACGTTCTAAGACCAAGTAATACTATTGGTAAAATTTTCAACCACGGTGTTTCATGGTTGCAAATAAGAGCTGCCTTTAATGTTTGGTGCCAACGTTCGATCATACATTTTGATGCTGAGCCCCAATTAAAGTGATGAAAAAAGTGCACACTCGAATTGAGCTCTTGGTCGGTAGTTATGATCTTAGGAGAAACAAATCTAGAAATCCATAAACTGTAAAACTATTCTGCTACCGTTTCCACTGATATCTCTTTCAATGAAACGAGAAACGGTCAATCATTTTTAGAGAGTATGTGTAACCCACATATTCCGGCAGAACTATAATGTCTATATGGACATGATTGAAGCGGTCGTTGACTTCTTGGAACTGTTTCGGCTCTAAATGTGTATGTTTACCAACTTTAAATCGTTGACAGTCTAAACATTCCCGTACCCGTCTCGATTCATTGATGGCCATATGTAATTTTCACGCATTTGCTTTAATGTTGATCTTTTACCACGATGCGACAAACAATGAATTAAGTTTAAAGTTTTGTTACGTATCAATGTTCGGCTCTAACGAAATTTTTTGTAGGCGTAAAGACTTATGCTCATCTAAAACGTTTTGTAATTCTGTGTCAGTTGCCTGATTGTTTTTTCGAAAGGCAATAGCTTGTGGTCAGTACGAACAAAAAAATTACGAGCATCAAGATGTCTATAATGTACTATAATACTATAGTTTCACTGTGATGGTTCTAGTTTAGAAAAAAAGAATACTATTGGCTTCCACTGATCTTGGAATTGTTGTTCTAAATGAGCTTTTACTGCTGAATTCGAAGCGTCTGTTTCTAGAGCCATTGGTGCTCCAGGTTCCAGAAAATTTAGAAACGACTCATTTGCCATACCTGTTTTGCATAACTCGAACGATTTATCTAGATCTGAATTCCAGTCAATTTTCCGTTTATCGTTATACTTTGACTCCTTGAATAAACTATTCAGCGGTGCCTCACTAGTGGCATTAGGAATAAATTTCCTATAAAAATTAAAAATCCGCAAAAATCGGCGAAGTTCCAAAATATTTTGTGGTTTAGGGTAATTTTTAATGGCGACAAATGGTCTCCTAAAAATTCAAAATCTGAAACACTAAACTCACATTTTGATGTATTAATTGATAAGCCAGAATCTTTGATTTTCGAAAAACGTTCTCTAGGTGGTTGTGATCCTGTTCTTCACTTTCAGAAAATATAAGGATGTCATCTGAATAACAATAAACATAGTCCAAATTACAAAATATTGAGTCCACGTAACTTTGAAATGTTTGAGTGGCATTTCGAAGGCAAAAAGCCATCACTACAAACTCAAACAGCCCAATCGGTGTATTGACAGCCGTTTTTTGATATTAGTATATTGTAGTATGCATGCTTTATTGATGTCAACTTTCCAAAATACTTTTCTCCCATATATTGGGTATCGTTTCGGTTGTGTATTTGCGTTCAACTTGTGGTGGACCCCGCACGCTCTCCATCCATCTGTCATTTTCCTTGCAAGATGAATAGGACTAGACTACTAGATAAGCGAACAACTCCAAGTTCCAGCAGACTGGCAAACTCTTCTTTGATAACTTTTAGATTTCCTGAGTGGCGCCTCTGACTTTCAGCAATTGGTTGACAATTTGTTATTATTCTGTGTTGTACCTTTGATGGCGCATTTAATTACGAGTTCGTATAGCCTGGTTGAATAACTTTGTTGATCCGAATGTTTTACGCGAAATAAGGATTTTAACGATGTTAGCGAATCAACCAATTGTTTCTGTTTAAAATCTAAAATTAACTCATAGTGAAAAAAAATCAGCTCCGATTATTGGAGCTTTTATATCGGCAATAATATACGTCCAACTACAACGCCGCGTAAGTCCAATTTCTATATCAAGATATTTGGTACAATTTGGTGTGGTTTACTGCAAATAATTTGAGATCATCCCATGTTAATGCTGGTTTAGTTAAACACGCTTTTGGTATTACGGATACGACGGAGAAAGAATCAACAAGAAATTTTAAATTATATTCTCTGGAATCAATGATGCTGCCGTCGCGTTATTGCAGGCTGCGATTCTAGTTTTCCTGAGGAGTAGTATGGTCGCTATTGAACTCGCATGGCTGTTTCCATTTTCTTGAGGCGATACCAAATTTTTATTTTATTTTATATTAGTTAAACTAAATTTGTCAATGGATAATTCCTTACAGACTATTACAAAAAATAAATAACAAACTAAACTAAAAGCAATAATTATGAGTTTATATACATTACTAAATTTCGTTATTACATTTCGTGGCAGTGAAAAATCTATGTATCTATATAAGTTGTTAAAATCGCAACACATTCTCCTGAGTGGATCCGCAAGAGCATAGTTTGATCGAAAAATGTAACGTTTAGTGGTTCGAAATGCCTTACAAAACGTTGAAGAACATTAAAACAAATTTTATTTAAAAGAAATTCAGAGCTGACTTCACCTTGAAGTAGACTGATCACAAACGAAACTTTCAGCATGATTCTACGACTATTTAATGTCGGCAATTTTATTAACGCAAGCCTATGCGTGTACGCTGGCAACCGGAGAGCTGGATTCTAGGGCAGATCACGCAAACGAAAAAGTAAAAATTGATTCTGAACAGATTCAAAATGTTGTTGATGAATTTTATGATAGGGATCACAAATTATGGAGCCATATTAAAGAATCGGTCTTACTAGAGTCGTAAATAGATGTTTCGTAGTATAGGGATCGACAAATTCCTAAGCCCAACTTTTGATGAAGGCGAGAACTCCTCTGGCCTTGTTGACGGTCAAGGTTACAAGTGGTACAATACTAAGTTTTGGATCAAGTAGAATATCAAGATCAAGAAATGTATTGACCAATTCTAGTTGGTATCCACCCAATGAATAAGTAACAGTGATCTAGTTGTTTCTGGAAGAGCGCAAGCATTTACATTTAAGATCCATTAAGTTCTGATTGCACCACAAAAAGAAGTTGTTCAGATCTGATTGAAGGTAGGCATGTTCAGCATATTGATTGTAGCAGTAGAAAATTTTTACATCGTCAGCGTAAATAAAGAATATTACTGAAGTTTATAGCTTGAGCAAGTATCGATTGTCTCCAATATGGACTTTTTCATCTCTACTAGGAACAAATTAATAACAATGACACTCAAATTTGATTTTGGTCCCAAAAAATTGAAATGTAAATATCAAAAAAAAAAAAAAAAGAGGAAAGAACACATTTTTATTCATTAATTATAATTTTAGATTTTAATAATAATTTTAATGGTCACAATGATACTAAAGAATGGTCAATCGATTATTGGTCATTCTTTTTCTGTAAAAGGGAGGTGTAGTGTGTTTAACAAGTCATAGTAAAAGAGTAGATATGCTGGGGGTGTGACATCAACACAAGCAAAAATACGGGCATATATATCCCCAATGGATCTTTCTGGAAGATTTTCCCCCTAAACAGTTGCATAGTATTCTCGGAAGTGTTCCGAGATTTCAGCATCATTGGAGATAATGGTGTTGTTGAGACAAATTGATTTACAGGACGACGATGTTCTTTTACCAATTACTTGGTAAACTTCCTTAAATGCAGAAGGACCCGGTTTAATTTTTTCAAGTTTGTTATTTAAATTCTTCGCTTGTTCAATGATTACTAGCTCCTTGAAAATTGTTTTTAAAAGCTGAACTTGCTTCGATAGAATATTATAGTCCTATTTCCGGTGCGATGATACATTTTTTTCAACTCCTTTTGCCATTTATGCTTTATTTTGTAGAATTTTTTTATGTTTTCAGATAGTGGTAATTTGTTGTTCTTTAATTCAATTTTTTCGGAGTGGTTGTTGTGGATTATTATTAAGTTGGAATTAAGCTCATTTAACAACCGATAAATTTCATCGTTTTCAATATTTCAATTTTCAGAAGGCAACAAGCTGCAGGAGGCAATTTCCATGTCGCGCTGAAAATGAGTCCAATTGGTGTTTTTATAAGATGTAAAACAGCGTGTTCGTTGTAGAATTAATTCACAGGAGTCCAATCTTAATTCAAATTTGATGGGATAATGGTCTGAGAAGGAAGAAAGACTTGTTGTTCTGAAATTAGGAAAGCTGGTACTAACAGGATGCGGACTTATTAGAAAGTGGTCAAGGAAAGATGAGCCATTCGGATATGAAGGATTGTTGTCAGAATTTTGGAGTACCTTGCCGTTGCCATTTTCAATCAGATCACCCCATATCGGATTCTTGGCATTTAGGTCACCACCCAAAATAAAACCATCAAATCCACTGGCCATATCTAAAACTTTATAAAGCCCATTGGAAAGAGCAGAAGAATTAAAGTTTCACGGAATATAAATGGACCCAACTAAGAATTTTTTACGTATTTCATTTATGATAAGATCAATTTGAATAAAATTACCATTGAATCCAATGTTGTCAATGTCAATAGGAATATAAGTAAAATTGTTTTTTATTGCTATACCCACTCCAATAGGTGAGCCGTCATAGAGGAAACTATACCCATTGAGGCGCACCTTACTAGTTCCTCGTAGATGGCACTCTTGGATGAATCCGATGTCAATTTGGTTATAGAGAAGTGTATTAAATAGATCGATTTGTCTACTTGTATCAACAAGAGATCTGACATTGAAGGTGAGAAAATTTATGTGTCTAAGGCCCATACTATGCACTGATTCAGTAAATATTTGACTGAAGAGACATCACCCAATTTTTACAGGGTACCAGCGAGATCAGAAAGAGACCTGTATTCAAATTATTTTTCTTAGAAAAAGATGTCGTGATTTTAAAGACTTTGGAAACTACTCCCGGGGATGATTTATCCGAAGCTGCCTTTATGACGTTTATTTCGGTATTATAATAAAGACCGCGGAGAACAAGTGGCATTTGTTTCAATTTTCTTGGGGTAATTTAAATTTTTAATCCCTCAAGATTGTCATCATTTCCGTATGAACAGATGCATCTGAGAGATAAAGTTTGGCTTTGTGGTTGTTGACATTCTATATCTTAAAACGAAAGTCCAACGTTGACATTATACAGAAAGATAGGCTGGCAAAAGGTTTTACTAGCAGGTATCTAAGTCTCCAACTTTTCGTTGTTTACAATGTTGTTGCGGTTGGCAGCTGAATAGAAAATCTATTCTGCCGGTTAGGATCTTGCGTCGTTGGAAACCTTCCACTAAGGCTTGAAACATCAATATTTGCAGGTGAAGTCGCATCTCGCCTCTTCCTCTTCACACATAGCTACATCCAAACAGTTTTCGTCCTCAATGGACACAAATGGCAGATTAAGGCTTGAAACATCAATACTTGCAGGTGAAGGCGCATCTCGCCTCTTCCTCTTCACACATAGCTCCCCCAAACAGTTTTCGTCTTCAATGGACACAAATGGCAGATTAAAGGTGCGGCCAACTTCATCAAATTGGTCATCCATCTCAAGAGGAGAAAAACACTTCTCCATACGATCACGATTGTCGCCAGTACAGGCTTACTGGTTTTAATTTCCAATTGAAAAAAAAACAAATACAAGTTTACCAGAAAAACTTTAGAAAAAATAATAATAATATAAAATTTGCCGCTTATATGTCCGCTTCAGTGTGAAGTTGGCTGCTCTAGCTGTCTCGTAAACAAAAACTCATGGCAGACTGTTGACTGAGTTGACGACATTGAAAAACTAACGCAATTTTCCAAAATCTAATAATTTATGCGTAGATAAATGTACTCACAAATGTAAACGTCAATCATGTGATATTAGTCAAGTGTTGTGGTGAGATAAAATCACAAATAGATGGCGTTGGTGCACAAATAAAAAATGTTATACAATTTTAAAACGTATAAATAAAAATGTAAAAAAATGTAATAATGACTTTAAATTCAGGAAAATGCTGATGTAAGCGCCTTTACAATATGTAAAAACAAGTAAGAAAATTATAGTCGGTTTTTGTCTGCAGATATGAAAAAGTTCATATCGGATGCTATATCTATATGGGGACTAGGCCCAAAAATGGACCGATCCTGACCATGTTTGGTAAGGTCTCTTGTATTTTGCAAAAATATATACAAACAAAATTTGAGAAGAATCAGTGCAATATTTTTGTTTTTTGATAGATTTAAGTGAAGATCGGGAAGCAGCTCTATATGGGGCCTATGACTAAGAGTTGTCCCATAGGGATCATTTTTGGACTACGGATTAATGGATGTAATAAACACATACAAACCCAATTTGACTAAGATTTATATGATAATTTGGATCTTATGGCAATTTAAGTCGATTTCATAGGGGTCATTTGTATGGGGGCTAGGTCTGAACATGGACCGATTCTCACCAATTTCAATAGCGTTCATCCTATGGCCGATAAAAGCTTACATACCAAATTTCATTAAAATATATTCATATTTGCGACCTGCAGTTTGATTACACGGACACACAGACGGACGGACATCGTTAAATCGAATCAGATAGTGATTCTGATTCGATCGGTATAATTAAAGATGGGTCTAGGTCAAATATTTTTGGTAGTTACAAACAGCAGCACAAAGTCATTATACCCAAACCACATAGTGGTATAGGGTATAAAAATAGGTAAAAAAAATCGGATTTTTCAATCGAATAAGAAATAAACTATCAATTACAACTGCAATAAATATATAATTATATAAAAATATAATTAAACCCCATTTTGAATATGGATTGTGTTGTACAAATGTTGTTAAGAGCGGCAAATAACATGACTACAAAAGCTACAAAATAAGGCGATGCGTACAATTTAGACATTCTGAAATGGTTGAATATTCAACAGAGATTAGAACTAAATACAATATATTTCATACAAAAAAATGAAGAATGGAGATGCACCCGAATATTTCATTGAGCAAATAAGATACGTTGGTGAGGTTCAACCGTACAGCCTGAGCAATGCTTGGGATTTCAGGCATCAACGAGCAGATACTAATGATATGCAAAATTACCATTTTATAAATGATTAAGACTTTACAATATGATGCCAAATAGTATTAAAAATTGAATTAAATCTAATATTTTTAGAGGAAACTTGTATTTTGTATTTTTTATAAGAACTATTAATATAAACCGGAGCTTATATATGTAATTTATTAAATGGTGCGATGAAAAATACTATTTAAATTAAAAAAAAGATAGAATACAAGAATACGAGTTTTAAAAATGATAACAGACACACCATGCCACGTGAGAAAGTCACGTTAACTTAACTGATATAAAGAGCGAAAAAAATAAATTAATATAATTTAAAAACACACAAAATAATATTTTTTCAGTTAAATTGTATACCTGTATATGTGCAACCTATCTGAGAGTGGTATCCAATCAAACTTTGGTTGTTCTCCAAACTGATGGCCAATTGCAGCAAAAATATCTCCTATTTTCGAAACACTTTCCGACAATGATTGATTGGCTAAAGGAGCCCGTCTTTCATCAATAGCAATGGCTTTTGACAAATCAGACAATCCGTCTCCGATGCGCTGAAACTCTTTTTTTGACTGTGTTTGGTATCGTTTTGTCATTTCGTTCGATATTGTTAGCAAGTTTTTAACAGAGGTGTCCATTGCATGAATAAACTGAGAGCAACTCTCCATTTGTGCGTCTACATAGGACTGCAGCAATTGTTTCTCTGGAGGCAATAAAGCCCAACAGTAAGTAATTCCAACATACGAGTCACGTTCAGCTTTTCTTTTGCCCATTTTCCAAACTTTCTCATCCGTACAAGTTAAGAAATGATACCACACTTCACATTTAGATAGAACCGGATGACGACATACCCAATCAACAAATTCTTGCAATTGCACTCGACGATGTTCAACAAACTGTTCTTCATATCTTCCAGAAATTTGTTTATCAGGCAACGGAGGAATTGGTATAAGACAAAATTTGTCCACTAACCTCTCATACAACCAGTCAAAGTGTTTATACCGACGGGATACCTTAAGAACAAAAATAAAAAACAATATTAACTATTAGCAACAAAATTTACGAAATTTTGTAACAAAAAGCTCAGCTCAAAATTGTTTCTTAAAAACAATATCAGAAGTGATTCTTTAGAATAAAATCAGTTGGTTACAACACTTTATGTAACACGAATTTAAAACATTTCAACATTTGTATTAGAGTTGACATAGAACTGAATAGGGAATACAATACCTGTGTGCCGAAACCGGTATACTTTTGTAAATTGGACATAGCAATACACAAAATAGTAAAAAATGGTTTGGAGGCAGATCTTTTCTTTTTATGAAACGTTGTTCTCAAGAAATCGCTTTTTTCTATTAAAATGCATCTCATAAAAATTGTTTCAATCTTTCACTGCCTTAACATCTACTGTTCATTTGAATTGTCAAAGATATTGCCTTTTAGTAAGAATCATTGACTAGCCCATTCACTTTTTGTTATCAAATAAAAGTCCATTAACATGATGATTTATCTACATAAACAACAAATCTCACTCCCTTTTTCTACAAACTATGGTAGTCGATATACACGTATTGCAACTCGGCATAGCCTACTCCAACGACCGTTAAAATTTAAACTTTGATTCTCCGTTTGTACGTTACAGAACATCCAATGGTTCGTCTTTATGCCACTCTCCGTCATTGCCATATACAGTAGGAAAAATTGGGCACCATGGCTTCATCTTCACTGGACAGACGTGTTCAAGATTTTCGTGAGTACCTGCCACAATGGCCTGACCTCATGGTGCACTTAACACCGGGTGGAAACTATGCGTCCACCGGCGCGATCGCAGTACGAGTACCAATTTGAGGCATGCATTTGGACATGACCTCCCCCTTGGATGAGGAGCGGAGTACTATCTAAAACTCCTACCGATCTATGGGTCACGGCACCCGGTTGCAATGCAACTCCACATTGAGCTAGCGCTCTCTCTGCGATTTGGGTCTAAATACGCCCCTTGCTATTCACCTAAATTTCTAACAGTCCGCCCGTCCTCTAATGCCCTACTAAAATCCCATCCTACCGCTGTAGGAACACCCGGTCAAAACATGTACATAGTCCTCCGGCCATTGCCTACACCTACAGTCCGGCGTATCAGACAGACCCCTCTTATGCAGAAAAGCATTCAAGGAGCCATGTCCAAGTCCGGGCGGTCTTGAACGAAAGTCACGTCCTTTATAAACTCGTAGGTTGTTCGCCCCTTGCCACTCTCCGACCAACGTGAACGTCATCTTGAAAGAAGATGCTCGTCCAGCAGGAGTTTCACCTGCCTCAATTCTAAATCAGCGATTTCAGTCGAAGTTAACCAGCCATGCGCTGATAGTGACAGCCCCCTCCTGATCTTGTAAGTAATACCACGTCGCACAGTGGCGCCCGTAGAGCAAACGAGGTTGCAAAAATCAAAATTTTCGTGTGCGCCGACGAAGTTTTGAATAAACCCATGTTATAGGAAACTTTTCATCGATTTCAAATATGCTACTCTTAATAATATCACATTTTTAGTTTAGAAGATATAACCGTTCAAAGTTGACCGACTTTCGGTTTTCAAAAAAACACACAATTTTTAGTCAATTTGTTGCGATTTCAGGTGTAATATCACGAAAAATAGGTAACGAATCGCCTTATTTTTGTTTGTGTTGATTGATATATTTATTAAATGTATAATGATAAAAAAAAAATAACTGTGTGCTTTGTGTTTCTCCTGGTAAATCACTATTTAAAAACTATCCGTTTTTCACTATTTTTCAACTTTGACGGAAAATAAAAAATATATATTTTTCTATATTTGCCATATTTGCAAAACATGTTCTTTGATTATTTCTGTTTGCGTAGGTAGCAAAAAAGATATAGAAGTAAAACACAATTTAATTTTAGGTTTTATAAGGAGAGAATAAAATCTCTATTTTATTTGTATATACAAATGTATTACCTTTTTTAAAATATGCACAGCGGATGGTGTTTATGTGTACGAAGGTACCAAAACGATTGATTTTATAAGTTAAAAATAAAAGAGAGAAGGTGGCGAGCAATATCTAAGTACCGTTAACGGTTTTACTAGTTAAAATCTATGTAAACACTCCTTTCAACGATGTATAAAAAAAGGAATTTCATAGATTTTAACCCAGAATTAACCCAAAAATGGCTAATTGACTCAAAGGCGGAAAAGTACAAAGAAAATATTAAATTGTACTTAAACATTGCCGGCCACCTTGCAACATCAAGGTGTGTTGCAACAATAATACTTTAACAAATAACTTAAATATCTTAAAATAAGGCATAGTTCAGTTTAAAAATGTGAGCTTGAATTCAATTTATTAATTCTTTTTTTTTTTTTTTAACTTAAATTGGCCAGTAGGGACCTCGACGTAACAATTTTCCATAGGCCAGTAGGGACCCCAATGGAAAATTGATTATAAATAAGTATGAGCCAGTAGGGACTCTACAATTTGAGCCAGTAAGGACTCTGCATATGAGCCAGTAAGGACTCTACAATGGAGATGGGCCAGATATGACCCATCCAAAAATGGTGTATTGCGCCATAGCATCCTCATAATCGAGCAGAGCATCGTCAAAAAGGTTAGGGAGAGATTCCATATTTCTATGAAACAATAAAAAATTTAAAGAAAATATCGAAGAAAAAGTAAATTATTCGGTCAAAATGACCAGTTTGGTTATTGGTCGTTTTACAACCCCATTAGCAGTACGAATATCCGCGACCCTTACGCGACCGTCACTTCCCGGATAAACTTTTATGACCCGGCCTAAACGCCACGATGTCGGAGGTAGATTTTCATGCTTGATAACGACTAAGTCATTTTCCTGTAGATCGCGTTCCGGATATTTCCATTTATAGCGCTTATTTAACATCATTAAATATTCTTCTTTCCATCGGCGACAAAAAAGTTGAGACAACGCTTTCATTTTTCGAAATCGGTTAACAAGACTTATCGGAGATTCATTAATTTCAGGCTCCGGGGGAGCAAGTATTGGTCCACCTATTAAAAAATGACCAGGAGTCAGAGCTACTGGTTCCCGAGGGTTATCCGGCATAGAACAAAGAGGACGTGAATTTAGACAAGCTTCGATTCTTGCGAGAACTGAAGAAAGTTCTTCAAAAGTATATTTAAAAGATTGCGCTTCCTTACGAAAATGGTGTTTAAAACTCTTGACCCCGGCTTCCCAAAGGCCACCCATATGAGGTGCCCCGGCCGGTATAAACCGCCAAGTTAAACCCTGAATACCATAAATAGAACCCACTGCGATCTGACTTTCCTTAAGAAACATCTTAAAATCCTTCTCTAATTCACGCGATGCACCTACAAAATTTGTGCCATTATCCGAAAATATAGTGTAGGGGCAACCTCGTCGAGAAATAAATCTGTGAAAGGCAGATAAAAAAGTAGGCGTCGATAAATCAGACGTGGCCTCTAAATGAATTGCTTTCGTAGAAAAGCAAACAAAAATACAAACGTAGCCCTTCGTTATCCTACAAGCTCTGCCCGTGAAACTTTTGATGTCAAAGGGACCAGCAAAATCAACGCCCGTTGTCATAAATGGTCTAGTAAGAGTAGTTCTTTCAGGGGGCAGAGCCGCCATAATTTGGCGACAAGATACTTTACGGTCAATAATACACCGTTTACAACGACCAATGACTCCACGAATTTTCGACTTCAAGCGTGGAACCCAATATTCAATGCGCAGTATTCGCAACATCAACTGATTTCCACCGTGAATGGAAATCATATGAACAAATTCTATTAACAATTGAGTAAATCGGCTCGAATAAGGTAAAATAATAGGATATTTCTCCGTATATGAAAGGGATGGTGATTTAACCAAGCGACCATTCAATCTTATCACACCGTCTTTATCGAGAAAGGGATTCAAAGAAATAAGGCAACTCTTTGAACTTAACGGTTTTTTGTCTAACAGGCACTTATATTCATCTGCATAGTGATGTTTCTGAGCCACAATGGCTAACTGCAATTTTGTTCTTCTGATTTCATAACCAGCAACGATTTTATCCACATATAACGATTTGACCTATGAGCTGGATGACTATTGTAAAAGAACCTCAAAATATATGAGATTATCCGAAGAGCTCGATCAAGACGAGAGTAATTATTCAAAATATCCACATATATATCTTCTCCCTTAACGTCCGTAAAGAAGGAAGCATGAGTTTTGACAACCCGACCCTCAATGTCAGTGTCAAGATAACTTAGATCCGTTATATTCCAGTGCACCTTATCTTGACCCAGCCATCTTGGACCATGCCACCAAAGCTCATTATTTTCCAGCTCAGTGGGAGAAGTACCACGACTACCTAAATCTGCAGGATTATCCTCAGAACGAACATGATACCAATTATGGTTTCCTACATTTTCTTGAATGCGGCATACTCTGTTCGCTACAAATGTGGTCCAGGAACACGGCGTTTTCCTTAACCAAGAAAGGACTATCGTCGAATCAGTCCAACAGTAAATTTGATCAATTTTAATATCAATTTCACCTATTACCGTCTTCAAAAGTTCAGAGGCTAACACCGCCCCGCACAGTTCTAAACGAGGTAGAGAAATTGATTTGATGGGGGCTACTTTGGTTTTCGATGAAAGTAGGTGAGTATGAATTTCGCCGTTAGAGGCCTGAATTCGAATATAAAACACCCCCGCGTATGCCTTTTCCGAGGCATCAGAAAAAACATGAAGCTCAACAGAATTTCCCGGCGAATAATTAACCCATCTTGGAATACGAATAGTATTTACCTCATGATAAGAAGTTACAAATCTTTTCCATTCAACTTCCGTCGAAATTGGAAGCATATCATCCCAATTTATATTATCAAGCCAAATTTTTTGCATGATAATTTTAGCAACCACAATTACAGGACCTAACCAACCTACAGGATCAAACAATTTCGCGATAGTCGATAAGACTTCCCTCTTAGTATACCCAGATTTTAATGAAATAGGAGTCACACTAAAATAAAACGAGTCCAACTGAGCGTTCCACTGAATTCCTAAAGTCTTTGAAGTACTCGATTCTATAAAGGTCAATAATTTAGCGTCAACTAAATGGTCCAAAGGTATGTCTTTCAAAATACTCCGTTCGTTTGAAGTCCATTTTCTTAGCTGAAACTTAGCAGAGGCCAAAGCAGCGACGAGTTGATCACGAGCCATTAATACAGTCGAAATGTCATGAGTCCCTGTCAAAATGTCGTCAACGTACATGCACTTTCGTAGAATATGTGCTGCGAGAGGGAACTCAGCCTCAGAATCGTCAGCGAGTTGTAATAACGTCCTAATGGCAAGGTATGGAGCGCAGTTAACGCCAAAAGTCACTGTCTGTAATTCATAGTCCCTTACGGTCTCCGTCGGAGAATCCCTAAACAAAATTCGTTGAAAAGGGGTATGAGAAGGATCAACCCGAATCTGTCTATACATTTGAGTGATATCACAATTGAAGACGAATTTAAACAGACGCCACCTAAGAATAAGTAGACTAAGTCTGCTTGTAAGGTAGGTCCTACGTAAAGGCAATCGTTTAAACTAATTCCATTAGAAGTTCTATTTGAAGCGTTGAAAACAACTCTCAATTTAGTTGTCTTACGTTCTAGTTTTACCACCGGATGATGAGGTAAATAACAAAAAGAGGTAGGAGATGAAAAATTTGGTAATACCGGTCTCATATGTCCTATGTCCAAATACTCCCTAACGACGTACATCTCCTTAATTTCAGGTCTACGCAGTAAAGATGATTCGGTCCTAAGATATTGTCCCATAACACCAGGTCTTGAAGTCCCTAAAGAAAATTTTTCAGGAAATTCAGGCTTAAATGGGAGAGTCACTACATATCGACCATCAGATTCGCGACGAGTAGTCGCTTTATAATTTTCCTCACAAAATTTGTCAAATGGAGACAGAATTTTTCTTTTAGGAGTTTCCTCAAGTTCCCAGAATCTCAAAAGATTTTTGTTAAGGCAATCTTCCTCTGAAAATTCGACATTCGTAGACTATACCTGAACTTGAGGTTGTACAACTGGACCAGTAATAATCCAGCCAAAAATAGTGTTCTGAGCTAGTAAAGAGCCCAAAATATTGCGACGGATTTCTCCCAACAGAATTCTTATATATAAATCCGCGCCAAGCAAAAGATCAACAGGTCGACTGTCATCAAAATTAATATCGGCCAAACGAAGGTTTGGCAAATTTTCCTTTAAATACGAGTGGACTGTAAATGATGGTAAATTACCCGAAATATTTGGCAAAACAAGTGCCAATGTTTCCAATACAAGGGATGAATCGAGGGTGGAGCCAATTTTTAATGAACAAAAATTTCTAGACATTGCCGTAACTGCCTGATTAACTCCTGAAATTTGAGCATTCGTCGAATGCGTCGAAATTTTCAGGCGATTTTGCAAACGTTCAGAAATGAACGATGCTTCAGAAGCAGGGTCAATAAGGGCCCGGGCTGGGTACGTAGTACCCTGATGAATAAGATTCACCATAGCCGTCCCTAAAAGTACAGTCCTACTTTGCGCTGTATGAAATACTTGACGATTTGTAGGAGCTGTGGCATGATTGGCATTCGAAGATGATGCGATTGCAGGTACGGAGTTTGAAACTCGAGAAACAGAAACCGAACCGATTAGTATCCCTAGAAACTTCAGAAGATGGTAATTCACGGTGTAACATAGTATGATGTCTCTTGTTACAAATGGAGCAATTATACGAACTGCTACAATTTTTAGCTTCATGTGTCCTTGCGAGACAATTGACACAACAGTGAAACTTTTTTACCGTAGAAAATCGATCCGCAACAGATAAACTTTTGAATCGATGACAAGAACGTAAAAAGTGAACTTGATTCTTACAAAGAACACAAGAAGCACTTGAAGTTGAAGCAGCATTGGTATGATGTGCTTTGATTTTAGGTTCAGAAAGCCGTTTAGCAGATTCTGAACCCCTAAGATCACGTAAACAATCTAAAGTTTGAACTCTTTCTGTCAGAAAGAGGTCCAAATCCTTCCAGAGTGACAAAGCTGATTTGTCCTTTATACTCTGTTCCCACAGACTAACAGTTTGCGAAGGTAACCGTTGAATGCAAAGAAATACAATAATAGGATCCCAGCTGTGCGTCGAAATATTATAAATTGACATAGCCGTAAGGCAACCGTTTATTCCGCGTTGTAAAGTTTTTAATCCCGACGAGGTTTCCTTATCAAGAAAGGGAAGGCTAAATAGCGATTTTAACTGGTTATTAACCAGCATACCCGGATTATCATATGCGTCCCTCAAGTTGCGCCACGCAACATCAAAACCTTGATTAGTGAGAGGGCATTTCGAAACAATTTCCCGAGCTTCGCCACTAGTTTTCCGAACTAGATGGCATAGCCGCTCAATATTGCTAAGTCGAGAGTTATTGATATAAACCGCTGTAAAAAGATCCCTAAAAGTGGGCCAAGAAATGTAATCGCCCTGAAAAACGTCGGTATCGCATGGCGGAAGCGGTAAATTATGACAAAAGTTGTCAGCTGAATTGAGGTTTACGCTCGGAGACTGGGACTGCTCTTTCGGTGTCGCGTTGGATTTAAAATGATGTAATCGTTCATTAATCCTAGATAAACAATTAACGTACGCGTTAAAAGTGGCTTCACATTTCGATTCAGCCGCGTCAAAATTCGCCGGTTCCGCGTCATCCGAATTTTCTAAATATGATAAACAAGTACGATATGTCGATTTTACTTGTTCCCAAAGCAAGTCTAATTCTTTTCCACGAATTTCAAGATTAAATACCGAATGTAACTCCTCACGAATATCGTTGAATTTCGCCTCAAATTTAATGAGCGTATCCGAATCGCGAATAAAAATATCAAGTGCAGTTCCCGGCATTTTGGTTCGAATTTATTTTTAAATAAGTTAATTTAATTTAAATAACAATATAAAAATTCGTTAAAAAAAAAATCCGAAAAAATAATAATATATTATAAAATAATAATATAAAACTATATTAAAAAATTTTATTTTCTTAATATGTGGTATTATTTTAACAAATTAGAAGCAATCCCAAAATTTAAACAAAAAATAAAATTAATAATAAAAAACACACTGGATATGTCGCGACTACAACGGACAGTAGGGTGACTAACAATGGTATAGAAAAAACAAACCAACACAATGCGTGTGCGTATATATTAGTGTGAAGAGAAATGAACACACTCTTGAGCATAAACAGAGAAAAAAACCAACGCGTGAACGTATAGAGAAATAAACACTATTCAGCTTAAGCAGCTTAAACACGAAAAAAAAAAACGTTCGCGTGAGCGTAGATGTATAACACAAAGGATAAAAACCGATTTAGTTATGTTTAAATGTAAATCTGTTTAAATTATTATTATTTGCACTAAACACTTTTTTTTAAAAATCCCGACGGCTTTTTCTCTTTCCTTCGAATAAAACAAACACGATATGATTATTTATTACTTACTAAACACTTTTTAAAAATCCCGACGGCTTTTTCTTTTTATTTTCGATTAAAACAAACACGATATAATTAATATCACCGTCCACGTAAAGAATATACACGTAATGTAACGTAACGCGTAGGGTTGTAAAACGAAAAGTACGAAAAAAATAGTATTTTAATAATGGACTCTTTTATTTTTAAATTAATTTTTATTATACACTTTTTAAATTTTAAATTTTTTGATTTGCTCACACATAAAAAAAACTGAACTATACGCACCTTTAGTTTAAATTTGATGTAAATTGTAGTTGCAGCGAAGGGTTGTTTTTGCAGGTTCTTGCTGGTGTTGACAAGATGAAGGCTGTGGGACTGTTGAAATTAATAATTTTTAAAAATTTTCCAAACTTTTCCTCAGGATCCGGTTCGAAGGACCAAATGTTTGCGTAGGTAGCAAAAAAGATATATAAGTAAAATACAAATTTAATTTTAGGTTTTATAAGGAGAGAATAAAATCTCTATTTTATTTGTATATACAAATGTATTACCTTTTTTAAAATATGCACAGCGGATGGTGTTTATGTGTACGAAGGTACCAAAACGATTGATTTTATAAGTTAAAAATAAAAGAGAGAAGGTGGCGAGCAATATCTAAGTACCGTTAACGGTTTTACTAGTTAAAATCTATGTAAACACTCCTTTCAACGATGTATAAAAAAAGGAGTTTCATAGATTTTAACCCAGAATTAACCCAAAAATGGCTAATTGACTCAAAGGCGGAAAAGTACAAAGAAAATATTAAATTGTACTTAAACAATTTCTTTACATAATTCAAAAGGTTTTATCTGCCCGTACGTGCCCGTTTGGCTTCTAGAGGTAAAAAATGTTAAAAAGACATGGTTGCAGAAATTGTATGGCGTGCATCCCTTACATGTTTTGACTGACAGTAGTTTGATCTAATAGTTTGAAAATTGCATTTTAAGTCGGTTGTCTACCTGTGAGCCTCTGCCAAAGTCTACTCCCAATATTCTGTTACAGACACAGGATGCACAAAAAACTACTCATTGAAATTCGCAGGTACGCACCTCACTTAAAAATTACTTTGGAGTACAAATGGTCAAGAACAATATTGACTTATGGTCCCTCCAGGTAGGCACAAATCTTATTTAGACATGAGCATAATATCAAAATTGCATAATTTAGCCTAAATCCATATGTATACAGGGAACAGGTAAATTTTTAGGCATGGTAGCATAAGCCTATATATTGCAAAATAAGCATAATGCCTGGATTAGTCTACGACTGAAAGTTGGCGCAACAAGTACTGAAACCATGGCGTTAAACAATTTAAAATTATTTGAACTGTTTAGAAGGTCAACCACACCAAAGTTTTTCACGGAAGCTGCTTTAGAAGAACTTGATATATTGGGAGAAGCTAAATTATAAAAAATAATTTTTATCTGATATATGCAAATATTAAGGCAAAATGGGTGAAATCTAATCGAACCATTCAACGAATACGAGGACTGGCTTAATGAAGACACCATCCTGGATATATTGGCAGTAGATAAACCCACCACATCAACCAGAGGAGCAAAAGGAAGGCAAAAAAAAAGTATTGAGAAGTGTTAATTTTCACAAGAAAGAGGAAACTTGCCGATGCCACCAATGACTTGACCACGAAGCATTTATCGGACGCGCTGTCTATTAAATATACAAAGGATAGTGAAAGAGTTAGGTCGCAGATCACAAAATCTGTTGCTGATGCAAGCCTACTGCGACTAAAAAGGATTAAGGAAAGCATTCCCACGCCCACAAACGCACACATTAAAAAGTATGGTTCCGAAGAAGCCTTGGACTTACAACTTTCCAAAGAAAAATATGAGATACTACGGGCATCCTTGATGCGACACGGGGCTGACGTTTTACCAGCATACAAGCATATTACGCAAGCCAAAATAAATTCACGACCACTGCATACGGAGTTTACGGAATCTCTGTGAAAGCCAATCTGCAGGATCTCATGGGCCATACAGCAAAACGGTTGTTGGAGAGTCTTCCTGAAAATGAGGTCAAAATTCTTCCTGAGAAACTGACATTGATCAGCAAATGGGGCTGCGATGGATCATCCAGACAAACCGTTTATAAGCAAAGGATATCTTCCGATGACGCTACAATATCGGACGGAAATATGTTTATGGCATCTGTTGTTCCTTTGCGGCTAAAATCTGATGTTTTCCTACTCTGGAAAAATCCACGTCCGTCATCAGTGCATTATTGTCGACCAATAATGTTTCAGTTTGCAAGGGAATCGGCAGAACTCATAAGGACCAGAAGGACATTGAAAAACAAATAAGCAAGATTAAGCCTACAAAGCTGCAAATTGGAGAAGGAAAATATATTGAATGCAATTACGAGTTCCACCTGACCATGGTTGACGGAAAAGTCGGAAACGAACTGACAGGAACAACCTCAACATTGTCATGCCCGATTTGCAAAAAGAGTCAGAAGAACTTTGGTAATTTAAACGATTCTGCAAACGAGGAGAATTACGAATATGAAATGTCACCATTGCACGCAAGGATAAGGTGTATGGAGTTCTTGCTAAAACTGGCGTATACCCTACCACAAGAGGAGGAAAACTTCGATGAAAATACATCAATAAAGGATAAGGAAAAGATCAGAAAGAAGCAAATACAGGAGCTTTTTTAAAACAAGTTGGACTAAAAGTAGACTGTCCCAAGCACGGATACGGTAACTCAAACGATGGAAACACTTCTAAGAGATTTTTTGAAAATGATGAGGCAGTAACTAGAATCACGGGAATTGACAATCAAATCGTGAAAAGATTGGGAACGATCTTGAATGTTTTAAACTGCAGAAATGTATCCACAGAAGAAGTTGACCCACCCCGACCGTCCATAAAATATTGGCGCATGGCAAAAAAATAATTGAGTACTAGTCTTTGCCAATTGGATAACTTTCTGAAGAAGCCCATTTCATAGGCTGAACAGTTATCATTTCATAGGCTGAGCAGTTATCTATCATATGCTGTTTAAACTGTTCAATTATGTTATTCGGTTCAAAAGATATGATTTTTGCAACGAAAAAATTCAAATGGCGCCACTGTGCGTCGTGCCACCTCCAAGTCAAGTGGAGGTGCACCCAACAGAACTTGAAGAGCATCTGTCGAAACTGTGAAACAAACTGGCATGAAAGCCAGCATTGCCACTCTCTGACACTCTGCCACTCTCTGAGAACAATGAGCCGCTTTGGGACCATTCACTAAGCATAACACCTCGCATGTAGTTCGGATGAGCACAAGCATTTCTGCCCATCTTGGAGAACCACATGTGAGAGCATACGTTTGCATCTAGAGCTAGGATTACAGGTTAGCAAAAGTTAGGTCGATTCTGAGCGTGAGGGGTGAAAATAGAGGCTAAATTAGAAGACCCGTATCGCGGCGTTTGTTTATGTTAGTTCGAATTTTTTTTTAATCGACCTTCGAACTTTGCAGTCAAATGCCGATTTTCAGCATATTGTTTATATGGTTTTTTGGCTATAACTCGTCGACTAATTGAAATTTTTTCAATCTGTAAAATCCAAATTATTGCTACAGACCTGTGCAACAATTCAAATTTTTTAAAAAATTGATTTAGAAAATTTTTGTGGTGCTTATGAAGCAAAATGTTGGAAAAATAATTTTTTTCATGCTTTTTGAAAATATTTTCCACAAAACTAAGTCTTTTTTGCTTTCTGTTTGATCTATAATATGCTTCTCAGTTTCTTCAATAAATTTCATTTGAAAAGAAAATGGTCTCAGTCGATAATTTGCGTTAAAAATCCCAAAACCATTAAATAAATAGCGATTTAGGTAGAAGTAATTGAAAAGGGAAGTTCCAAGAATTAGGAATAAGTAAAACAACTTTTATGTTTTCAACCACCGCACAGGTAGCGATTTTGTTTTATTTCGTACAAGCGAACTAATTTCAAAAATGAGATTTATTTTTTGTATTCTCAATTGGCATTTTTTAATAAAATTAATTTATAAATTCAAAATTTTAGTGCATTTATCGTGTTTTTTCGGAAATTTTTGTTTTTTATTAACTTTTTTGAATAAAATTTTGACAAAATGCCTGAAACAGCCCTTGATGTTTTTATTAGAGATTCTGATGCTCTTCTCAAATACGAAGCTAAATTTACCGACATTCGCGAGGAACTTCATTCGAGTTTTAATTTAGAGATACGCGGTAAGGAAATTAACTTGTTATGGGAACAAGCTAAGTCTTCATACCGTACTTGTCTTAGTTATCTTGAAAATTCTGAAGACGCGGAACCCGAAGATGTTGACGCTGCTGAGTCAAAATACGAGGCCACATTGAACGCGTACGTTAATTGTTTAGCAATGATCAACGAGACATTGGACAATTTCGAAACCAAGGCAAAATCGAAGGATCAGTCTCTGCCTGTAGACTTAAATTCTTCTGATAACTTCTGCCACATTTTCGAGGGTGACTATCTTTCTTGGCTCACTTTTAGGGATATTTTTACCGCGGTATACATAAATAATTCTCGCTTAAGCAATATCGAGCGTTTGTGCCATTTGGTTCGAAAAACGAGTGGTGAGGCGCGTGAAATTGTTTCAAAATGTCCATTTACTAATGCTGGTTTTGATATAGCTTGGCGAAATTTGAGAGAAGCGTACGATAATCCTCATATGTTGGTTAACAACCAACTCAAAACGCTTTTCAGTCTTCCCTTATTTGATAAGGAGACTAGTGCGAATTTAAAAGCTTTACAACGCGGTATAAACGGTTGCCTTACAGCCATGTCTACTTATGACATTTCTACTCAAAGCTGGGATCCAATATTAGTTTTTATGTGCATTCAGCGGTTACCTGTAAACACTGTTAATATTTGGGAACAGAGTGTTAAAGATTAATCGGCCTTGTCTCTCTGGAAAGATTTGGACCACTTTCTAACGGAAAGGACCCAAACTTTAGATTGTCTTCGTGATTTAAGAAGTTCAGAGCCTGGCAAGAAGGCTTCTGAACATAAAATAAAAGCGCATCATTCTAATGCTGCTTCTTCTTTTAATGCCACTTGCATTTTATGTAAAAATCAAGTCCACTTTTTACGATCTTGTCATCGTTTTAAAAGTTTATCGATTGCGGACAGATATTCTACCATTAAAAAGTTTCATTGTTGTGTCAATTGTCTTTCAAGGACACATGAAGCTAAAAATTGCAATAGCAGTTATAGTTGTTCCATCTGCAATAAGCGTCATCATACGATGCTGCATCGGGAGTTGCCGAAATCTGATAGTTTAGTTAGGGAAACTCATAATTCTAATTCGGGTAAGAGTCCGGTTATAGCCTCTCGACTTACCAACTCCATACCCATGAATTCTTTCCCCTCTTCGTCAAATAGCAACAATGCCACAGCTCCTTTAAATCGGCAGGTATTTCATACCTCACAAGATAGGACTGTGCTTTTGGGGACAGCAATGGTGAATATTATTCACCAAGGTACGACATATCCAGCTCGGGCCCTTATTGACCCGGCTTCTGAAGCTTCGTTCATTTGTGAACGATTGCAAAATCGCTTGAAACTTTCGACGCATTCTACGAATGCTCAAATTTCAGGTGTTAATCAAGCTGTCTCTGCTACCTCTAGAAAACCTTGTTCTCTTCAAATTGGCTCTCCTATTGATTTATCCATTGTAATGGAAACTAATGCTCTTGTTTTATCTTTTTTAGGAACAATTTGCCGAACCTTCGGCTAGCAGATAAAAACTTTTTCGATAGCAGACCTGTCGATCTTTTGCTCGGCGCTGATCTTTACCCTAAAATACTTTAAGGTGAAATTCATCGAGATATTTTGGGCTCCTTATTAGCTCAAAATACTATTTTCGGTTGGATTATCACTGGTCCAATTTGTCATTCCCAAGTTCAAGTCTACTCGACTAAGGTTGATTTTTCTGAAGATGATTGCCTGAATAGAAATCTTCTCAGATTTTGGGAACTTGAGGAAAATCCGAAAAGAAAATGTTTTCAACTTTTGATAAAATTTGTGAGGAAAATTATAGAAAGACTACACGTCGAGATGCTGATGGTCGATACCTTGTGCCCCTTCCTTTCAAACCTGAATTTCGTCAAAACTTAAATCTAGGTTTATCTCGACCGAGTGTTCTCAACAATATCATCGCACAGAATCCTCTCTTTTACGAAGACCTGAGATTAAGAAATTGTATGATAGCGTCGTTATTGAATATTTGGACCTGGACCATATGAAACTTATTTCTTCTCCTTTATCGGCAACAACTTTTGCTTGTTACTTGCCACATCATCCAGTCGTTAAACCTGAACGAAAGACCACGAAGTTAAGAGTCGTTTTCAATGCCTCTACAAAACTTCGAACGGGAATAGTCTTAACGACTGTCTTTACGTTGGACCTACTTTACAATCTGACTTAGTCCTTTTAATTTTTTAAATTTGTTTTTAATTGTGACATTACACATATGTACAGACAAATTAGGGTTGATGCAGCTCATACTGTAGAGATCCACCAAATCTACTTACACCATACTTTTAATAATTACTATTTAATAAAAAGTACATCAACTTTTTTTACTGCAATTTCAAATAATTCACATAATAAGAAGTTCATCAAACTTTTTAATGCAATCTCCGTTTATGACAATAATTGTTGCTAACAAAAAAAAACTTAAATTCAAAATAATATGTATGAAATATAAATCCAAAAAAAATTGATGCCACACTTTGTTGCTACTCGAATACAATGTTTAGCTCAAATACAATGTTCCTATATATGGATGACTTGGTTGTATTGGGATGTTCTGAAAAACATATGCTTTCAAATTTGAAGGATGTATTCGATCTTTGCCGTAAACACAATCTTAAACTACACCCCCAAAAATGTTCATTCTTTGTGAGAGAGGTAACCTACCTTGGCCACAAATGTACTGATAGAGGAATATTACCGGATGATAGTAAATATTCGGTGATAGAAAATTACCCGACGCCTACGGACGCCGATAGCGCACGAAGGTTTGTCGCGTTTTGCAACTATTACCGACGATTTATTAGAAACTTCTCTGAATATTCCAGACACCTTACAAGGCTATCCAAAAAGGGAGTACCATTTCAGTGGACAAAAGATTGTGAGTGCGCGTTTAAATACTTAAAGAAGGCATTAATGAGCCCAACATTGCTTCAGTAGCCAGACTTTACGAAGGAATTTTGCATAACAACAGATGCGAGTAAGCATGCTTGCGGTGCAGTTTTAACACAGGAACATGAAGGTAGACACCTATCTGTGGCCTATACATCTAAAACTTTCACTAAAGGCGAAAGCAACAAATCGACCATTGAACAGGAATTAACTGCCATACACTGGGCTGTCACATATTTCAGACCATATATATATGGAAAACATTTTTTGGTCCGAACAGACCATAGACCACTTTCATACCTGTTCTCCATGAAAAATCCAAGTTCTAAGCTAACGAGAATGAGACTCGATCTGGAGGAATATGATTTCACAGTAGAATATCTCAGGGGAAAAGATAATTATGTTGCCGACGCAATGTCGCGCATTACAATAAATGACTTAAAGGATATTAACGACAAGATTTCATCCGTTTTAAGGGTCACGACAAGATCGATGACTAAGGAAGAGAAAATTAGTAAACCAGTAGTAAATCAGCAAAATATCAATAATAATAATAAGCCCAAGGTATATATACAATTGAATAATATAGACGTCAAAAGATATTATAAATTAAAGATTTTACCCAACAGATGTTACATCAAAAAGGGAAAATCCATATATGCTAGCATAAGAATAGATGATTTGTTTACTAAAGGGAATATTGACTTAGGACAATTTTTCCCTAGGCTAGAACGAATAGCCTGTAAACTAAATATTAATAAGATTCAAATTTCACCACATGAGAAGATTTTCGAATTTGTCTCGATAAGTGAATTTGAGAATATGGGCAATAAAACACTGAATGAAATCAGAATAGCGCTATTAAACGAAGTAACTAAACACGAATGCAAAGGCAATACGTGAGATAATGCTGAAATACCATGATGATCCTATAGAAGGAGGACATTGTGGGATATATAGAACCACTGAGAAGATCAGGAGATACTATTACTGGAAAAATATGACAAAAGACATTGCCAAATATGTGAAAACATGCCATAAATGTCAATTGGCTAAAACGGAGAAACATATAAAAAGTCCAATGACAATAACGGAGACACCAAATAGGGCTTTTGATACGGTGTACGTAGATACAATTGGACCATTTCCAAAGTCAATTTATTGAAATGAATATGCAGTCACAATAATATGTGACTTAACTAAATACTTGGTAACAATACCAATAAAAGATAAATCAGCTAAGACGATCGCAAAAGCGATATTTGAAAATTTTGTGCTTATATACGGTCCAATGAAGACGTTCATTTCGGATATGGGCACAGAATACAAGAACTCTATACTGACAGAGCTTTGCAACCTCTTGAAGGTAGATAAACGCACATCGACAGCACATCATCACCAGACACTAGGTACGATAGAAAGAAGTCACCGGACTTTTAACGAATACGTACGAAACTACATATCAGTAGATAAAGACGACTGGGATGAATGGCTCAAATATTTCACGTACTGTTTTAACACTACACCATCATGATTATTGCCCTTATGAACTTATTTTTGGAAAAATTCCAAACAATTTTAGACAATTTAGTGAAGTAGATAGAGTTGCACCACTTTATAATATAGATAATTATGCTAAGGAAATTAAATTTAGATTAGATGTAGCAATAGATAGAGTTAAAAAACTATTAGATATAAATAAAATAAAACAAAAAATTAATTATGATAAAACAAAATTAGATTACAATTTTAAAATAGGAGATTTAGTATTAGTAAGAAATGATGCAGGACATAAGTTAGAGATGGCATATAAAGGGCCATATAAAATTAAGAAAATAGATTTCAGAAATAATGTAACCATAGTTGATGAGAAAACAAATAAAGAACAAATAGTTCATAAGAATAGACTTAAGTTATACAATCTTAAATAAACAATATGCATTCTTTTCTTTAAATCTATATTTGTAAATAAAATAAATTTATTGTAAAATGTGAAACCTTCACTTGATACAACCACAAAAAAAAAAAAAAAAAAACAGTACAATTAATAAAAGAATGTCCATAGAACAAAAATGTTATATGAACATTCTTATAAAAAAGGAAGGTGTAGCGTAACACGACTTTCGTAGTGTGCTGTATAATACCCACACTGCATAGCGTACAATATTTGCAAATGCAGAAATAACAAATATCTATATTGTTGACCACTGCATTTGCAAAACATTGTATGACTGCGTATATTGTTATTGTATGTTGTTGTTACGCTGGCACACTTATGTTTATGCTGACCCAAGTGCAGGTAACACATTGTCGTTAATATAGGTTGAAAATATGTATATAAAGAAGAACATTTTATAATCAATCAATCATTAATAATTTAGCATTAAAAGACTCAGCTCCTAGATAGAGCTGAAGTACTAAATAAAATAAATAATATCTTATAAAAACTATCTTGTTTGTTATAAAATACATAAAATACATTTCATTGTGTGCGGTTTAATATAAGTGTTTCATGGTTTTTAAATTAATCCTAATTGCACTCTTTTAATGAATCGAAAAAATGTTGCCAAGCTTGGCTTATCCACTTTGCATATACTTTAAGAGTAAAATGTTGCTAAGAGTTATTCTCTTCATATTTAGAGGTACACAGTAATAATTAAAATTCACTTAAACAACAACAAGGTGCATGCTGTACTCATCGAAAGATCTTTCGTCGTGGGAACAACAACACCATTAATGTAAGTCTCCTTTTGTTTTTCTTTATTTCAATTTGGTTTTAAAATTTAGTCTTTGCTCAACTTGCAAATGTTTTTTATATATTTACAAATATGCAAAAGTGATAGAGTGACCAGTAAAAAAAAAATTAATAAAAAAAAATTTATAACTTAATTAATATTGAATTGATGTTTTTTTTTTACATCGGAAAAAAAACATTTAGTGTATTTCGTACTAAATCAAATTTTTAAATTAAATCTTACGCCGCTCTATTTTTTTTTTACACTAGTTTTTTTAAATTTTTTTTTGAGGCCATTGACCCATAAAAAAAATAATAATAAACCATGAATCGCTCATGATTTTTTGTATTGTTAATTTTCATGAATTTTTGTTAGAATTAATTTTGACTAAACTTAATTAATAAAAAAACTTTGATTTAAATTTAAATTATATCATTTTTTTCGAATTGAATTTACACAGTTTAATAATTACATTATAATTTTCAATTACATCAAAAATTCTCTTATATTTGTATTTATTAGTTAAATTAATTTAAACTTACTAACAATATCGATCCTTTACTACTATTGTTATCATTTTCATGTTAGTTGTATTATTTTTTTTTCCATTATTCATAAATGAAATTTCAAAAATATCTTGACAACCTAACTTTAATTTTTGATTTTAAATGAATTTTATTTATAATAAATCACCATGATTTGTCTGTGAATTTCAAAATTTTCTGTTTGATTTAAGCTTTTTGTGATACACTTGCTGTGAGAGGTATGGGATTCTCTAAACCTAATTTATTTTTTTTTTGTTTTTAATTATTTAGAGATCATGGTAGGGCGGGCATTGTATATCCATAACAACCCTGATATACGAACAATATCTTCGCAGTTTACTTTTTTTATTTCTGGGCTAAATAATTTCTTTCTTTTATTATTCCCTCTTTCCCTCCTATTTCATTCCTCAGCTTGCATAAATATAAAATTTTTAGTGTGGCATCGTTGGCAAGAATGCAGCAGGCCCCGAACCTCCCCTCCGACGAGCAAAGGCTGGACCAAGTGCATGCAACCACCTTGCTATGCATTCAAAATGACACCTGCCAATAAAACCATAATTATACTTCGTTATATGCTACAATATAAATTTTTGGCGCCCAACGTGGGGCCCGAACAGGTCAAGCCAATTTTTATTAACATCTTATGATATATTTTTAATATATCAATGATAATCTGTTCGACTCCAAGTTTTTTTCTCTTTCCTTTTTTTTTTTATTTTCTATATTATAATAAAATTTTTTTTTTACTTTTCGAAATTCCAAGTAACTTTGAAATTTTACGGAACTTAATTCGAGCAAAAGTCCCTTCGACTCTCGTAATTGACCTTTTATTTTTTTGTTGCTTATCGCTTTCTGTATCTCAAGTAAATTTTTTTGAATGCGTTTCTTACTTTCAGGAATTTAGAGCTTGGGCAATTGAGCTAGGCCTAACCGATTGTGACAAGCGATTTAAATTATTTACCCTATTCAACTGCGGGTGGAATTATAAGACTATGATTAGAATAGTTTTATCCCCAACAGTTACATCTTTTTTTTTATACCCTCCACTCCAGTGTGCAGAGGGTATATATAAGTTTGTCATTCCGTTTGTAATAATTAGAAAAAAAAATTTGGACCCCATAAAATATATATATTTGTGATCCTTATAACAACCGGAGTTGAT
This sequence comes from Cordilura impudica, assembly GCA_963682025.1. Taxonomy (NCBI): domain Eukaryota; kingdom Metazoa; phylum Arthropoda; class Insecta; order Diptera; family Scathophagidae; genus Cordilura; species Cordilura impudica. The sequence continues at coordinate 158,293,656 of OY821519.1, forward strand.
ATAGCGATGTCCGTCTGTCCGTCTGTCCGTCTGTCCGTCTGTGGAAATCACGATGACGGCATCAATCGGGCAGCTAGGGTGCTCGTTGGCATAAAAAATGATTCATTAACATCCTGAAAAGTTTGCTATTTAAAATCGTCCAAATCGGTCGATTAGGGCCCGAGATTTGAATGAAGAACTAAAAAAAGTCTTGAAAAAATATAATTTTCTATGTTGTTCTTGTCACGATCACGCCCTCAATAGGATAGCTAGGGTGATAATTTTTAGTGAGAATGATTCACCAAATTCATGGGAAGATTTCTACTTCAAAAATCATTAAAATCGGTGGAACAGGTCCAGGTAAATCTATGAAAAATTAAAAAAAAAATGAAAAACATGATGTTTCCATATTGTTCCTGTTGTTATTCTAAATGTTGCATTGTTGTCATAGCTGGACTTGTTGTTTTTGTGGTCGTTGTGGTAATAATATAATAAAAACAAACCCTTGTACATTTTTTTGTGAACTCTGGTAGAAAATTTTAAAAGTTTCCATTGTTTTGGCATCACTAAAAAAATTTGTTAGATCATTTCTGTCATTGCCACGAGCCTGCATGCAAAATTTCAGATCGATTGGCTCACGGGAAAGGGGCTAAAAATCGATCCAAAATTTTGTCGACAAGCAGACACTACCAGTTAATATAAAGGCAGTAAATAAAGGGAGTAAAAGTTCACCAATAATTTAAAAAACAAATTTTTATGTGTTAATTTATTTAAAGAAAAAAATAATTAAATGAAATAGTAATAATAAAAAAAAATAATATACAATACAAAAAAAAAGAATATATAAATAAAATAAAATAAAGATAAATGCATTCATAGCATTATAATACATATAAAAGGTCAATGTTTTCTAACCGTAACCGTAACGAGTCAGTTGTTTTTTTTTACATGAAAATCATTTAAAACAGTTACCGAACGTAACCGGAACGTCCCAATACTTTTCATGTGAAAAAAAGGCTGACACGTTACGTAACAGTTACATGTCGCTAACTTGTTCTTTACACAGGCTACTGCTTTTGCAGCCAACTTCAAGTCTATTTATATAGTTTCGTAAGCATAACTGATAAAATTGTTTCTATTATTTTTTGCTGTAAGTAATAAATTATAAATATACTGAATTTGCAAACTAAAATGGATACATATATTGGAGGTGCTTTAATACAAAAGAGTTAACGAAACAAAATCAAAAAAAAAACAACTCTACAACATCAACAATGGCAGTCATATGTTCTTCAAATAGAAAAAAAAACTGCAAGTGTGTTTTGTTGGCTACAAAACAAAAATAGTGTTGACAATATAACAAAATATGTAAAGAAGTTAGTGCTATGAAATATTTTATTTTGTTTAAAAAAAAAATCGCAAAATGAAAGGCTATAATTCCATTAATAATCAAAAGGCGTTAAACTAATTTATTTATTTTTACGTTGTACTAATGCATTTTAAATAAGTAAAAGTAATTGTATATTTAAATAAAAATGCATTTGTATTATATGTTGCTGTCGTATTCAGAAAAATCAAGTAGCTGACTATACGACTACAAATGCTGCTGCCAGCAGTCGTCTATGTGTTTCATTCATGATGTTGCATTTTTTTGCGAGCAATACTTACATATATTCTAAATAAAGAAATAATAGTTCTTTTCATACTGCGAAATCTATACAAATATATGTACAAATACTATATGTCAAATTTCAAATTTGCAATAATTGATACATTTTTGAAAGAAAATTGTATAATATGAAATGTCTTTAATTTATTTCATAGAAAACAATTTTTTGAGGTGCGTGGATTTTCTATATTTACTGTTTTACTATTTTCGTAATGAGGTTAAATGAGTTAAAAAGAATTTAAAATATTTGAAAATATTAGGTGAGGATCCTCAAGATGTAATATACGATCGGTCTAAAACTTTTCACTTAGAGCCACAGTTAAATTCGAAACAACAAAAACCCATATATTTTGTGCATAAAGTTTAACATTAAATGTGCTTTTCTAAAATGTCTATATATTTTTTCTCATTCATTTCTGACCATCTTCAATGTAAATTTACCAAAGTTTTTTTTATTGCAATATGTATATAAAACTTAAAAATTTAATATTTTTTATTGTGTATTAACTTATTATTCTGCGATTTTCATTACATCACAAAATGTTACAAATTGGCACTACTGTTTCAAAAACAAAAAAACTTCTAAATCAGTTGAAAACAGTTGATCTGTAAAACTGTGTGTGAAATTGTGTCAAATAAAATTACAAATATTAATAAATATAATAATACATATATATATATATATTATTAATTTTGTTAAGAATTAGCACAAAATTGATTTTCCATTTTGCATTTCATTTTTAAAGAATTCTGCCATATTTTGTTAAAGGGAAAATCCATTTTTGTTATATTAAAAAAAACAGACTTGCATTTAATTTTTCCGTGACTGCCTCAATAATTGCGTAGATGCCACCACAATATTTTTTCTAATTAAAACAGTTGATCTGTAAAACTGTGTGTGAAATTGTGTCAAATAAAATTACAAATATTAATAAATTAATAATACATATATATATTTTATTAATTTTGTTAAGAATTAGCACAAAATTGATTTTCCATTTTGCATTTCATTTATAAAGAATTCTGCCATATTTTGTTAAAGGGAAAATCCATTTTTGTTATATTAAAAAAAACAGACTTGCATTTGATTTTTCCGTGACTGCCTCAATAATTGCGTAGATGCCACCACAATATTTTTTCTAATTAAATATTAACCAATATCTAACTAGAATTATGATTTATTCTGACTAAAAAGTTCCAATTAAAAGTTATTCATCCCAATTATGAATATTCTCAAGGAATTTCTTTCTCACGGAAAATACATTTCTCGAGAAAAAAATTCCTCCAATTATAAATTCCGCGTGAACAAAAAATGATTAACTGGCATCATCGAATTTCGAAGCCACTTGCTTTGCTTATTGACAATTTATTTTCTATTTTTTGTGTGTGTGCAAACGACCCTACAATAAATGTCCCAATAAACATTTTTGTTTGCTATCAACTTGAGGTGCATTTGAGATCAAATACATTTCTCAAATCTCCAACGTTAATTCTCAAATGCCCTCAATAGTTCGAATATAGTCTTCTCAACTTAAAAGGCACATTTTTTATATGGCGATTTTCATAGTTATCAAATTGAGAAATTTGTGATTCTCAACTTGATAGCAAAGAAATATTTCCAATCGGTATCAAATGGAAGGTACGGAATTGCCATATTATACTAATTTTAGAAATGAAAACAATGTACTTTTTTTAATGTTTCAATTTAATTTCATTATATATTTAACATTACTATGTACATATTTAACATTAAATGTACATATTATGTACATTTTTTAAAATCTAGAATTAAAAATAAATGAATTAATTAGTTGTACATTTTTTGAAAAATTCGACAAAAAGCAGAAATAATTAAAAATATATCAATGATTTATTTGTACTTTTTTGGCATTTTTTAATTTAATTTATTATTTATGACATATTTAAATAATATCTCAGACTTAACACAAATCGTATTCAAGTTGAAAAAATGTTTGGTCTCAAGTGGAGAAAAGTGTTGGATATCCAATTGAGAGTAAAAATGTTTCTCAAAGATTGGAAAAAATGTTAAGTCTCAACTTGATGTCAAGTTGAAAGCAAACAAGGAGAAAAATTGTTCAACCCAAGTTGAGAATTACATTTGACATCAATTTAAGAACTTAATATTTCAATGCATACTGGGGAATGACCGAAACTAACACATAAACAGTTTTTTCCTATTTGAAAAACATATGACTGTCATTGTTGCTGTTGTAGAGTTGTTATACCCTCCACTCCAGTGTGCAGAGGGTATATATAAGTTTGTCATTCCGTTTGTAATAATTAGAAAAAAAATTTTGGACCCCATAAAATTTATATATTTGTGATCCTTATAACAACCGGAGTTGATATAGCGATGTCCGTCTGTCCGTCTGTGGAAATCACGATGACGGCATCAATCCGGCAGCTAGGGTACTCGTTGACATAAGAATGATTCACTAACATCCTGAGAAGTTTGCTATTTAAAATCGTCCAAATCGGTCGATTAGGGCCCGAGATTTGAATGAAGAACTAAAAAAGTCTTGAAAAAAAAATAATTTTCTATGTTGTTCTTGTCACGATCACGCCCTCAATAGTGCAGCTACAGTGATCATTTTTAGTGAGAATGATTCACCAAATTCATGGAAAGATTTCTACTTCAAAAATCATTAAAATCGGTGGAACAGGTCCAGGGAAATCTCTGAAAAAGTAAAAAAAAAATGAAAAACATGATATTTCTATATTGTTCTTGTTGTTATTCTAAATGTTGCATTGTTTTCATAGCTGGACTTGTTGTTTTTGTGGTCGTTATGGTAATAATATAACAAAAACAAACCCTTTGTACATTTTTTTATCAACTCTGGTAGAAAAATTTTAAAGTTTCCATTGTTTTGGCATCACTAAAAAAATATGTTAGATCATTTCTGTCATTGCCACAAGCCTGCCTGCAGTGGTTAAAATCGATCCAAAATTTTTTCGACAAGCAGACACTACGAGTTAATATAAAGGGAGTAAAAATTCACCAACATCTAAAGCAAATAATGCTAAAATACCTAGTTGTTAATAAAAAAAAAACAATTGGGCAATTCACAATGGGTAATGTATCGTTTTTTCTCCTGTATCGTGTATCACTTTACAATAGTGTAAAACTGTTGTTGATAATTTTCACTGAAAAATCTGATACACGATCCAACTTCATTTGCTATGTTTAGTAAATGTTGTATATTGTATCATAACATATCAGTTCCAAGTGAATGCCAGTTTTTATGAAAAAGAAAAAACAAATACATAGAATATTATCAGCATAAATAATTATAAAATAAAATATGGCAAATAATGCAAATAACGCAAATACATCGATAAGTTTATTTATATAAAAATTAATGTTTATATTTTTAGTATGTATTTTCTCTTTCAGTACCAACCAAAACATTTAACATTTTTTTTTTCATTATAAATTAAAATGCAAGAGGTACGTAACTAAAACTCCAGGGTATATCTCACGACCAAAAAGCAAACACTGACAAGTGTTTTCTCTTATACAAAATAGCAGAAGCGACGAAGCGATCTTTCCTCGTTGGATCGAAAATTACTAAAGAAAGCGTTTTACAATATGAAAATACAACTGAGTGTTCACAACAAATGATTGTATTGTGTATTTCAATACAACATACAATGTACAACACCTGTTGTGAATTGCCCAAATGTAAATTTAGCAAAAAATTTATGTATTAATTTATTTAAAGAGAAAAACACAAAAATAACGTTTGATGTTGTATTTTTTGTGTGTAATATTTAAATATACATACATACACATATTAAATAATACAAATAATGTACATATATTATATATATGTATGTATGTATATTCATAGTAACTGCATGTTAGAAATAAATCGGTTATTTTATTTACATAAAATTCTGCAGTATTTTGTTGTGGGGAAAATACATTTCTTTTGTATTAACAGAGTGTCACTTCATTTTGCTCAGCGTGACTATGCCACAGTAGATGCCGGCATAATTTTTGTTTGTTCTAATTAGCTTTGCAATAGTTTTTTCTATTTTAACATGAATGTTAATATTTTCAACTAGATATCATACAGAACAATGTTAAGAGTATACACGGGTTGGTCTTTTATTTCATACGTTTTTTCATTATTCTTTTACAAATATGAACATAAGTTTTGCATATTACCCACCAATCTCACATCACACTGCAAGTTCGAAAAACTCAATACACTCACATTTTTTTTTACTAATACACACACATTTTCCGCAGTGGTCACACTAATGGCACCAAATTTTTCGTGCGAATAGTGGCAGACACTAACGATGATTAATGTTACCCTGTTATAAATTTAATGCAAATTTACTGGATTCTGTAAAATTGTAATTAAAGTTTTAACTTGTTAAATCTATTATAATGATTTATTTTTTGAAATGCGCATACAAAAACGCAAGTTTGTTAATTATAGAGCATAAATATTATTAACTATTATTAAAATAATACTAATAATAATAAATGTAAACATTTTCCCTCAAACATGTGCCTGTATAATAAACTTGGTAACTCTACTTAAAATAAAATAAGAGAGAGAAGTATACAAATTTTTTCAAGTTTACGCTTCGACAACATTTTAAAAATGAGATTGCAGTCAGATGTTTGAGCATAAAATTTAATGGCGATGGATTCGACTAATTCGAACAATTTTTCGTTGATAATACGTACACAACGATTTTACAATTTCAGTGTGATGTGAGATTGGGGGTTAACTTTTTGTTGTCTTTACAAAATAGAGTTACCGAGTTCGTCAATGAGTTTTTTGCTTACAAAACAGTTCTACATAGTTATATAGAATTATTATTCTGCTTTACCTATAAAATATCTGATTGCGATTACATCTAATTTTTAAAAATTGTTTATAATTAATAAAGCATTATTATTCACATAAATACAAAATTTCACTTTTTAAACTGAAAATAAAATTTCCAATTATAAATTAGAAAATATTAATTGAGTTTCAGAAAATCATATCAAAACGTCGGAAATAATAATTTTAAATTTAGAAATATCTTTACATATAAAAATGTTTACATTTAAAAAAAATATTGCCATTCAGGAGATATTAATAACTTTTCAGTACCGCGATTCAGTAACTTCTTTTAACGATAGTCGAATTGTAAAAAAAAAAGAAAATTGCAAAATTATCAGTAAAATTTTGAAACGATATTCGCTATTGTTAAAGTCAGCTGTTGTTGTTATCTAAACGACAACCATTTTCGATAAAAACTTAAATTTTTAGGTTGAAATGTCGTCATACATAAATAAAAATCATGAAATAGTGAAAATATTTTGCTTTAATTAAAAAACTTTTTTATATAAATAAAAAAATTAAATAGCATATTCAATTCATTATTTCATTTTCAAATAAATAAACAGAAATATTAGTAAAAAAAATAAAGATATTAAACATAAACATAAAATCATCCTGTCAAACACGAAGTAATTTGTTTTTTTTCTATTCTTTGTGTTTTTCGCTTATTTTGACAGAGATGCCACTCCTTTACAATTTAAATAAATAGAAAAACAGATTTGTCGATATTAATTTAAATTCAATGAATTTAAGAAAACCTCAAATGATATTTAAGAATTGCTAACATAAAAATTGTTACATAAGTAAACGTAATTTTATGAGAATGTTATTTTTTATATATAAATTTTCAAAATTTTTTTTGGATGAAAATTTGAAGTTTTTCAGAAAATAAAGATAACATTAAATTATTTTATTTAAAATGTTTGGGACTTTGCGTTTTTTGCGTTTTTCATCCCTAATTTGATTATTTATTATTATAAATTTATTCTCTATGTTTTCAAAATATGGCAATATTTTAAAAAAAAGTTGAGAGAGCTTTTTTTTTGGTTATTATTTTGTTACTCCATCCAACCTATATGGCCACAATGAAGAAATATTTGGCCAGTTAAAAGAAACTATACAGCCATCTCCAATTAGCACGATTTAATGCATATAGCCACTCTACACAACCATTACCTTTGCAATGGAGGTTAGGGCGAGCTATTTAATTAGCAAAAACTAAATTAAACGAGAAGTTATGTCATATAACCGGAAACGCATGCATATAGGTATATAACCAAAATGCATGCCGATCAGCAACCACGATGACCAAAAAGCAAACACCGAAATAAATCCGAAATAATAGAAAAGAAGAAAACCAACCCAAAGAATTTGCTGAAATAATTTGGTATTAAGTTTAACAAACCGAGGTGGAGGGTATCAAAGATTCGGCACAGCCGAATTTAACACTCTTACTTGTTTTATTCTAATTTTTCTATTCCGTGTACCTAAAATAATTTAGTTTTCTGTTCGAAAGAATATTAACTCAGCAAGTTAACACCATTAGTAAAATTAAAAAAAATTAAATCAAACAGTACACAAATATAATTACATATATCAATTTTTTTTCTTTAATTCGAATTTTTTTACATTTTTGAATACCTCAAAGTTATTCTAATTAATATTTTTTTTAAATAGTTATACATACTATAACTATAGTTTAGTATAAGCAATAAAGTTTGTTGCTTAAATCTTCGTTAATAAAAGATTTTTTTTTTTAAAGTTCGTTTCTTAAGTCTTCGTTAATAAACGAATACACCAACCTATTAATACTTTTTTGTTCCAATTGGAAAAATTTGTTTACACTCCAGCAACTTGCTGCCTCAAATTTTTTGATATAGTAATATAAATTAGTCAATGGCAATCTCTTAACGAAACCATAGGGAAAAAGTACAATTTTGTTTTGTATTACTCTTATTTCCAATCGGAAATTTAATCTCTGAGTTTTCATTTATTCTATCATTTTTTTTTTGTTACCATATAAGGTATATTTATATGCCAATACATACAAGATTTTTAGTTTCTGTTTCCGATAAACAGAATCTTTTGATAGCTTTCCTTTTCCGGTATCTATACAAAGCTGTTTATATTTCATGTTTTTATTTACATAATTTACAATTTACATTTAATATACAAAAAAAAAAAAATATATATATATATATATATATATATATTGTGTTTTTTTGTTTTTGTGTTGGTTATTATTTTCAAATATAATAATCATTTTGATAATAATCCGCGTTATTATTATTTAATGGAATTTTTTTTCTTATTTCTTTGCAAATTTTAGTATTTCCTGAAATATAAATATTTATATTTAAATTTTTCAAAAAAATTTTTTTTTGCTTTTTTAGCTTGAAATATATCCATAATTATTTGTTTTGGTAACTTATATTTTCCTTAATTTTTTATTTGGGATTTTTCAATATGACTAGTAAAGCTAATTCGCCAGGTACCTCTAGTGGTAATAGATATCCCGACTGCAGTGTGTGTAGTAGTTCTATTACCTCGAAAACTGAGATAGCAAGAGCGTGCTGTGGACATGAGTTTCATAAATCTTGTTTGGGCAAATGTTTGAAAATTAGACATTTTTGTCCAATTTGTAATTCGCGAATTATAAATGACCCACCAAAAGATGGTGCCGCCAGCATCGAAACTCGGTCAAGATCTGCAGGACATAATACTACAGCACAAGCTGAACGCTTCATTTAGAGATACTGCTTCAGTTCAAGTGGTAGGAAATATTCCATTGAATACATCTGACTTAAACCCACAAAATTTGAATACGGTGACCTCAAATATTCCTCCTGCGAGTGTCAGTGGTGTTATACCGAATGAAAATTTAAAGTCAGTGACAGCTTCTATAATTGCGGAGCAACAAGCTCAATTATTTACAGCCTTAAGTAATCAGATGGCCAGGTTAATAGAGACGAATATTGAGGCTAGCCTGTCCAGATTAAGCCAAAACGGCGTAAATATTGCACAGCCAAACGGTGCACAATTTCAACCATCGGCAGTTTTGAGAACGCCACCACAAATGCGAACATTGCCAGCTGTTGAACAGCAAGCTTTTAGGGATTTGCTAGGTATTAGACCGGTAGAACCTTCATCAAACTCCTCTTATCAACCGCGCTCTGAGAATATTACTTCAAATGGCAGATCTGGCTATACTAATTCTGGGTCATCATCATCTTCCGATTTAAATGTACGGCCAGATAAGGTCCTACAAATAATTTCAAACTGGAAAATTAAATTTTCAGGGGGTCCAACTAGCCTTTCTGTTGATAGCTTTATATACCGTGTGGAGTCTTTAACTGCGCAAACGTTACAAAATAATTTCGAATTGCTGTGCAAAAATGCTAGCTCTTTGTTTGAGGGAAAAGCTAGTGATTGGTTCTGGCGATACCATAGAACGGTTTCTTCCATTACCTGGCCTAATTTATGTCAGGCCCTTAGACAACAATATAGGGATGCTCGTACGGATATTGATTTTTTGAATTATTAAGGGATCGCAAACAGAAAGTAAATGAAACTTTTGATTCATTTTATGAATCAATTAATGATCTTCTCGATCGACTAAAAGAACCAATTGATGATTCTACTTTAGTAGAAATAATAAGGCGTAATTTGTTACCCGAAATACAACATGAGATTTTAAACACGCAAATCTATTCAGTTCAACATCTTCGTGACATTTGCCGTCTCAGGGAATTTTTCTTGGCTGATGTTAGAAGAAAACACGGGATTGGTTTTCATAGAAATCCACCCATTCATAAACGTATTTCTGAGATTGACGATGATTTTAATAATGATAATGATTTAAAGTTAATACCTGGAAATGAGGAAATTTTTGAAGTTAATTTAGTTTGTTGGAATTGCCGTAAATCAGGACATAGATACCAGGATTGTCTTTCTGACCGTACGATATTTTGTTATGGTTGCGGTAAAGTAGATACTTATAAACCAAATTGCAAATATTGTGCTTCAAAAAACTTGCGGTTCAGTGTACCGAAAGGTGCACACAATCAAACGGAAACGGAAATATAATATCTATCTTAAAGCACTCAACTAAAAATGATTTAAATATTACCGGAGATGACAACTATACAAACTCTACACACATTTCACCAAAATCTGAAACCACAGATTTTTCAAATATGCCCCAACTTTTGAAACCTCTCCATGTTAGAATAAAGGAATATAATCAGGCTAGAGAAAGAATTTTTAGCGACAATCACAAACCTTCTCGTTCATCCTTACGTATACGAAGTTTTTGGAAAAATATTAAACGATTTAGGAAAAAGTTCGTGTACTCTGTCCTTGATAAACCGTGTGATATAAGGCCGTATGCTGAGGTTATTCTCTTTGGCAAAAACATTTTAGGATTACTGGATACTGGAGCATCGCCGCAGAAGCCGCACAAAGTTTTCTCAACTCAGGAGTCCCATATCGTAAGCTAAAAACATCGGTTAAAACTGCGGATGGTAAAAGCCAGAGTGTTGTAGGTTTTGTAAACACGGAGGTGATTTTTAAGGGGGTAAACAAGAAGATAGTGATTTTTATTATTCCTAGCCTGGAAAGAAATTTATTTTTAGGAATAGATTTTTGGGAAATATTTGATTTACTCCCAACAGGCTTAGACAGAGGTATATCTCCTCTCAATTCACAAGTAAGCGAAATTGTGTCCCAAATCCCACTTTCAGCCATTCAACAACAGCGTCTTCAACAGGTGGTAAATTTATTCCCCTCATTTGTTAAGGAAGGGTTGGGAAGAACTAATGTTTTGTGTCACGTCATAGATACTGGAGATGCAAAGCCGATAAAGCAACGTCATTTTCCTGTCTCCCCGGCAGTAGAAAAACTAATCTATGAAGAACTTGATAGGATGATTTCGTTAGGAGTTATTGAGGAGTCAAACAGTGCCTGGTCTTCTCCAGTTGTTCTTCATCGAAAGCCAGGGAAAAATAGGCTTTGTTTAGACAGTAGAAAATTAAATTCGGTTACGGTTGGTGATGCATATCTCCTGCCGCAGATTGACGGTATTTTGAGCAGACTACCCAAGGCAGAATTTATAACGAGCTTGGATCTTAAGGATGCTTTTTGGCAGATTCCGCTAGACTCACAGTCTAAAGATAGCATTTACCGTTCCTGGGAGACCGCTATACCATTACAAAGTTATGCCATTCGGGCTTTGTAATGCCCCGCAGACTATGTCTAGATTAATGGATAAGGTTATATCTCCGGCTCTCAGGAGCGAGGTGTTTGTCTATCTTGATGATTTGTTAGTTATTTCGGAATCTTTCGAAAAGCATTTAGAGGTTTTAAGGCAGTTGCTCAATCAATAAAAGACTCAGGGTTGACAATTAATGTAGAGAAAAGTCATTTCTGTGTTCCGGAAGTTAAATACCTAGGACATTTGGTTGGTAACGGGGTTATTCAGACGGATCCAGAAAAAGTGTCCGCTATTACAGAATTCCCAGTCCCTCGATCCGTAAAACAAATTAGAAGATTCTTGGGAATGACGGGTTGGTACCGTAAGTTTATACGAAATTATGCCGCTGTTACTACACCTATAACTGATCTGTTAAAATATAAAAAGAAATTTGTATGGACCGATGAAGCCCAAAAAGCGTTTGATGTTTTAAAGACCCATTTGAGCACCGCGCCTGTTTTACACAGCCCCAATTTTTCGCAGCCGTTCTTCATACACTGCGACGCTAGCAAAACAGGTATAGGAGGAGTATTGGTTCAGAAGAATGCGGAGGGTGAAGAGGTTCCTGTGGCATTTATGTCCAAGAAACTCAACCAAGCCCAACGTAATTACTCGGTAACCGAACAGGAATGCTTAGCAGCTTTGCTAAGTATTAAAAAGTTTAGAGCAGATGTCGAAGGTCATGAGTTCACGGTCATCACGGTCATTACGAAATGCCAGACCTAAAGGTAGTCGACAGATACATATATAGACGAACTGAACATGCTACAGGGGAAAAGTTGCACGATGATTTGACGTGGAAATTATGGATCCCGAGAGAAATGGTTCCGGAAATTTTATTCAAAGCCCACAATAGTTCGTTAGCTTCACACGAGGGTATAAATAAGACTCTTGAGAGAATTAGAAGATTTTATTTTTGGCCGAATTTAGCTGTCGATGTTAGAAACTATATTAATAATTGTGAGGTATGTAAATCAACTAAGCATCCAAATCAAATTCTCAGACCTCCGATGGGGAAAACTGCTGCAACTCAACAATTTTTCCAGCGAGTATTTGTTGATTTCCTAGGACCTTATCTAAGATCCCGTTCAGGTAATATTGGAATATTTATTGCATTGGACCATTATTCAAAGTTTCCATTTTTGAAAGCAATTAAAAAGTTAACCTCAGATGTTGTTGTTAAGTATTTAGAACAAGAACTTTTTCACACTTTTGGTGTCCCTGAGACTATTGTGTCTGACAATGGCTCGCAATTTAAAGCTTTTTTGAAGAAGTACGGTGTGAATCATGTGTATACTGCCATTCATGCTCCCCAGGCTAACGCGTCAGAACGTGTAAATCGCTCTGTTTTGTCGGCCATTAAATCCTACGTACGACCTGACCAGAAGAATTGGGATGAGCTACTTAGTAACATTAGCTGTGCGTTGCGGTCGGCAGTACATTCGGCAATTGGTACTTCACCATACTATTTAACATTTGGTCAACATATGGTAACAAATGGTGCCACGTATGCTTTGTTACGCCAGCTTGAAATGCTTGATGACCGCACGGTGCGTTTTGACAGAAATGATTCCCTTCAAATCATGGGAAAACGAGCTGCTGAACTAATCCAGAAACAGTTTGAACGGAACGAAAAAACCTATAATCTTAGAGCCAGAGAAATTTCCTATGATGTGGGACAAGAGGTCTTTAGACGTAATTTCAAGCAGAGCAATTTCGAACAAGGGTATAATGCCAAGCTTGCTCCGACTTTTGTCAAGTCTCGTATACGTAGAAAGCTAGGAAAATCTTATTATGAGCTAGAAGACTTAAGGGGCAATCTTTTAGGAAATTATCATGCCAAGGATATCCGGCAATAACGGTTTTAATTTTTTTTAAATTTTCGATATTAGCAAGCGGGATCAGCCTTGAAATTTGCACTTTCAAACCCCAAGTCTGATTTTGGCGGGGGGGGAATGTAAAGGCGCTTGCTTTAGAATTTTCCTGAATTTAAATTCGTTGTTAACTTTTTTTTATTTTACGTTTTAAAATATTATATTTTTCATAAGTACATCAACGCCATCTATTTTTGAATTAACCTCACCACACACTTAACTCCTATCACATGATTGACGTTTATACGCACTTTTGTTTACGCATAATTTGTTAGAATTTGGGAAAAATTGCGTTAGTTTTTCAATTTTGTCCAATCATGTTTCAAATCGAAGCTTTCATGAAGGATCGAGGCTTTACATTTTGCCATTTCATTTTAAACTGCCATTGAGTTAAGTTGTCTTTTTGCCGGTGAATTTAAAAGCTATATAGTGTTAAATCTAACACTGGTTTAAATATACATATATATACATATATCTTTGAATTGTAAAGGTGCTATTACACGAAATGTTTTTTACATATGTACTGTCACTTTTTTTATCCATATGAAATTCTTCATGTCTGTCAAAATTGTCTTCTTACATACGATTCATAATTTTTGCTATCACACGTGCGTATGTATTTCCGTATGACATAACCTCTAAATGTAAACAACAGCTGATTTAATTTGTGAATTTACAAAAATTTTTTGTTAAAAAAAAGGTTATGTATTTTTTAATTGTTAATTAATACTAAACAATTTATTTTTCTTTCAATATTAATCTTTAAAATGTACTCTGTTTTTCTTTCGCCACAAGCAGTGTTGTATTTTCACTTGTTTGTCATGCAAAAATAGAACCTGTTCTAATTGAAAAATGTACATGTGACTTTTCTCATGTATTGTACATAAACAATGTTTTATATGTATCACACGATGTTTACAACTTTTGTTGTGGGAAAATTTGACAGTACATATGTAAAAAACACATCATGTAATAGCACCTTAAGTATTAATTATTGCTTCAAATTAATTCTTAGTAAGAATTAATTTACTCATTTCCCCATCTAACCAAAATGTTCTTTGGTTTTGTATATTAATTATTTTTAGCCATTAGAATTTTTTAGCAATTAGTTTGGATAATATAGTTTTTTTGGAAGGTGGAAATTGGCCCAAGAATTATTTCTGAGGAAAAAAAGAACAAAGCGAAATTTATATAAATAAGGTAAATTTTATTTAAAAAAAAAAATTTATCATAAAAAGTCTCTTATTTTTCTTTATCTCTAATTTAGAGAGTGGTTTTAATACATAAAATTGAATAATTTGCTGTTGTTCTTTTACTTAAGGTGCCAACCTTTAATGGTAACTATTTCATATACTCTTCCCTCTGTGTTAAAAGAAAAAAAAGATTTACAAAAATTTGTAATTTTATGTAGGATTGGCACCTAATTGCGGTTTTTATTTACAACAACAAAAATTAACCAAAAAAGCTATCGGCATGATATATTGGCTTAGCGGAAAACAAAGGTTTTTTTTATTGCTCTCACTTCATCAAAACTAGATCAACAACTTTAGTAGAGTGCGTGAGTTATTCAGTGCGGTGGTGTAATTTGGTGTTCGGCTTTTAGAAAAAATTAGTTAAAACGGAGAAAATCCAATTGGATTGATTTAAAGTTTATTTAAATATGAAAAAAAGACCTGTATAGGAACCTAAAAAAAAAAAAAAGAATCAATTTTCAATTATATATTTTTCCTTTATTTACATATTTTAACAAATTTGATATTTACATATGAGATCTTATCTTTACATAGATATTTCAACAAATAATATATAGGATCTAAAGACATTAAATAGTTTTTATTTTATTTTTTAATGATTTTTAAAGGAAAATGGGAGGGAAAAAACCTTTATATGATTTAATAAATTCAAATACTATCTGAAAATATTTATATGCTTATAGAAGGTTTATTAGAAATAATAGACCTCTATAAGCATATAATTTTCAATTTGCTGATTTCTTTTTAATTTTACGTTACTTCTCTACATTCTCTTATCAGTGGGTAAGAGGAATTTTCAATTTTGGCAAAATAATTGTTGTTAATCCTTGTTATGAAATCGATAATTTTTTCATAACCTGTTTCTTCATGAAGAAGATTTGTAGCATACCTCCAGGGCTTTTTATTTATCATTTTAAGACATTTGTTTTGTATAATTTGTAAGCGTTTTAGGTGGCAGTTGGCAGCGTCACTCCAAATAGGACACGCGTATGTTAATATTGGCCTTATAACACTTTTGAATAGGAGATTTTTGTTTTTGGGGTTTAGAAATGACCTTCTATTTAGAAGTGGCCATAATGCTTTAAATGATTTTATAGCTTTTTGGCACGTAGCCATAATATGTTTAAAAGTAAGCTTTTTGTCCAAGACAACTCCAAGATATTTGACATGATTAACTACATTCATGGTATTATTTCCAATATGAAGATGACGTCTTGGCAATCTTTTGGGAGATTTGTTGAACGGAAAAATAATTGCTCGGGTCTTGTTTGGATTAATTTTGATTTTCCATTTGTGAAAATATTTACTGCAATTTACAAGTCCCTTTTCCATTTTCTTCAGGAGTGCACTTGTAAGTTTGTTTGAAGAAATTAACGCAGTATCATCTGCGTAGTAAGCAATTTTCATATATTTCGGGACTTTGAAATCGGATGTATATATCGAGTAAAGCAATGGCGACAAGACTGATCCTTGAGGTAACCCTGTGGTAATGGTTTTTGGAGATGATGTTTCATTATTAATCGCAACTTTAAAGCTTCTGCCGTGAATGAAATCTGAAATAAGTTTGCATAAATATTTTGGTACATTTGCATCAAGAAGTTTAAATACTAGGCCATTATGCCAAACGGTATCAAACGCTTTTTCGATATCCAACAATATTAGACCCGTTGAACGTTTATTGTTTTTATTGCTGATTATTTGATTTTTAATTCTGTTTATTTGGTGAGTAGTGCTATGTCCTTTTTTAAATCCAAATTGTTCTTTAGCAACAATAGAATTGGTCGTTACAAATTCACTAAGACGAGAATGTAGAATTTTTTCAAATATTTTACCAAAGTTACTTAATAGACTGATAGGTCTGTAGCTGTTTGGGTTATTTTTTGGCTTGCTAGGTTTGTTAATAGCTATAACCTTAGCATTTTTGAAATGGTTTGGGAAATAGTTGAGTTTGATGCAGCTGTTAAATATTATAACCAGTAATTTTAGAGCTTTGAGTGGTAGTTTCTTTAAGAGCAGGTTGGGAACATTGTCAAAACCAGGAGATTTTGAGGGTTTTATTAATGAGACAATCTTCATTACATCTTCTAGAGATGTATAAATTGCTGACTCAGAACTGGGATTTTCCTTCTTAAAATTATTTACTGTTGTATTTATTACTATATCCGCTGAGTGGCTGCAATTCGAAGTGAGGTTATTTGCTTTGACAAATGTATTTGCCAGGACTTCAGCCTTGTCCTTATCAGATGTTATCCTTGTATTTCCAACCTCAAGGTGAGAGATTTGATTTTTTCCTTTTCCTCGCAAGTTCCTGCTTATTCTCCAAAATGATTTATCACCTGGTTTTAAATTGGATAATAATTGACACCATTTCTTATTGCGTTCCGAATTAATACTTTTATCAATCATGTTACTTAGAAACTTAGTACATTGATTATAAAAAGTTTGCTCGGCTATATTTGAACATCGTTGGCTTTTTCTTTTAAAGCTTCTTCTTAGTTTAATATATTTCACAGTACTTTCTGGTAATGTGTAATTATTTTGTTGGGTTATTTTAGGTGTAGACGCATCCCTTGCTTCGAAGACTACATTTATAAATTTTTGTATTTCCTGATCAAATACTACCTTGGTATTGTATATATCCGAATTTAACGTGATTTTATTTTCTAAAAAACCCATATAAATGTTCCAGTTGGTTGCACTATAATCATAATAGTTGAGGTCAACTTGCGAGGCCCCTGATCTTTTAAGTGTACACATAATGGGGCGATGGTCTGATGGTATTTCGTAATCCATTGTCTTTACGTCTATATTTAAAGCGGTATTGCTTAAAATAATATCGACTGTGGATGCTTCGCGATTGTGTTGATGGGGGAATAGTGTTGGACTATTAGGATAGTGTATAAAAAAATTGCTTGATTGCTGTAGATTGTTGAGTGCTATTCCTGCAGTATTATTTGAACGGCAATTCCAAGAGCAATGTTTGGCATTTAGGTCACCAAAAACTATGTATTCTATGGTGGAAGGTGTTAGGTTCAAGATATCAGCACAGAAGTTATGGGTATATCTTGGTGAATATAACGAAGATACAACAATAGGTCTATTATTTATAATAACTTCAATTGATATGTTTTCGATTGATGAAGTGTTTGATATAAAGAGGTTTTTATGAGCGACAGATTTATGAATTAACAGAGCTACTCCTCCTCCTCTAGCATCTGTTCTGTCACTTCTATATAAATAATAATTTTTAAAAAAGGGTCTATGATTTTCTGAAAAAAATGTTTCATTCAAAGACGCTATTTTAATATTTTCTCTTTCAATTAGTATTTCAAATTGTTTTAATTTAGAAAAGTTTGAAATGCCATTAGCATTCAAGTGAAGCATTTTGAATTCGTTTAAATTATTAGTATAATCCATGGGCGTATTTTACCATTGACATTACAACTTTGATTTGTTGTACTTTTGAAGTGCACCTATGCAAATCATCCATAGCTGTAGTGAAAATATCAAAAAGCTCATCAATGCTAAATAAATCGTTGTTTGTTTTCAGCTGGTTAGCATACGTAGCTTTGCTGTTATTATTGATGTTATTGTTACAATTTGTGTTGTTGTTTCTTAAATTAGGAAAATCTCCCACATTAAATTGAAATGAGTTATTTTGTTGTTGTCTGCTTTTATTCGGACTTTTAGAAGTAACTCTTGTTCTAGTTTCCAAATAGAGAGAACGTAACGGAAAGTTGATATCGTTTGCTGAGTGATCAGTTCTCTCTTTTCCTTGTTTTTTGCAATTAAAGCATGTAAAACCAGCTGGCCTTTTTTCATTTGTGTTAAACGGACACACACTTGTATGATGTTGTTCTACACATATCATACATGCAGCACTTAGATGGCAATGTTCACCGCCATGGCCATACATCAAGCAGTTCCAGCATTGAGTTGGTTTGTTCTTGGATTTCGTTTTGTATTTTTTCCAAGAAATTATAATGTTAGAAATTGTTCGTACATTTTTTAAAGCAGTTGGATTAAAATTTTTACGAACAAATTGAACTTTATAAACTGCATTATTGTTTGAACTGAATTTGGTGACTATTTCAGTTACGGAAGAGGGGGATATGTTGTAGTTTTTTAACTCCTTGGAGATTTAATCAGAGCTTATGCGGGGTAAACCGTGTAAAAAGGTGGTGTATAACCTATTTTCTTTGGAGCCATAAGAATGAAACTCCATCTTATTCTCTTTAAGTATTTGCTTGTACATTTTATTACTAGGAGCAAAAATTTTGGTACCAATTGAAGTACGTTTGAAAATGCAATCCTTACCAAGCAGCTTTTGTAATTCTGTAAATGAAGCGTTAGCTTCTACAACAATCGGTGGAGGTTTGTGTTCCTTAACATCGTTAATATTTGATACGGGAGTTACGTCCATATCATTGAGGCCAGCAAGCAGGCTAAATCTGTTGCTTGAAGTTGACGCCATGTTCGGGTTAACAAAACCCGGAGGAAGTTTTGTCATCCTCTTATTCACAAGCTTTCTTTTTGATGAAGACTTGGCCCCTCGGGCCATCGCAAAATTTTTATTCCTGTTTTAAGCTGGATTGTCTACCACGTGAGTTCAAATGAGATCAAGAATAGGCAATTGCAAAAACAAAAATATACACTTGTTTTTAATTTTAATAGTTGCACTCTAAGCGCTTTGATTTTTTACACAACCGTTCGTAAAGAGAGTTAGATTCGAACTGTGAAAAAAAAAAAATATTCATCCAGTGAAAAAAAAACAACGTCATTCGTACATAAATATCCCTAAACAAAAAAATTTAATTACACTACTCTACACCAATTAAAATCTATCATGCAGAAAAAAAATCTAGTGTAAATCACAACAACTCTATTTGAACGGAAAATATAAATATAAAAGTGAATTTAACTAAATATAAATTAACCAAACTTTAATTAGGAAAAAAAAACAAAGAAGAGAATATTAAAAAAAAAAAAAGAAAAACCCGCACAGAAAATGTAATTAAAGTCAGTTTGCTATTAAAATTAGAAGCTTTTAAATTAAATTAATTGAAGACAATGAGATTTTCACAGTTTAAAATTGTTTTTGCTTGACGGTGTAAAAAAAAATAAATACATATACATATATATATATGTCATAAATGTGTGGAAGTAAAAAAAAAACACAAATTGTCATATAATATTAGCACATATCATATAGAAACAACTCATATTTTGTACGTTTCTATATTTTACATATAAGCAAGCAAAAAGAATTTTAGTGTGGTTTTAAGCTGGCAATGCTCTTTTGTCAGTAGGCTCTTTTACCAGTGTGTAATATTCATATAAAAGATAAAAAAAAAATAATTATACTTCACATTCATTTAAAAAAAAAAAAAAAACAATCATAAAATACATTTCATTGTGTGCGGTTTTATATAAGTGTTTCATGGTTTTTAAATTAATCCTAATTGCACTTTCCTAATGAATCGAAAAAATGTTGCCAAGCTTGGCTTATCCACTTTGCATATACTTAAAGAGTAAAATGTTGCTTAGAGTTATTCTCTTCATATTTAGAGGTACACAGTAATAATTAAAATTCACTTAAACAACAACAAGGTACATGCTGTACTCATCGAAAGATCTTTCGTCGTGGGAACAACAACACCATTAATGTAAGTCTCCTTTTGTTTTTCTTTATTTCAATTTGGTTTTAAAATTTAGTCTTTGCTCAACTTGCAAATGTTTTTTTATATATTTACAAATATGCAAAAGTGATAGAGTGACCAGTAAAAAAAAAAATTAATAAAAAAAAAAATTAATAACTTAATTAATATTGAATTGATGTTTTTTTTACATCGGAAAAAAAAACATTTAGTGTATTTCGTACTAAATCAAATTTTTAAATTAAATCTTACGCCGCTCTATTTTTTTTACACTAGTTTTTTTAAATTTTTTTTTGAGGCCATTGACCCATAAAAAAAATAATAATAAACCATGAATCGCTCATGATTTTTTGTATTGTTAATTTTCATGAATTTTTGTTAGAATTAATTTTGACTAAACTTAATTAATAAAAAAACTTTGATTTAAATTTTAATTATATCATTTTTTTTCGAATTGAATTTACACAGTTTAATAATTACATTATAATTTTCAATTACATCAAAAATTCTCTTATATTTGTATTTATTAGTTAAATTAATTTAAACTTACTAACAATATCGATCCTTTACTACTATTGTTATCATTTCCATGTTAGTTGTATTATTTTTTTTCCATTATTCATAAATGAAATTTCAAAAATATCTTGAAAACCTAACTTTAATTTTTGATTTTAAATGAATTTTATTTATAATAAATCACCATGATTTGTCTGTGAATTTGAAAATTTTCTGTTTGATTTAAGCTTTTGGTGATACACTTGCTGTGAGAGGTATGGGATCTCTAAACCTAATTTATTTTTTTTTTGGTTTTTAATTATTTAGAGATCATGGTAGGGCGGGCATTGTATATCCATAACAACCCTGATATACGAACAATATCTTCGCAGTTTACTTTTTTTATTTCTGGGCTAAATAATTTCTTTCTTTTATTATTCCCTCTTCCCTCCTATTTCATTCTATTTCATTCCTCAGCATGCATAAAAATAAAATTTTTAGTGTGGCATCGTTGGCAAGAATGCAGCAGGCCCCGAACCTCCCCTCCGACGAGCAAAGGCTGGACCAAGTGCATGCAACCACCTTGCTATGCATTCAAAATGACACCTGCCAATAAAACCATAATTATACTTCGTTATATGCTACAATAATTTTGCACCAGAAATAAAAATATTGTCCTGACGTAGACCGGCTAAAGTTCCGTCAGCTGCGTTGCCAAGAGAAGAAAAGATGAAAATTGGACCCTAACCATTAACAATGAAGGATATTACTGCCGAATTGAAACAAGAGGATGACACTGAATCTTTAATCAAAAACTCAATGATGCTGTCGATGTGGAAGGCGACATAAACAAGCAGAAGAAACAAATAAAAACACGTTAATCATATTAATACTATTGATAAAAAAAAATTTTTCTTTGTAAACGAAGTGCGTCTAATCCGCACTCGTAGGGCCAATAAGCGATAACTCGCTCGTGGCGAAAATAGGAAACAAACATATATATATATATATATATATATATAGATAAAAAAATTTTTTTTGCAACATGATAAGGTTAATAGGAATTATAGCTATAATAGCTATAATCTTAATAATAATTGTAAAAATTCTGAAAAACTACATTATAAATATTGCTCAAAATGAAATTGAAGATTTTAGCAGATTAGAAAATGTATTTTCCATAGGAAAGATTTTTAATAAAAAACACCATAAATAAATAACTATTTTTAAGGAAAAATAAATAAAAAAAAAATAAATAAAATGTTTAATCTGAAACAATATTAAAATGAATAATTAGCAATTAAGAATAAAAAAACACCATAAATAAATAACTATTTTTAAGGAAAAATAAATAAAAAAAAAATAAATAAAATGTTTAATCTGAAACAATATTAAAATGAATAATTAGCAATTAAGAACACTTCTTTTTAACATATTTATATAAATTGTTTTTTAAATGGATGAGATATTAACATCATTAGAAACATTAGTGTCGAATGCTAGGATATCGGTGAATAGACCATATTCACAGGAAACTTTAACAACGAAAAAGTTAGAAATATAAAGATTAGAAAAACAAATAGAAAATATACTAGACAACGAGAATATTCCAGACGATATTACTAGAAGGTCAGTAGAGAGATTTAGAAGCTTAAAAGAGGAAGCATTAGAGATATTAATACAACATAATAATAAGAAAATTATTTTAGAGAAACGACAAGGAACAGTAACATTAAATATGGAATTCAGTGAACTTTCTGCTATTTCAAAGTTGATCCCAACTTTCTCGGGACGGAAAGAAGATTTGAACAGTTTCACAACAAATTTAAAACTAGTATCACAGACTATACCTCCAGGAAAACAGAATTTTTTCTTCGAGTACATTATTAGCACAAAATTAGACATAAAAGTACAAATTGGAATAAAACAGGAAAGCATACCAACAACAGTCACGGAACTGATAACAGCCCTTAAAACAGCGTACAAATCATTTAAGAGCACAAACACAATTCTAAATGAACTGACTAGCCTTAGACAAAAGAACAATAATCTGACTGGTTTCGCAAGTAAGATAGAAAGTCTCGTAGCGGAACTTAATGAAATTCAGATCGCAGATGAAGGTGAAGCAAATAGACGTTCTATAGTTGGAACTAACAGCAAAATAGCTTTCAATACATTTGTGAATGGGTTACAAGATCTACAAACTGTATCTACCATAGATGCAAGTCAAGTAACGACATTCTCAGAAGCTCTGAAAATAGCTGAAAAGTCGGGAGCAAGGGTAAAACAGAATCAGATTTTTTACCATAATGTTCACAATGGCAATCCAAGAACAATTAATAATAATTTCCAACGGAGAAATAACAGCAATTCTGGAAATAATGATAGAAATTTCGGCAATAATAATAGAGGTCGTCGTAACAATAATTGGCAAGGTAATAGAAACCACGTGAACGACAATGTGAATAGAGACAATACTACTAGAAACTACAACAATAATAATTATAACAATAATAATTACAACAATAATAATAAAATTACAGAAATATTAATAACAGCAACAGAGGTAACAATTATGGACAGAGAGGTAATAACAGGCATAATGGATACAGTAACAGAAACCGTAATATTAATCAGATTCAGAACCAGGAAAACTACCAGGTTCCGGAGATATTAAGATCCCAATCTTCGGATATAACACAATAAAAACTTCAAACATATATAACATAACATCCAACCTCAGAAATTATGTAACATTGAATGTTCAGGATACAAACAGAGAACTTACATTTTTAATAGACACAGGTGCGGACATCTCACTGTGCAAACAGAAATATTTAAAACGTCATGAGGAAAATTCAGATGATTATTGCAACTTAACAGGTATTTCAGAGGAAATTATTAGATCAATTGGATCTACAATTATTAATATAAATATACACGATGTAATTATTGAACAGAAAATACAATTGGTAACGGATGATATACCGATAGGTACCGATGGAATCTTGGGTAGAGATTTCTTAACAAGATACAGATGTAACATCAATTACGACAAATATGTATTAACTTTCAACATTAACGGTGAAACGATAACAATCCCAATTCAGAACTATCATGAATATAAATCAGGTAATAATTCCAGCGAAGAGTGAAATTGTGGTTCCTTTTAAAATAAAACTGAATGAGGATGCTGTGATATTGAATAGAGAACTTATGAAAGGAATTTATATGGAAAATGCAATAATACCTAAAGATGGAAACCAACACGTGAAATTATTAAATGTAACAAACCAAGAAATAATGGTGGATAATATGAAAGTGGAAACAGTTCCATTGAAAAATTATGAGATACTTTCAGTTGTGAGTAACGGAGATAATGGTAAAGATACAGAGAAAAGATTTGAAAAATTAATGAAAAACCTGAATATGAAAGACTTAAATAATGAAAATGGAAATGAACTTACATCAATACTTAAAAGATATCAGTCAATATTTCATTTTGAAGATGAAGATTTGACAACAAATAATTTTTATAAACAAACAATAAACCAACATGATAAAAATCCCGTATATAAGTTAACAACAATTTAATTTCATTTTCAATTTTGCCAATTTAGCATTCGCTCATTTAAATATGTCACTATTCATATTGCGACAGAAATAATTCTTTTTATTAGCAATTTTGTTGATAAAGCAACACGAGTTTAACTTCACCTTAATAACACCAAAAACTGCTGACGCTATGTCTGCAGTTTTGAATTGTAGTATTTCTAAATAAATTTTAATTTCATAAACAATGTAAGCATAAAATTGTATTATTAAAAGATAGTAATTTCGTTTAATAAAGTCAGTCGTAGTCAAGTACTCGAGCTGTGTTTTTATTTATTTAAACATAATATTAACTAACTGGCGCCCAACAAAATAAATACACTCAAGTAGTGAAAATAAAAAATCAAAAAATACTTAAAGTGCAGTGGAAAAATTTAAAAACTAAAACAGTGTAAATTAAATTCATTAAAAAAATGAAACAGTTCCTTAAGTAACAACAATTAAAAGGACACTGAAGCAAGAACTCTAATAAAAATATTCTAAACATTAACCTAAGTGAAAACTGTTAAAATATTAAACTAACCTAGAAATAAAAGGTTAATAAAAACTTTTTTAAACTAATAAATTAAAAAAATTAACTATAACTTAAATTCTAATAAACCTTGATACGAAACTTTTAAAATCAATTGTATGCTCCACTTAAAGAGAAGTACAACATCGTCACCAGGCAACGATTTTGCCTGGGCAGCAAGAGGGAAAAGGATTAAACATCAACATCAAATCGGACATCAACACCGTCACTAAATTGTAGCAACACCGCATCAAATCCAACTCCAACATAGACGAAAAAATGAAGTTACCTATCAGCTTAATGTAAGTCAAAACAAATAACTGCAAAAATCAGAATTTTTCAAAAGGAAAAACAAGATATTTATAAAACTTTCAAATCGAACATATTTAAATTTAAGAAATAATTTTTCATTGCCTTCTTAAGAAAGAAAATACATTTTTAAAAGATCTTTAAATTGAAAAATATCTTCTACAAAGAAACTTACCTAAAAATAAACTTTTAAATTGAATATTTTGAACTAAATTCAAATCACTTAAATTAGAAAATATTTCATACAAAGTGTTAATATTAAAATTAATTTACTATAACAAAAATATAATTCCTAAATTAAATATCATTTAAATTAAAGGAAATTTTCTATAAATTACTAGTTTTAAAACTAAATTACTATAACAAAATAAAAGAAATTCTTTCTGCGAAAATATAAATCCTAAATTAAATCTTCACGTTGTATCACTTATGTTAAATTAAATATTTTTTATTAAATTAAAATCAATTAAATTGAAAGATAGTTTCTACAAATAAACTTTTTAATCCATCTATATCAAATTGAATATTCTAATTAAGCATTAATAATCACCCTCTAAAACTCGAAAATTTATTTTATCGAAACCAAACCTTACAAATTTTTAGAAATTAAAAAACAAAATGTCCAACCCAGAAAATTTAATTCGCCCTCCTGTACTAAATCCCAATAATCCCAACATCCCACCCATCCATCAAAACGCTCAATTTGAAGCGAACATCATCAATGTAGTAACTAGAATTTGTAGGGAACAGTGTAGAAACGCAGTAGAAAATATACTAAATCCCAATGCGGAAATTTCAGGGGTAGATCAGGGAATAGACGAACGATATAGGGAAAACCTTACAGACTTGGACAAAGTTCCCGACATTGTTCGCTGTCTGCGAGAATTTTCAGGCAATCACGCAGAATTTAGCTCCTGGAGGAAGAGCGTAGAACGGGTTTTGGGTTTGTATGAATCGACAAGAGGCACTCCGAAGTATTTTGCGATCCTTAATGTTATTAGAAACAAAGTCATAGGGGCGGCCGATGCCGCATTGGAATCCTACAACACTCCTTTGAACTGGGAATCCATTTCACGTTGCCTCGCGTTACACTACGCTGACAAACGTGATCTTGGCACATTGGAATACCAAATGACCACTCTCGTTCAAAGTAATAACTCCGTCCAAGATTTCTATCAGGACGTCTACTCACATTTGTCTTTAATCGTGAATAACATCTCATGCATGACAATTGGTAGAGAAGCCATGGACACTCTGATCCAGACTTACAGGGACAAAGCGCTAGATACATTTATCCGTGGACTACGAGGCGACCTTTCCAAATTATTATGCATTCGGGAACCGACAACTCTCCCACAGGCATTGCATCTGTGCCTAAAATTACAGAATCAAAACTTTCGTACAGAATATGCTTACAACAGAAATATCAGAAATTCACAAGCCCCTCTGGGGAACAATCGGAATTTTAAACCACAAATCCCTAATAAGCCGAACAAATTTTTCCCTACTGTAATGACAACCCCAAACCCAAGATCTCAATTTGAAGTAAATCATCCCAATAATTTCACCCCACACCAATATTATAACTACAGACCGCAACAAGTTCTTGGCCAAAGGCAATTCCCAAATCAACTCCAAGGAAATATAAATAATAATTTCAGACCGAATATTCCACCACCACGTCCACTTGCGCCAAAACCACCGACAAAACCAGAACCAATGGATATAGATCAATCAATGCAAACAAGAAACATTAATTATATGAACCGACCCAGACCTAATGATAGATTCATGGGAAAGAGACCAACCGATCAATCATTACAACAACCACAAAAATTTCAAAGGAATTTCCACGTTGATACGGAACCTACAGAAGCAGCAAACCCTGAAGAGGAACTTGCTGCGGGCTACAATAATGAGATGTCATCTTACGAAGCAGAAGAGGAATTACAACCGCTGCAAGAATACATTAATGATCACGCGCAATATATGTCAAATGAACAAGAATACGACCAACACTACGCAGACATTCATTTTTTAGAATAACGAACTCGTCTTTGCCGTATTTCGAAGCAAAGACGAAAGACGGGGAAATACTGAGGATATTGGTGGACACAGGATCAAATAAGAATTATATACAGACTTCACTTATAAGAACAGCCATTCGGAACGAAAACACCTTTTATGCAAATTCCGTGGGAGGGAAAGTTCCAATAACCCACCACACATTCATTAATCTTTTTGGAGTAGGAGACCTAAAAATAAAATTTTTCGGATTACCAACACTAAAATCTTTTCATGCCATATTGGGTAATGATAGCCTTAAGGAACTATCAGCTGTTATTCATACAGCAAAAAATTTAATGGTCGTGAAAAACAACATTAAAATTAAATTGAGACAACAAATATCACAATGTGTAAATAATATTACGATTAGAACAGACCATATGAAAGAGGACCAGAAATGCAAGATAAATAATCTAGTATTAAAATATCCAAATTTGTTTGCTGAACCCAATGAAAATCTCACTTACACGACAACCGTAAAAGGGGAAATCCGAACAACCACCGATAATCCTATCTACTCCAGATGCTACCCCTACCCGATGAATCTGAAAGATGAAGTCGAACGTCAGATAGAAGATCTTCTGAACCAGGGTATCATTAGACCCTCCAAATCACCATACAATGCACCAGTATGGATTGTATCAAAGAAAATGGATGCCTCAGGCGTAAAAAAATTTAGAGTAGTCATCGACTACAGGAAACTTAACATGGTCACGGTCCCCGATAGATACCCAATTCCCGAAATTAACGAGGTCCTTTCTCAGTTGGGTCAGAATAAATATTTTTCAGTAATAGACCTAAAGAGTGGTTTTCACCAAATTCCCCTTAGAGAAAGCGACATGGAAAAGACTGCATTTTCAGTTAACAACGGAAAATATGAGTTCACACGACTCCCATTCGGTCTTAGAAATGCTCCTTCAATTTTCCAAAGAGCATTAGACGATATACTACGCGATCACATAGGGAAGATCTGTTATGTCTATATAGACGACATCGTCATATTCGGTAAAGACGAAAAAACACATTTCGATAATATCGAAAAAGTTTTTCACACACTAGAATCAGCCAACATGAAGGTACAACTGGATAAATGCGAGTTCCTCAAAACAGAAGTAGAATTTTTGGGATTTTTAACTTGCGATAAAGGGATACGAGCCAACCCGAAGAAAGTGGAAACAGTAAATAGATTCCCAGTCCCCGAAACAATAAAAGATTTAAGATCATTTCTAGGTATGTCAGGGTTTTACCGCCGCTTTATTAAGGACTATGCCAAATTGGCAAAACCCTTAACAACGCTTTTAAGGGGGGAGGAGGGACGAATGTCCAAAAATATGTCTAGCAGAGTGAAGGTCAAAATGAGCGACGATGCCTTAAATGCATTTAATAAAATAAAAAAGACATTAATATCAGAGGACGTTATGTTAACATACCCCAATTTCGAAAAAGAGTTTCACCTCACTACAGACGCATCAAACTACGCGATTGGTGCGGTATTAGAACAAGATGGGAGACCAATTACATTCATTTCCAGGACACTTAATAGAGCAGAAGAACATTACGCGACAAATGAAAAGGAGATGCTCGCGATTATTTGGGCAGTCAAAGCATTTAGAAACTACCTCTATGGCTCTACAAAGTTTAAAATTTTTACGGACCATCAACCACTCACATACGCACTAACCAACAAAAATTCTAACGGCAGACTTAAAAGATGGAAAGCATCTCTAGAGGAATACAATTATGAACTACTTTACAAACCAGGTAGGACCAATGTCGTCGCGGACGCATTATCTAGACCGCCGCAACAGGTATTTCAGATAGGTTCAACAATCGCTACCCAACATAGCAATCAAAGCTCTCCCAAAAACCTCATCCAGTATACTGACACACCAATAAACGCGTTCAAAAATCAGATAATATTAGAACAACATGACAAACAGTCGTACGAATTCCAAATCGCGTTCCCAACATATCACCGCCATATCATTTTGGAACCGAACTTCACCGAGGAACGATTGAAGGAAATTCTGAGTAAATATTTAAACCCCTCAGTTACAAATTGCTTAAAGACCACGGACCAAATACTTGGCAAGGCACAGGAAATATATTCCAAGAATTTTTACAGATTTAAAGTTCTTTACACGAGGAAAATGGTAACAGATATCCCTAACGAAACAGATCAAGAAGTAGAAATCATAAACGAACACAACAGGGCACACCGAAACGCTAACGAGAACAAAGCCCAACTTCTTGAAAGATGTTGTTTCCCTCAAATGACAGCTAAAATTAAGAGAATTAACAAATTATGTAAAATATGCAAAGAAAATAAATACGATAGACATCCTAACAACATAAACATTCAAGAGACACCAATCCCACAATATCCAGGACAAATTGTGCACATTGATATCTACATAACAGAAAAGACATCTATTCTGACGGGAATCGATAAACTTACCAAATATGCACAGGCACGAATATTAAAATCAAGGGCAACAGAAGATATTAGGCAACCCCTAAGAGAGATACTTTTGAATTTTGGAATGCCCGAAATTGTCGTAATGGACAATGAGAAATCTTTCAGCTCAAAATCCATAATATTCATGATGGAGAATCAGTTCAATATAAAAGTTTTCCGAATTCCACCGTACGCCAGTACCGTAAACGGACAAATAGAAAGATTTCATTCAACCCTCTCAGAAATTATGAGATGCCTCAAATCTGAAGGAACGCAACTTAACCTGTCCGAACTTTTAGACAAATCTATCTTTGAATACAACAATACAGTCCACTCATCCTTGAAAAAAAAAACCAGTTGAGGCATTTTTCGGTAGAAAATCTCATGGTAACCCTAAAGAACGCGAAAATGACATAACGAAAATGGTCAAGGATATTAAGGATAAACAGTTGTCAGATCTAAATTACCACAATCGAGACAGAATTATCCCTAGAACATATAAAATAGGGGAGGTAATATTTGTTAGGGTCAATAAGAGATTGGGGACTAAACTTTCTAGGAGCTATAGGCCAGAAATAGTTAAAGAAGACAAGCATACCACTGTGTTGACAGATAGTGGGAAAATTGTTCATAAGAACAACATCCGCAACTAGCGAGATATAGATTTCTTAAATTTTTCTCTCTTTTCTAGCGTTACATTATTATCTCTCACTTATGGCGAGGTGAAAATACTGGACTACACCAATTCAAGGGTGGTAGCTATCGATACTGGGTCTGCTAGAATCCAGTCTGGTACAGTGAAATTGGTACATGTGGTTGATATGGACAATTACGAAAAGGTAATCGACGATATACGGTCCATCGTCCACTCAAATGTGAGCACTTCCCATCCTCTCTATCCTTTCCTTTCCTATGAAATAGAACAACTCAAAATACACATTGATGGTATAAAACCAAGAAACAAGAGATCCTTAGATTTTATTGGATCAGCATGGAAATGGGTCGCAGGCAATCCAGACCATGCTGATTTCGAAATTATTGAGCAAAAAATAAACAATGCATTACAGAATAACAATAGACAAATTATAATCAATAGAATGTCACTAGAAAAATTAAATGAATTAACTTCGCAAACGAATAATATTTTGAAATCGGTAAAAAGTGAAGAGTCAAGAAATTCCTTAATAGACAAATTAACTTATAAATTACGAATTATTAAAAATGAAATTTTGAATCTCAAATACGCGATAGACTGGGCGAAAGTAGGGGTCATTAATTCGTTCATATTATCTAAATATGAAATGGATATGATCAAAACTTTAGCTGACAAAGAAAATATA
The DNA here is from genome assembly GCA_963682025.1 of Cordilura impudica. Lineage (NCBI taxonomy): Eukaryota > Metazoa > Arthropoda > Insecta > Diptera > Scathophagidae > Cordilura > Cordilura impudica. The sequence goes on from OY821519.1 coordinate 158,325,002, forward strand.
ACTTATTTAAATATCGAAGAATCTCTTGGTTTCGGCGAGGTAAGAATAGCCTCTAACGCCAATTCTCTAATTTATATTATTAATATCCCTACCACCTACAATGAACCATGTAATAAAATAAGAATTAAACCTGTAAAATTTAACAGAATTGCTACTAAGATAGAATTTGAGGAAATCCTAATTTGCAATAAAAAAACATTTGGTATTAAGAATGAATGTCAAAATTTCAATGAACTAACGATATGCAAAGACGGCAATATTGAGGATATTAGTGAATCCGAATGTATCCCTAAACTCGTACGTAGTAAACTTTCAAATTGTACCATGATAAACAATCTCCATATGACTACCGTAGAGGAAATAATGCCTGGCACAATGTTGCTAAATCAATTTAATGGCACAATTCTGATAGGTCAAGAATCCTACGACTTAAATGGTACTTATCTTATTAAATTCCACAACGAAACGTTGATAGTGAATGGCAGAACTTTCTCATTCTCAGAGGTCTCTTTTTCTAACCCGTTACCTGCCATAGTACAACCAATAGTTGGAGACCCATATGTGGAGGAAACTCTTACATTGGAACTAATAAAGGAAATGAATGCCAATAATACAGAGGCCATAGAACTTCTTAATATTGAAAGTAAATTAGGCGATATTATAAACTATGTTTTGGCGACTTCCGCGGTCATCTTAATGATATTAATCTGCCTAAGAAGAAAATGCAATCATGAGAAGAAACAAGATCTTAATAGTTCTGATATTAATGCTCCATGGCCATTACAGAACGTAACTCTGGGTCGAAACGATGCTAGGGAATACTCAATAGCAAAAATTACTCAAATACCCTACTTTTGATTGTGGACAATCAATCTAAAGGGGGAAGAGTTAACAACAATATAATTTCATTTTCAATTTTGCCAATTTAGCATTCGCTCATTTAAATATGTCACTATTCATATTGCGACAGAAATAATTCTTTTTATTAGCAATTCTGTTGATAAAGCAACACGAGTTCAACTTCACCTTAATAACACCAAAAACTGCTGACGCTATGTCTGCAGTTTTGAATTGTAGTATTTCTAAATAAATTTTAATTTCATAAACAATGTAAGCATAAAATTGTATTATTAAAAGATAGTAATTTCGTTTAATAAAGTCAGTCGTAGTCAAGTACTCGAGCTGTGTTTTTATTTATTTAAACATAATATTAACTAACTTATATAAAGAACTATCGTTTACCACACACACATACTACGGAAATAAATTCTCAAGTTAACGGATTATTGGAAAGCAAAATAATTGAAGCATACATAGTCCACACAACGCACCACTATTACTAGTTCCGAAAAAGGGACAAACAGATTTAAAGAAATGGAGATTAGTAGTAGATTTTAGAAAACTAGACAACAAAATCGTCAATGATAAATTTCCATTAACACGTTTGGATGACATTTTGGATAAACTGGGTAGAGCCTAGTATTTTTCAACATTAGATATGACAAGCTCATTTCATCAAATTGAACTTGATCACAAATCACGACCATATACCGCATTTTCTACACCTAATGGACATTATCAATATACTAGATTACCATTTGGTTTAAAGATATCATCGAATAGTTTTCAGAGGATGCTAACCATAGCTCTAGCCGGATTGGAGTCTGAAGCTTTTCTTTACGTGGATGACATTATAGTATTTGGTTGTAGTCTACAACACCACAATTCCAATTTGATCAAAGTTTTTGACAGACTGAAGAAATATAATCTGAAGCTAAATCCGAGTAAATGTTGCTTTTTGAAACCGGAAGTAGTATATCTTGGACACTTGATAACGCCAAAAGGTATTGGACCAGATCCTTCAAAATTCGATGCAATTACAAGATATCTAATTCCGAAGAATGCCGACGAAGTGAGAAGGTTTGTGGCATTTTGCAATTATTACAGAAGATTTGTTAAGAATTTTGCTGAAGTGGCAAATTGCTTGAATTCTTTGTTGAGGAAGAATGCAAAATTCGAATGGACAGCGCAATGTCAAACAGCGTTTGAAACATTGAAAGGGAAATTGGTAAGTCCACCAATTTTGCAATATCCAGATTTTGAAAAACCATTTGTACTAACAGACGCATCTGATTATGCACTTGGAGCTGTACTATCACAAGGAGAAATTGGAGATGATAGACCAATATCTTTCGCAAGCCGTTCACTAAATAAACACGAGAAGAATAAACCTGTTATAGAAAAATAACTACTTGGTATATATTGGGGAATACAATTTTTTTCGCCCATACCTCTACGGAAGAAAGTTTACAGTTGTTACAGACCATCGCCCACTAGTTGCGTTATTTTCTCACAAAAATCCGAATTCAAAGTTACTAGAATTCGCTTGGAATTATCGGACTATGATTTTCAAATAATATAAAAAAAGGTATAAGCAACACAAATGCAGACGCATTGTCGAGAATAGAGTTAAACTCAGATATATTAAAAACAATGATACCTCATAAAACGGATGAATCAATAAAAAAGACGCTGGTGATGACGAGAAAAATTAAGAAATATATGATACAAAATGAAGAAAACAAAAATAAAATAGAAGAAAATAAAGATATAAATGTGGAAAAGGATAAAACATCTCCTATTGGGCCTGATCAACTCAAGATGTGGGAATGTACATCCATTAAAGATATAAAACTCGCAAGAAAATTAAAATTTATGTTGGACAAGTCGACTAAAGAATTCAAAATTGAAGATAATCATTCTGTGAACGAAACGCGCGTGAGATGCAGTGATAATCCCATTTACTTAGGTAACATGTTGGAGAAACTTTCATCTAAGTTAAGCAGATAGAAATATGATAAATTCGCACTAGAAAAAGGTGACGAAATATTTAAGATAATAACCCATGGGAATATGAAAAAGGAAATTAACGAAAATAATGATAATAATGACGTCAGAATTCTTTTATATAGCAATCCACAGAAAATAATAAACAACGAAGAGAAGACAAAATTAATTAAAATGTATCACGACACACCATGCGGAGGTCATTTCGGAATTAGAAAGACATTATTGAAATTACAACAAAAATATATATGGAAAAACATGAATAAAATGGTAAAGAGATATGTTTTGACGTGTGATCTTTGTCAGAGAAACAAACAAGTAAGACACACAAAAGAACCTTTTTTTTAACCCGGACACACCAAATGATAGTTTTAGCACTATAGTCATCGATACAGTAGGACCACTACGTCCTTCTGGATACTACAGATATATATTGACTATGCAATGTGAACTAACAAAGTATATAATAGCAGTCCCAATGGAAACTAAAAAAGCCAAATCCATAGCGAAAGCTTTAACTGAAAATTTGATATTGAAATATGGAACATTCAAGACTTTAAAATCAGACAGAGGTACTGAGTTCACAAATGAACTTTTGAAGGAAATTTGTGATTTGCTGAAAATAGAACAAAAATTCTAAACGAGACATTAGGTACTGTCGAACGAAACCATAGGGTACTGAACGAATATTTTTTATCTTTTGTAAATGATGACAATTGGAGTGAATGGATATCTTACTATTCATTCGCATACAACATAACGCCACATATTGACACCGAATATTCACCTTTTGAGTTAATATTTGGTAAAATACCAAATATACCAGGTGAAGAAATTATTAATAACGACAAAGTATATAACCTAGAAAATTATGCAAAGGAAATGAAAATTAGATTAAGACAATCATTAAGAAATGCTAGACTACTGATAGAGGACATAAAGAATAAAAGAAGATTAGAATCGTTTAGAAAAGAAAATAGTATAAAATTAGCGATAGGAGATTTAGTATTAGTTAAAGTAGGAAATAGAAAAAAGAACGAACCACCATACAATGGTCCGTATAAAATTATTAATATCGACTATTTAAATGTCACAATAAAAATCAAAAATAAAGAAAAAACCATTCATAAAAATTTACTTAAGAAATATAATAGCAATACAGAAATATAAAAAGAAACAAAAAAACAGAAAACAAAAATAGAAACAAAAAAATATTAATTTTAAGTCTATATTAACATATATTTTACTATAATAATGTCACAAAATAATGAAAATATCTTTAACACCTAAAATACTATAAAAAAAAAATACTACAAAAATCCAATTACAAAGTAACAACACAATAAATTTTTTTAAGCAATTATACAAATGAAGTATTACATTACAATAAACATTTAAATTTTTTTTTAATTGCTACTATAAGAATGCACTTCACACCACTTGAAAATCATACAAATGTGCTAAAGAACAATTATATGATTTTCTTAAGGGGAACGGTGTAACGTATGCATGGTGTTTAAGTACAATTTAATATTTTCTTTGTACTTTTCCGCCTTTGAGTCAATTAGCCATTTTTGGGTTAATTCTGGGTTAAAATCTATGAAACTCCTTTTTTTATACATCGTTGAAAGGAGTGTTTACATAGATTTTAACTAGTAAAACCGTTAACGGTACTTAGATATTGCTCGCCACCTTCTCTCTTTTATTTTTTAACTTATAAAATCAATCGTTTTGGTACCTTCGTACAATTCGTACACATAAACACCATCCGCTGTGCATATTTTTAAAAAAGGTAATACATCTTGTATACATTTGTATATACAAATAAAATAGAGATCTTATTTTCTCTACGTATCAAACCTTATACTATATTGTGTTTTTATTTTTTATATATTTTTTGCTACATACGCAAACATTTGGTCCTGCGAACCGGATCCTGAGGAAAAATTTGGAAAATTTTTACAAATTATTAATTTCAACATTCCCACAGCCTTCATCTTGTCAACACCAGCAAGAACCTGCAAAAACAACCCTTCGCTGCAACTACAATTTACATCAAATTTAAACTAAAGGTGCGTATAGTTCAGTTTTTTTTATGTGTGAGCAAATCAAAAAATTTAAAATTTAAAAAGTGTATAATAAAAATTAATTTAAAAATAAAAAAGTTTCATCGTTATTGAAATACTATTTTTTTTGCATACTTTTCGTTTTACAACCCTACGCGTTACGTTACATTACGTATATATTCGTTTTATTTTAATCGAAAGAAAAAGCAAAAGCCGTCGGGATTTTTAAAAAAAGTCATTAGTGCAAGTAATAATATAAATATTAATCATATCGTGTTTGTTTTAATCGAAGGAAAGAGAAAAAGCCGTCGGGATAGTTTAAAAAAAGTGTTTAGTGCAAATAATAATAATTTAAACAGGTTTACATTTAAACAGATATACATTACAATAAAGATTATAACTAAATCGGTTTTTCTCCTTTGTGTTATACATATACGCTCACGCGAACGTTTTTTTCGTGTTTAAGCTGCTTAAGCTGAATAGTTTTTATTTCTCTGTACGTTCACGCGTTGGTTTTTTTTTGTGTTTATGCTCAAGAGTGTGTTCATTTCTCTTCACACTAATATATACGCACACGCATTGTGTTGGTTTGTTTTTTCTATAACATTGTTAGTCACCCTACTGTCCGTTTTAGTCGCGACATATCCAGTGTGTTTTTTATTAATATTTTTTTTTGCAAATTTTGGTTTTGCTTCTAATTAGTTAAAATAATACCACATATTAAGAAAATAAAAATTTTTAATATAGTTTTATATTATTAGTTTATAATATATTATTATTTTTTCGGATTTTTTTTAAACGAATTTTTATATTGTTATTTAAATTAAATTAACTTATTTTAAAATAAATTCGAACCAAAATGCCGGGAACTGCACTTGATATTTTTATTCGCGATTCGGATACGCTCATTAAATTTGAAGCGAAATTCAACGATATTCGTGAGGAGTTACATTCGGTATTTAATCTTGAAATTCGTGGAAAAGAATTGGACTTGCTTTGGGAACAAGTAAAATCGACATATCGTACTTGTTTATCATATTTAGAAAATTCGGATGACGCGGAACCAGCGGATTTTGACGCGGCTGAATCGAAATATGAAGCCACTTTTAACGCGTACGTTAATTGGTTATCTAGGATTAATGAACGATTACATCATTTTAAATCCAACGCGACACCGAAAGAGCAGTCTCAGTCTTCTAGCGTAAACCTCCATTCAGCTGACAACTTTTGTCATAATTTAACGCTTCCGCCATGCGATATCGACGTTTTTGAGGGCGATTACATTTCTTGGCCCACTTTTAGGGATCTTTTTACAGCGGTTTATATCAATAACTCTCGACTTAGCAATATTGAGCGGCTATGCCATCTAGTTCGGAAAACTAGTGGCGAAGCTCGGGAAATTGTTTCGAAATGCCCTCTCACTAATCAAGGTTTTGATGTTGCGTGGCGCAACTTGAGGGACGCATATGATAATCCGCGTATGCTGGTTAATAACCAGTTAAAATCGCTATTTAGCCTTCCCTTTCTTGATAAGGAAACCTCGTCGGGATTAAAAACTTTACAACGCGGAATAAACGGTTGCCTTACGGCTATGTCAATTTATAATATTTCGACGCACAGCTGGGATCCTATTATTGTATTTCTTTGTATTCAACGGTTACCTTCGCAAACTGTTAGTCTGTGGGAACAGAGTATAAAGGACAAATCAGCTTTGTCACTCTGGAAGGATTTGGACCTCTTTCTGACAGAAAGAGTTCAAACTTTAGATTGTTTACGTGATCTTAGGGGTTCAGAATCTGCTAAACGGCTTTCTGAACCTAAAATCAAAGCGCATCATACCAATGCTGCTTCAACTTCAAGTGCTTCTTGTGTTCTTTGTAAGAATCAAGTTCACTTTTTACGTTCTTGTCATCGATTCAAAAGTTTATCTGTTGCGGATCGATTTTCTACGGTAAAAAAGTTTCACTGTTGTGTCAATTGTCTTGCAAGGACACATGAAGCTAAAAATTGTAGCAGTTCGTATAATTGCTCCATTTGTAACAAGAGACATCATACTATGTTACACCGTGAGTTACCATCTTCTGAAGTTTCTAGGGATACTAATCGGTCGAATTCGGGTGTTAGTTCGGTTTCTGTTTGTCGGGTTTCAAACTCCGTACCTGCAATCGCATCATCTTCGAATGCCAATCATGCCACAGCTCCTACAAATCGTCAAGTATTTCATACAGCACAAAGTAGGACTGTACTTTTAGGGACGGCTATGGTGAATCTTATTCATCAGGGTACTACGTACCCAGCCCGGGCCCTTATTGACCCTGCTTCTGAAGCATCGTTCATTTCTGAACGTTTGCAAAATCGCCTGAAAATTTCGACGCATTCGACGAATGCTCAAATTTCAGGAGTTAATCAGGCAGTTACGGCAATGCCTAGAAAACTTTGTTCATTAAAAATTGGCTCCACCCTCGATTCATCCCTTGTATTGGAAACATTGGCACTTGTTTTGCCAAATATTTCGGGTAATTTACCATCATTTACAGTCCACTCGTATTTAAAGGAAAATTTGCCAAACCTTCGTTTGGCCGATATTAATTTCGATGACAGTCGACCTGTTGATCTTTTGCTTGGCGCGGATTTATATCCAAGAATTCTGTTGGGAGAAATCCGTCGCAATATTTTGGGCTCTTTACTAGCTCAGAACACTATTTTTGGCTGGATTATTACTGGTCCAGTTGTACAACCTCAAGTTCAGGTATATTCTACGAATGTCGAATTTTCAGAGGAAGATTGCCTTAACAAAAATCTTTTGAGATTCTGGGAACTTGAGGAAACTCCTAAAAGAAAAATTCTGTCTCCATTTGACAAATTTTGTGAGGAAAATTATAAAGCGACTACTCGTCGCGAATCTGATGGTCGATATGTAGTGACTCTCCCATTTAAGCCTGAATTTCCTGAAAAATTTTCTTTAGGGACTTCAAGACCTGATGTTATGGGACAATATCTTAGGACCGAATCATCTTTAATGCGTAGACCTGAAATTAAGGAGATGTACGATGACGTCGTTAGGGAGTATTTGGACATAGGACATATGAGACCGGTATTACCAAATTATTCATCTCCTACCTCTTTTTGTTATTTACCTCATCATCCGGTGGTAAAACTAGAACGTAAGACAACTAAATTGAGAGTTATTTTCAACGCTTCAAATAGAACTTCTAATGGAATTAGTTTAAACGATTGCCTTTACGTAGGACCTACCTTACAAGCAGACTTAGTTCTACTTATTCTTAGGTGGCGTCTGTTTAAATTCGTCTTCAATTGTGATATTACTCAAATGTATAGGCAGATTCGGGTTGATCCGTCGCATACCCCTTTTCAACGAATTTTGTTTAGGGATTCTCCGACGGAGACCGTAAGGGACTATGAATTACAGACAGTGACTTTTGGCGTTAACTGCGCTCCATACCTTGCCATTAGGACGTTATTACAACTCGCTGACGATTCTGAGGCTGAGTTCCCTCTCGCAGCACATATTCTACGAAAGTGCATGTACGTTGACGACGTTTTGACAGGGACTCATGACATTTCGACTGCATTAATGGCTCGTGATCAACTCGTCGCTGCTTTGGCCTCTGCTAAGTTTCAGCTAAGAAAATGGACTTCAAACGAACGGAGTATTTTGAAAGACATACCTTTGGACCATTTAGTTGACGCTAAATTATTGACCTTTATAGAATCGAGTACTTCAAAGACTTTAGGAATTCAGTGGAACGCTCAGTTGGACTCGTTTTATTTTAGTGTGACTCCTATTTCATTAAAATCTGGGTATACTAAGAGGGAAGTCTTATCGACTATCGCGAAATTGTTTGATCCTGTAGGTTGGTTAGGTCCTGTAATTGTGGTTGCTAAAATTATCATGCAAAAAATTTGGCTTGATAATATAAATTGGGATGATATGCTTCCAATTTCGACGGAAGTTGAATGGAAAAGATTTGTAACTTCTTATCATGAGGTAAATACTATTCGTATTCCAAGATGGGTTAATTATTCGCCGGGAAATTCTGTTGAGCTTCATGTTTTTTCTGATGCCTCGGAAAAGGCATACGCGGGGGTGATTTATATTCGAATTCAGGCCTATAACGGCGAAATTCATACTCACCTACTTTCATCGAAAACCAAAGTAGCCCCCATCAAATCAATTTCTCTACCTCGTTTAGAACTGTGCGGGGCGGTGTTAGCCTCTGAACTTTTGAAGACGGTAATAGGTGAAATTGATATTAAAATTGATCAAATTTACTGTTGGACTGATTCGACGATAGTCCTTTCTTGGTTAAGGAAAACGCCGTGTTCCTGGACCACATTTGTAGCGAACAGAGTATGCCGCATTCAAGAAAATGTAGGAAACCATAATTGGTATCATGTTCGTTCTGAGGATAATCCTGCAGTTTTAGGTAGTCGTAGTACCTCTCCCACTGAGCTGGAAAATAGTGAGCTTTGGTGGCATGGTCCAAGATGGCTGGGTCAAGATAAAGTGCACTGGAATATAACGGATCTAAGTTATCTTGACACTGACATTGAGGGTCGGGTTGTCAAAACTCATGCTTCCTTCTTTACGGACGTTAAGGGGGAAGATATATATGTAGATATTTTGAATAATTACTCTCGTCTTGATCGAGCTCTTCGGATAATCTCATATATTTTGAGGTTCTTTTACAATAGTCATCCAGCTCATAGGTCAAATCGTTATATGAATGTGGATAAAATCGTTGCTGGTTATGAAATCAGAAGAACAAAATTGCATTTAGCCATTGTGGCTCAGAAACATCACTATGCAGATGAATATAAGTGCCTGTTAGACAAAAAACCGTTAAGTTCAAAGAGTTGCCTTATTTCTTTGAATCCCTTTCTCGACAAAGACGGTGTGATAAGATTGAATGGTCGCTTGGTTAAATCACCATCCCTTTCATATACGGAGAAATATCCTATTATTTTACCTTATTCGAGCCGATTTACTCAATTGTTAATAGAATTTGTTCATATGATTTCCATTCACGGTGGAAATCAGTTGATGTTGCGAATACTGCGCATTGAATATTGGGTTCCACGCTTGAAGTCGAAAATTCGTGGAGTCATTGGTCGTTGTAAACGGTGTATTATTGACCGTAAAGTATCTTGTCGTCAAATTATGGCAGCTCTGCCCCCTGAAAGAACTACTCTTACTAGACCATTTATGACAACGGGCGTTGATTTTGCTGGTCCCTTTGACATCAAAAGTTTCACGGGCAGAGCTTGTAGGATAACGAAGGGCTACGTTTGTATTTTTGTTTGCTTTTCTACGAAAGCAATTCATTTAGAGGCAACGTCTGATTTATCGACGCCTACTTTTTTATCTGCCTTTCACAGATTTATTTCTCGACGAGGTTGCCCCTACACTTTATTTTCGGATAATGGCACAAATTTCGTAGGTGCATCGCGTGAATTAGAGAAGGATTTTAAGATATTTCTTAAGGAAAGTCAGATTGCAGTGGGTTCTATTTATGGTATTCAAGGTTTAACTTGGCGGTTTATACCGGCCGGGGCACCTCATATGGGTGGCCTTTGGGAAGCCGGGGTCAAGAGTTTTAAACACCATTTTCGTAAGGAAGCGCAATTTTTTAAATATACTTTTGAAGAACTTTCTTCAGTTCTCGCAAGAATTGAAGCTTGCCTAAATTCACGTCCTCTTTGTTCTATAGCGGATAACCCTCGGGAACCAGTAGCTCTGACTCCTGGTCATTTTTTAATAGGTGGACCAATACTTGCTCCCCCGGAGCCTGAAATTAATGAATCCCCGATAAGTCTTGTTAATCGATTTCGAAAAATTAAAGCGTTGTCTCAACTTTTTTGTCGCCGATGGAAAGAAGAATATTTAATGACGTTAAATAAGCGCTATAAATGGAAATATCCAGAACGCGATCTACAGGAAAACGACTTAGTCGTTATCAAGCATGAAAATCTACCTCCAACATCGTGGCGTTTAGGCCGGGTCATAAAAGTTTATCCGGGAAGTGACGGTCGCGTAAGGGTCGCGGATATTCGTACTGCTAATGGGGTTGTAAAACGACCAATAACCAAACTGGTCATTTTGACCGAATAATTTACTTTTTCTTCGATATTTTCTTTAAATTTTTTATTGTTTCATAGAAATATGGAATCTCTCCCTAACCTTTTTGAGATGCTCTGCTCGATTATGAGGATGCTATGGCGCAATACACCATTTTTGGATGGGTCATATCTGGCCCATCTCCATTGTAGAGTCCTTACTGGCTCATATGCAGAGTCCTTACTGGCTCAAATTGTAGAGTCCCTACTGGCTCATACTTATTTATAATCAATTTTCCATTGGGGTCCCTACTGGCCTATGGAAAATTGTTACGTCGAGGTCCCTACTGGCCAATTTAACTTTAAGTGTTAAAAAAAAAAAAAAATTTAATAAATTGAATTCAAGATCACATTTTTAAACTGAACTATGCCTTATTTTAAGATATTTAAGTTATTTGTTAAAGTATCATTGTTGCAACACACCTTGATGTTGCAAGGTGGCCGGCAATGTTTAAGTACAATTTAATATTTTCTTTGTACTTTTCCGCCTTTGAGTCAATTAGCCATTTTTGGGTTAATTCTGGGTTAAAATCTATGAAACTCCTTTTTTTATACATCGTTGAAAGGAGTGTTTACATAGATTTTAACTAGTAAAACCGTTAACGGTACTTAGATATTGCTCGCCACCTTCTCTCTTTTATTTTTTAACTTATAAAATCAATCGTTTTGGTACCTTCGTACAATTCGTACACATAAACACCATCCGCTGTGCATATTTTTAAAAAAGGTAATACATCTTGTATACATTTGTATATACAAATAAAATAGAGATCTTATTTTCTCTACGTATCAAACCTTATACTATATTGTGTTTTTATTTTTTATATATTTTTTGCTACATACGCAAACACATGGTATAGCGTGTAAGTTAATGTAAATAATAACGCCATGCATACAACAATGCTTTGTGGTACGGTTGAGTCTCTGTTTATTTTCTTTAGTAACATGAGTAATAATCATATAGTTTTTGGGGTAAACCGCCAATACAATTGACTAATGCAATTGAAACTAGTGACCCATTAACATTTGTTTTGATTTTATTTTGAATGAAGAAATTGCCTCACATGCAGTTTCTTTTTACACAACATCCAATTAAATTAGAGTTAAAAGTAAAACTGTATAAATAAAAACTAACATAGAGAGAGACTCCACCCAATCAAAAATGCATTGATAATATTTAGAGTTATTGAGTGTACTTTAGAAAGTCACTCTTAGAATTTAAGTTATTGAGTGTACTTTAGAAAGTCACTCTTAGAGCAGAAGTCTAGAACTTCTCATAGGGTATTTATAAGCAACTGTTTTGGTAAAATAAAAACAGTTCTAAATCGTGACTGATTTGGAACACTAACCAAAAATTCAAAGTGTGCTTTATTTTATGAGTAGCATCTAAAATAATAATCAAAATTAATCCGTTTGAACACTATAATTGAACGCATAGCTTTATTCTGCAATTTTTGTAGTCTATCTATTTGATTTGTTGTACAGCATGTATATAAAATTGTAGAGCTAAATTCAAAATGTGGTTTTATCATTACGTTATATATGTTTATTGCAGTTATTAAAGATATTTTATTTCTAACCCGTTTAAAAAATCCGATTTTTTTCCCCGATTTTCTTACATATATAATCAACGTGTTGTCTAAATTTTAAGTCATTATCGATTATAAAACCGAGTTATTTTATTTCATTTACCTTTTCTATTGGTTCATTATTTATTTTAAAGACTGAGTCGCTGTTCATATTTATTTGTAGCATTTTTGCTTTATTTTCATTTAGTTTTAGTCTGTTCATTTTTAGCCAATTATTTATTTTATTTATGTCATGCATTATTTTATTCGTGCATTGTTCTTCCGTGTCTGCTTCCGCATAAATTAATGTGTCATCTGCATACAAGATAATTTCGCAATTGCTTAAGATGTTTGGTATGTCGTTAATGTATATTATAAATAGTAGTGCTCCTAGAATGGAACATTGGGGTACACCATACTCGTTGTAAATCTCATCTGATTTGACGCCATTAATCTTTGTTATTTGCTTTCTATTTGTCAAATATGATTTAAACCACCTTAATTCGTTTTCCCTGATACCGTACATGTAAAGTTTTTGAATTAATATTTCTCTGTCAATGGTCTCGAACGCTCTTTTAAAATCCTGGAATATAGCCATAATTTTCTTTTTCTTGTCTATATACTTCCACCTATTTATAACATAATTGACTGTGGTCTCGCACGAGTATTTGTTTCTAAATCCTGACTGATAGTTTGAAAAAAGTTTATTTACTTCCATGTATTTTTCGAGTTGTTCCTTTACAATCTTCTCAATAATTTATTCACATGTTTTCAACGTGTTTATAGGACGAAATTCATCGCATCTATTTGTTTTCGCAATTTTTTCTACTGGTGTTACCATTGAATATTTCCAACTATCAGGAAAAATCCCGCTTTCAAGCGATTTATTAATAATCGTAAGCATATATTTACCTACAATATTCCAATTATCCATAATTATTTTCTTTGAGACTTTATTAAAATCCGGTTTGTTCTTCAGGTTCTTACATATTTTTTTAAGTTCTTGAATTGTTATTCCGCAGAATTTAAATCTATTATTTATCACAGGAATTTCATTTTTGTATTGCACATTTTCTATTGTATCATTTATTGACTTAATGCTATCGACAAAATAATAGTTAAATTGTGTGGCTATCTGATAGTTATCCTTATATTCTATTTCATTAAACATCACAGTATTTATCACATTTTTATTTTTCTTAAGAATTAAATCTTTAATTTCATTCCACATTTCTTTCTGGTCCTTGGCATTATTTATTCTATTATTAACAAATTTGTTTTTCTCGGTTTCAATTTTATTTTTATATATATTTCTACTAATTTTATAATTATTACAGGCTATATCATTGTTCTCTACTATAGCTCTTTGATATTTAAAAACTTTCTCTCTTTTTAATGTCCTCAGTTCCGCATTGAACCAATACAGTCGTCGAAATGACCCACTGTAGTATTTATGTCATCATTTTCATTATATCTAAGTATTGCACTGATCTATCTGTTGTATGCTTGTTTATTATATTTAAAAAACTCAATTTCCTTTTTATTTATGGGCTCCTTATTCTCGGATGGAATTTCAAAATTTATGTCAATTGCTTCATGATCTCCTATTTTATTCGCACTATTGTTTTTTGCTGATATGTTTTCATTATTAGTTATTATATAGTCTATTATAGTGTTTGTGTTTGGTGTTACTCTTGTATATTCATTTACAATTTGTTTAAGTTCATTATCGTTAAATATGTTTTCTAATCTGTTTTTGTAAGTTCCTTCCTTACTCCAATCGATGTTGAAGTCTCCAGCTATAATTATGTCGTATTGTGTTTCACATAAATCTTCGATTACTTGCTCAAATACTTTGCAAAATTCTGCTTCGCTACTACTTGGTGATCTGTTTACAGCCATTATCATAATTTGTGTTCTCCTCAATTTCGCCAAGTATAGACTCATCCAGTACTTGTTGTCATAATTTTTTTTTTTCAATTATATATTCTTCCTTTATTTACATATTTTAACAAATTTGATATTTACATATGAGATCTTATCTTTACATAGATATTGCAACAAATAATATATAGGATCTAAAGATTATAAATAGTTTTTATTTTATTTTTTAATGATTTTTAAAGGAAAATGGGAGGGAAAAAAACCTTTATATGATTTAATAAATTCAAATACTATCTGAAAATATTTATATGCTTATAGAAGGTTTATTAGAAATAATAGACCTCTATAAGCATATAATTTTCAATTTAGTGATTTCTTTTTAATTTTACGTTACTTCTCTACATTCTCTTATCAGTGGGTAAGAGGAATTTTCAATTCTGGCAAAATAATTGTTGTTAATCCTTGTTATGAAATCGATAATTTTTTCATAACCTGTTTCTTCATGAAGAAGATTTGTAGGATACCTCCAGGGCTTTTTATTTATCATTTTAAGACATTTGTTTTGTATAATTTGTAAGCGTTTTAGGTGGCAGTTGGCAGCGTCACTCCAAATAGGACACGCGTATGTTAATATCGGCCTTATAACACTTTTGAAGAGTAGATTTTTGTTTTTGGGGTTTAGAAATGACCTTCTATTTAGTAGTGGCCATAATGCTTTAAATGATTTTATAGCTTTTTGACACGTAGCCATAATATGTTGTTTAAAAGTAAGCTTTTTGTCCAAGACAACTCCGAGATATTTGACATGATTAAGTACATTTATGGTATTATTTCCAATATGAAGATGACGTCTTGGCAGTCTTTTGGGAGATTTGTTGAACGGAAAAATAATTGCTTGGGTCTTGTTTGGATTAATTTTGATTTTCCATTTGTGAAAATATTTACTGCAATTTACAAGTCCCTTTTCCATTTTCTTCAGGAGTGCACTTGTAAGTTTGTTTGAAGAAATTAACGCAGTATCATCTGCGTAGTAAGCAACTTTCATATACTTCGGAACTTTGAAATCGGATGTATATATCGAGTAAAGCAATGGCGACAAGACTGATCCTTGAGGTAACCCTGTGGTGATGGTTTTTGGAGATGATGTTTCATTATTAATCGCAACTTTAAAGCTTCTGCCGTGAATGAAATCTGAAATAAGTTTGCATAAATATTTTGGTATATTTGCATCAAGAAGTTTAAATACTAGGCCATTATGCCAAACGGTATCAAACGCTTTTTCGATATCCAACAATATTAGACCCGTTGAACGTTTATTGTTTTTATTGCTGATTATTTGATTTTTAATTCTGTTTATTTGGTGAGTAGTGCTATGTCCTTTTTTAAATCCAAATTGTTCTTTAGCAACAATAGAATTGGTCGTTACAAATTCACTAAGACGAGAATGTAGAATTTTTTCAAATATTTTACCAAAGTTACTTAATAGACTGATAGGTCTGTAGCTGTTTGGGTTATTTTTTGGCTTGCTAGGTTTGTTAATAGCTATAACCTTAGCATTTTTGAAATGGTTTGGGAAATAGTTGAGTTTGATGCAGCTGTTAAATATTATAACCAGTAATTTTAGAGCTTTGAGTGGTAGTTTCTTTAAGAGCAGGTTGGGAACATTTTCAAAACCAGGAGATTTTGAGGGTTTTATTAATGAGACAATATTCATTACTTCTTCTAGAGATGTATAAATTGCTGACTCAGAACTGGGATTTTCCTTCTTAAAATTATTTACTGTTGTATTTATTACTATATCCGCTGAGTGGCTGTAATTCGAAGTGAGGTTATTTGCTTTGACAAATGTATTTGCCAGGACTTCAGCCTTGTCCTTATCAGATGTTATCCTTGTATTTCCAACCTCAAGGTGAGAGATTTGATTTTTTCCTTTTCCTCGCAAGTTCCTGCTTATTCTCCAAAATGATTTATCACCTGGTTTTAAATTGGATAATAATTGACACCATTTCTTATTGCGTTCCGAATTAATACTTGTATCAATCATGTTACTTAGAAACTTAGTACATTGATTATAAAAAGTTTGCTCGGCTATATTTGAAGATCGTTGGCTTTTTCTTTTAAAGCTTCTTCTTAGTTTAAAATATTTCACAGTACTTTCTGGTAATGTGTAATTATTTTGTTGGGTTATTTTAGGTGTAGACGCATCCCTTGCTTCGAAGACTACATTTATAAATTTTTATATTTCCTGATCAAATACTACCTTGGTATTGTATATATCCGAATTTAACGTGATTTTATTTTCTAAAATATCCATATAAATGTTCCAGTTGGTTGCACTATAATCATAATAGTTGAGGTCAACTTGCGAGGCCACTGATCTTTTAAGTGTACACATAATGGGGCGATGGTCTGATGGTATTTCGTAATCCATTCTCTTTACGTCTATATTTAAAGCGGTATTGCTTAAAATAATATCGACTGTGGATGCTTCGCGATTGTGTTGATGGGGGAATAGGGTTGGACTATTAGGATAGTGTATAAAAAAATTGCTTGATTGCTGTAAATTGTTGAGTGCTATTCCTGCAGTATTATTTGAACGGCAATTCCAAGAGCAATGTTTGGCATTTAGGTCACCAAAAACTATGTATTCTATGGTGGAAGGTGTTAGGTTCAAGATATCAGCACAGAAGTTATGGGTATATCTTGGTGAATATAACGAAGATACAACAATAGGTCTATTATTTATAATAACTTCAATTGATATGTTTTCGATTGATGAAGTGTTTGATATAAAGAGGTTTTTATGAGCGACAGATTTATGAATTAACAGAGCTACTCCTCCTCCTCTAGCATCTGTTCTGTCACTTCTATATAAATAATAATTTTTAAAAAAGGGTCTATGATTTACTGAAAAAAATGTTTCATTCAAAGACGCTATTTTAATATTTTCTCTTTCAATT
Source organism: Cordilura impudica (assembly GCA_963682025.1). Lineage (NCBI taxonomy): Eukaryota > Metazoa > Arthropoda > Insecta > Diptera > Scathophagidae > Cordilura > Cordilura impudica. Next base: position 158,342,465 of record OY821519.1, read on the forward strand.
AGTATTTCAAATTGTTTTAATTTAGAAAAGTTTGAAATGCCATTAGCATTCAAGTGAAGCATTTTGAATTCGTTTAAATTATTAGTATAATCCATGGGCGTATTTTACCATTGACATTACAACTTTGATTTGTTGTACTTTTGAAGTGCACCTATGCAAATCATCCATAGCTGTAGTGAAAATATCAAAAAGCTCATCAATGCTAAATAAATCGTTGTTTGTTTTCAGCTGGTTAGCATATGTAGCTTTGCTGTTATTATTGATGTTATTGTTACAATTTGTGTTGTTGTTACTTAGATTTGGGAAATCAACCTTTGATTGAAATGAAATATTTTGTTGTTGCCTGCTGTTGTTATGATTTTTGGAAGTTACTCTTGTTCTAGTTTCCAAATAGAGAGAACGTAACGGACAGTTGATGTCGTTTGCAGAGTGATCAGTTCTCTCTTTTCCATGTTTTTTACAATTAAAGCATGTAAAAACAGCTGGTCTTTTTTCATTTTTGTTAAACGGACACACACTTGTATGATGTTGTTCTGCACATATCATACACGCAGCACTACGACGACAATGTTCTCCGCCATGGCCATACATTAAGCAGTTCCAGCATTGAGTTGGTTTATTTCTGGATCTTGATTTGTATTTTTTCCAAGAAATTATGATATTTGAAATTGTCCTTACATTTTTTAAGGCAGTTGGGTTAAAATTTTTACGAACAAATTGAACTTTGTAAACAGCATTGTTGTTCGAACTGAATTTGGTGACTATTTCAGCCACCGAAGAAGGGGATAGGTTGTAGTTTTTTAACTCTTCGGTGATGTCCTCAGAGTTTATGCGGGGTAAACCGTGTAGAAAGGTTGTGTATAACCTATTATCTTTGGAGCCATATGAATGAAACTCCTTTTTACTCTCTTTAAGAATTTGCTTATAGCATTCGTACAATTCTTTAGTTGGAGCAAAAATTTTGGTACCAATTGAAGTACGTTTGAAAATACAATCTTTACCAAGTAGTTTTCGTATTTCTGCAAATGAGGCGTTGGCTTCTACAACTATAGGTGGAGGTTTGTGTTGTTTAATATCACTAATATTTGATGCAGGAGTTACGTCCATATCATTGAGGCCAGCAAGCAGGCTAAATCTGTTACTGGAAGTTGACGCGATGTTCGGGTTAACAAAACCCGGAGGAAGTTTTGTCATCTTCTTGTTCACAAGCTTTCTTTTTGATGAAGATTTGGCCCCTCGGGCCATCGCTAAATTTTTATTCCTGTTATAAGCTGGATTGTCTACCACGTGAGTTCAAATGAGATCAAGAATAGGCAATTGCAAAAACAAAAATATACACTTGTTGTTAATTTTAAATAGTTGTACTCTAAGCGCTTTAATTATTTACACGACCGTTCGTAAAGAGAATTAGATTCGAACTGGACTTGTTGTCATAAACCTTCTCGCATATTTTCGAAATATTCCAAAATTTTGTAAAATATCTAGTTACTCCGCCGGTCCTCTTTGAGTTTGAATGAGTTCGAATCTAACTCTCTTTACGAACGGTCGTGTAAAAAATTAAAGCGCTTAGAGTACAACTATTTAAAATTAAAAACAAGTGTATATTTTTGTTTTTGCAATTGCCTATTCTTGATCTCATTTGAACTCACGTGGTAGACAATCCAGCTTAAAACAGGAATAAGAATTTAGCGATGGCCCGAGGGGCCAAATCTTCATCAAAAAGAAAGCTTGTGAACAAGAAGATGACAAAACTTCCTTCGGGTTTTGTTAACCCGAACATTGCGTCAACTTCAAGCAACAGATTTAGCCTGCTTGCTGGCTTCAATGATATGGACGTAACGCCCGTATCAAATATTAACGATGTTAAGGAACACAAACCTCCACCCATTGTTGTAGAAGCTAACGCTTCATTTACAGAAATACAAAAGCTGCTTGGTAAGGACTGTATTTTCAAACGTACTTCAATTGGTACCAAAATTTTCGCTCCAAGTAATAAAATGTACGAATGCTACAAACAAATACTTAAAGAGAATAAGATGGAGTTTCATTCTTATGGCTCCAAAGAAAATAGGTTATACACAACCTTTTTACACGGTTTACCCCGCATAACCTCTGAGGAAATCTCCAAGGAGTTAAAAAACTACAACCTATCCCCTTCTTCCGTAACTGAAATAGTCACCAAATTCAGTTCAAACAATAATGCAGTTTATAAAGTTCAATTTGTTCGTAAAAATTTTAATCCAACTGCCTTAAAACATGTACGAACAATTTCCAATATTATAATTTCTTGGAAAAAATACAAATCAAAATCCAGGAGCAGACCAACTCAATGCTGGAACTGCTTAATGTATGGCCATGGCGGTGAACATTGTCATCGTAGTGCTGCATGTATGATATGTGCAGAACAACATCATACAAGTGTGTGTCCGTTTAACACTAATGAAAAAAGACCAGCTGTTTTTACATGCTTTAATTGCAAAAAACATGGAAAAGAGAGAACTGATCACTCTGCAAACGACATCAATTGTCCGTTACGTTCTCTCTATTTGGAAACTAGAACAAAAGTAACTTCCAAAAGTCATAACAACAGCAGGCAACAACAAAATTTTTCATTTCAATCAAAGGTTGATTTCCCAAATTTAAGTAACAACAACACAAATTGTAACAATAACATTAATAATAACAGCAAAGCTACATATGCTAACCAGCTGAAAACAAACAACGATTTATTTAGCATTGATGAGCTTTTTGATATTTTCACTACAGCTATGGATGATTTGCATAGGTGCACTTCAAAAGTACAACAAATCAAAGTTGTAATGTCAATGGTAAAATACGCCCATGGATTATACTAATAATTTAAACGAATTCAAAATGCTTCACTTGAATGCTAATGGCATTTCAAACTTTTCTAAATTAAAACAATTTGAGATACTAATTGAACGAGAAAATATTAAAATAGCGTCTTTGAATGAAACATTTTTTTCAGAAAATCATAGACCATATTTTAAAAATTATTATGTATATAGAAGTGACAGAACAGATGCTAGAGGAGGAGGAGTAGCTCTGTTAATTCATAAATCTGTCGCTCATAAAAACCTCTTTATATCAAACACCTCATCAATCGAAAACATCTCAATTGAAGTTATTATAAATAATAGACCTATTGTTGTATCTTCGTTATATTCACCAAGATACACCCATAACTTCTGTGCTGATATCTTGAACCTAACACTTTCCACCAAAGAATATATAGTTTTTGGTGACCTAAATGCCAAACATTGTTCTTGGAATTGCCGTTCAAATAATACGGCAGGAATCGCACTGAACAATCTACAGCAATCAAGCAATTTTTTCATACACTATCCTAATAGTCCAACCCTATTCCCCCATCAACAAAATCGCGAAGCATCCACAGTCGATATTATTTTAAGCAACTCCACTTTAAATATAGATGTAAAAACAATGGATTACGAAATACCATCAGACCATCGCCCCATTATATGTACACTTAAAAGATCAATGGCCTTGCAGGTTGACCTCAATTATTATGATTATAGTGCAACCAACTGGAACATTTATATGAATTTTTTAGACAATAAAATTACATTATTTTCCGATATATACAATACCAAGGCAGTAATTGATCAGGAAATCCAAAAATTTATAACTGTAGTTTTCGAAGCATGGGATGCGTCTACACCTAAAATAACTCAACAAAATAATTACACATTACCAGAAAGTACTGTGAAATATATAAAACTAAGAAGAAGCTTTAAAAGAAAAAGCCAACGATCTTCAAATATAGCCGAGCAAACTTTTTATAATCAATGTACTAAGTTTTTAAGCAACATGATTGATAAAAGTATTAATTCGGAGCGCAATAAGAAATGGTCTCAATTATTATCCAATTTAAAACCAGGTGATAAATCATTTTGGAAAATAAGCAGGAACTTGCGAGGAAAAGGAAAAAATCAAATTGCTCACTTTAAAGTTGGAAATACAAAAATAACATCTGATAAGGACAAGGCTGAAGTCCTGGCAAATACATTTGTCCAAGCAAATAACCTCACTTCGAACTATAACCACTCGGCACATACACTAATAAATACAACAGTTAATAATTTTAAGAAGGAAAACCCCAGTTCTGAATCTGCAATTTATACATCTCTTGAAGAAGTAATGAATATTGTCTCATCAATAAAACCCTCAAAATCCCCTGGGTTTGACAATGTTCCCAACCTGCTCTTAAAGAAACTACCACTCAAAGCTCTAAAATTACTGGTTATAATATTTAACAGCTGCATCAAACTCAACTATTTCCCAGACCATTTCAAAAACGCTAAGGTTATAGCTGTCAACAAACCTAGCAAGCCAAAAAATAACCCAAATAGCTATAGACCTATTAGTCTATTAAGTAACTTTGGTAAAATATTTGAAAAAATTCTACATTCTCGTCTTAGTGAATTTGTAACGACCAATTCTATTGTTGCTAAAGAACAATTTGGATTTAAAAAAGGACATAGCACTACTCACCAAATAAACAGAATTAAAAATCAAATAATCACCAATAAAAACAATAAACGTTCAACGGGTGTAATATTGTTAGATATTGAAAAAGCGTTTGACACCGTTTGGCATAATGGCCTAGTATTTAAACTTCTTGATGCAAATATACCAAAATATTTATGCAAACTTATTTCAGATTTTATTCACGGCAGAAACTTTAAAGTTGCGATTAATAATGAAACATCATCTCCAAAAACCATTACCACAGGGTTACCTCAAGGATCAGTCTTGTCGCCATTGCTTTACTCGATATATACATCTGATTTCAAAGTCCCGAAATATATGAAAGTTGCTTACTACGCAGATGATACTGCGTTAATTTCTTCAAACAAACTTACAAGTGCACTCCTGAAGAAAATGGAAAAGGGACTTGTAAAATGCAGTAAATATTTTCACAAATGGAAAATCAAAATTAATCCAAACAAGACCCAAGCAATAATTTTTCCATTCAACAAATCTCCCAAAAGACTGCCAAGACGTCATCTTCTTATTGGAAATAATACCATAAATGTACTTAATCATGTCAAATATCTCGGAGTTGTCTTGGACAAAAAGCTTACTTTTAAACAACATATAATGGCTACATGCCAAAAAGCTATAAATTCATTTAAAGCATTATGGCCACTGCTAAATAGAAGGTCATTTCTAAACCCCAAAAACAAAAACCTACTCTTCAAAAGTGTTATAAGGCCAATATTAACATACGCGTGTCCTATTTGGAGTGACGCTGCCAACTGCCACCTAAAACGCTTACAAATTATACAAAACAAATGTCTTAAAATGATAAATAAAAAGCCCTGGAGGTATCCTACAAATCTTCTTCATGAAGAAACAGGTTATGAAAAAATTATCGATTTCATAACAAGGAATAATAACAATTACTTTGCCAAAATTTAAAATTCCTCTTACCCACTGATAAGAGAATGTAGAGAATTAACGTAAAATTAAAAAGAAATCACCAAATTGAAAAATATGTGCTTATAGAGGTCTATTATTTCTAATAAACCTCCTATAAGCACATAAATATTTTCAGATAGTATTTGAATTTATTAAATCATATAAAGGTTTTTTTTCTCCCATTTTCCTTTAAAAATCATTAAAAATAAAACAAAAACTATTTAATATCTTTAGATCCGTTATATTATTTGTTGCAATATCTATATGTAAAGATAAGATCTCATATGTGAACATCAAATTTGTTAAAATATGTAAATAAAGGATGAATATATAATTGAATTGAAAATCTTTGAGTTTGAATATGTAATATAGTGATCATATTTCGGTAGCCTAATTTCATTCTCATCTATTTCCTTCGTTGCGTGTGTCTCCGTCAATATTATAAAATCTGGTTCTTGTTCATCAGCAATTATTTCCAGTTGGTCGAAATTATTCATTAAACCACATACGTTTGTGTATATACCACTTACCTGCTGTAATTGTTACATGGATAGTCCTAACCTTTTCTTTTTATAATTTAGTTTATTTTGGTAAACTGGGCATTCTATATTTGATGTTATATGATTTTCATCAAGTCCCATATTTAGTTTCTTATTGGCTTTTATGCAATTAATACATTTGTTAATTATTTCTTTATTACATTCTTTTGATTTGTGGTTTCCATGACATTTGAAACAAATTTCTTCATTTTTACATTCACCCGATTTGTGATTGCATTTAAAACATTGTATTATATCGGTTCCGTCAAACACTCTACATTTTTCCCACCCTATGTTTAATTTTTGCACTTGCATGATCTTGTTATACGTTTCTTTATCAGTTTTTATTTTCAAGTTGTAAATTACTTTATTATATTTTTTAAATTCATATGATTTTACTATTTTCATTTCACTTTTTTCTAGTTGTTGATTTTGTTTCTTTATTTTTTTTTAATTATTTCACTTTCGTTGAATTTAAATGTCATATCCGTAACTACTATTGTCATTTCATCTTCATTGGGAACTTTAACATCATATGTCTCACTCATTTCATTTTCAATAGCATCTTTAATTTTTTGTCTTTCCTCATTAGTTTCAGTTTGAATAACAATTGTTCCATATTTTCTATTTTCAACACTTTTAATTTTCAAATTAACTGGATCAACCTTATTTAAATCTTCTTTTGTTTTTTCTATTTTCTGTTTCTCCTTTGGCTTAACTATTAATGGCACTCGTTTTTTCAACTCTGGCACCACTGTAATTTTTTTTACTGTTTCTGCAAATGATAGTTTGTTTTGTTTTTCACTTGTTTCCTTTATTACTTTTTTTATTGCGTTGCACATCGTTGTACTGTTTTGTTCTATAGTGTTACAAAAATTTTTATTTTTATTTTCAAAGTCATTCACTATGCCGCAAAGATTCTTAATTTCGCTAACGTTTTTTTTTCACAAGTTCTTTGTAGCAAGTCTACTTTTTTAAGTCTTTCTTCATATCTTTTTTCGATGGCTTCCAATAATTGTTTAATTTCAATTTCATTTTTTTTAAGTGACACTTCGAATTCCGTTTTATATTCAGCCAAGTTAATTTTGTTTTTGTTGACTCCATCTTTGATATCTTTTAATACCAAGTCTACTTTGTGAATATATAGAATGCAGTCCTCACACATAAATCTCATCAAAGAATTGGTTTCCAGAATTTTGGATGAGTAGTTGTCAAGTCCAGAACATTTATTCGTGCAATGATACACCTTGCCACAGATACCTTCACATCTTATACCTGTTTCTCCACGGATTAAACCTCTACATTTATAGCATTCAGCCATTGCAGTCACAAAATGTTTTTAATTATTTTTGTGTAAAGGAAAAAAAAACTATTTGTATAAATCTTTTATTTCCCCGCACTTATAATAATGTTATTTACGGTTTTATATAGTCTTTTTTCTATTTTTCACCGATAAATAATTTATTTTTAACAAATTTACAGAGCTTTTCTGATAACGTTCTATATCGTTCCAATTCCAATACATAGAATATATAGAATATATATAGAAGGACCTTTTCAGGGCCACCAAACAAATTCAAAAAGAAATTTTATTTTTACTGCTTCTTTTTTTAATAATAAAAAATCAATGATGATGGTGATAAATCAAATGAATCAAAAAAGTAGTATCAATGCGTGTGCAGGGTATCAATGTTTATCTTGTGTGTGCATACAATAAATTTCAATTATCTTAAAATTTTTATCTTAACCTTGTGACAGAACCAATGTATTTTACACGACAGCAACTTTTTTCTGTTACAATTTTCTGTCCCATGTTTATACTCATATTGTCCCCTCTTGCGTTGTCAGGGTTCATGTTACAAATTCGCAGTTTGCACATCCTCTATTTATATATGATCCTTGCTATCCCCTTCTTCCGTAACAGAAGTAGTCATCAAATTCAGTTCGAACAATAATGCTGTTTACAACGTTCTATTTGTTCGTAAAAATTTTAATCCAACTGCCTTAAAAAATTTAAGAAAAATGTTCAATATTATAATTTCTTGGAAGAAATACAAATCCAAATCCAGGAACAAACCAACTCAATGGTGGAACTGCTTATCTTGCCGTTCAGATAATAATACAGGTATCGTACTCAACAACTTACAGCAATCAAGCAACTTTTTCATTCACTATCCTAATAGTCCAACCATATTCCCCCATCAACACAATCGCGAAGCATCTATAGTCAATATTATCTTAAGCAATTCCGCTTTAAATATAAACCTGAAAACAATGGTTTACGAAATACCATCAGACCATCACCCCATTATACATATGTACTACGGCGGGTCGATTTAAAAATCGCCCAAGTTACAAGGAAAATCGTATTCTAGGGATCAAAATAAGAAACTTTGAGCGAGAAACCATACCTCTAAAACGAATTCTGATACAACAGTAAATAATTTTAAGAATTCAAATCCTTATTCTGAATCAACAATTTATACATCACTTGAAGAAGCAACGACCTAGTAAGCCAAAAAATAACCCAAACAGCTACAGACCTATTCGTCTATTAAGTAACATAAAATATTTGAAAAAATACTACATTCTCGTCTTAGTGAATTTGTAGCGACCAATTCTATTGTTGCTAAAGAACAATTTGGATTTAAAAAAAGAGCATAGCGCTACTCACCAAATGAACAGAATTAAAAATCAAATAATCACGAATAAAAACAAAAAACGTTCAATGGGTCTAATATTGTTAGATATTGAAAAAGCGTTTGACACCGTTTGGCATAATGGCCTAGTATTTAAACTTCTTGGTGCAAATATTCCAAAATATCTATGTAAACATATTTTACATATCGTTCAAGGCAGAAGCTTTAAATTTGCGATTAATAATGCAACATCATCTCCACAAACCATTACCACAGGGTTACCTCAAGGATCAGTCTTGTCGCCATTGCTTTACTCGATATATGTATATACGATGCAGATAATGCTACGTTAATTTCCGAAGCAATAAAATGCTTACATATTATACAAAACAAATGTCTCAAAATGATAAATAAAAAGCCCTAGAGATATCCTACAAATATTCTTCTTGAAGAAACAGGTTATGAAAATATTATAGATTTCATAATAACGATTAATAACATTTACTTTGAAAATTCCTCTTACCCACTGATAAGAGAATGTAGATAAATAACGTAAAATTAAAAAGAAATCACCTAATTGAAAATTATATGCTTATAGAGGTCTATTATTTCTAATAAACCTCCTATAAGCACATAATTATTTTCAGATAGTATTTGAATATATTAAATCATAAAAGGTTTTTCTCCTCCCATTTTCCTTTAAAAATCATTTAAAAAAGAACTATTTAATATCTTTAGATCCTATATATTATTTGTTGCAATATCTATCTCATTTGCGAGAAGACCGGTAAACTCAAAAAAGCTATACTGAGATAAATGCATTTAAAGTTTTCAATTGAGCCTAACTGCTGAGTAAAGTACAAAACAATTTTCGTCGCCACTATATGTGAGCATGAGATATCAACGCCATTTTGATTAACTCAAAAATCATGTTTTTGGGCGATGTGTAAATATCAAATTTGTTAAAATATGTAAATAGAGGAAGAATATAAATTGAAAATTTCGCGGTTAACCTGAAACCGGATTTTTGTAATCAAATTTGCACCAACTTTCCGACTAGTAAGTACTCCGAAACTTTTAACATTTACATAAAGCGGTTGACAACACATTATTTAATCATTTTCTACATGAATTGACCATTATTCCTTGCGGTTAAACTGAAAGCGTATAGAAGCATGTCCCCATTTTTTTACTTGATATTAAATTTAACTCCCTTTGTCTGTTTGTTTGAGGCGAATTTTTGTAACTGAATTTTCAGCATCTTCCGTATTAACTAGAGCTCTGAAACTTTCAGCATTTTCCTAAAGTTGATCACAACATATTTAATAATTTTATATACAATTTAATCATTATTCCTTGCAGTTAACCTGTAAGCTTATAAATGTCTTCAAAAAATTGTTTTATTTTATTATTTATACTTGTAAGTTTATACTTTAAAATATGTATTTATAACAGAATAAAATTTTTCCAAAATCAATATGTAATTTTTTTTTGATAAATATTACAATAAATTGTTTTATTTTATCAAATATACAGCTTTTATGGTGAATTTTATGATCGAAAATAGCAATATTTTTAATTAACTTTTTTAGAGGTAGTGTTATGACAGGAATATCCGAACGCTATTTCAAAAAGTTAGACTCAACGACCTTATTCGCCTTAAGGTGCTATTACATGATGTGTTTTTTACACATGTACTGTCAAATTTTCCCACAACAAAAGTTGTACACATCGTGTGATACATATAAAACATTGTTTATGTACAATACATGAGAAAAGTCACATGTACATTTTTCAATTAGAACAGGTTCTATTTTTGCATGACAAACAAGTGAAAATACAACACTGCTTGTGGCGAAAGAAAAACAGAGTACATTTTAAAGATTAATATTGAAAGAAAAATAAATTGTTTAGTATTAATTAACAATTAAAAAATACATAACCTTTTTTTTAACAAAAAATTTTTGTAAATTCACAAATTAAATCAGCTGTTGTTTACATTTAGAGGTTATGTCATACGGAAATACATACGCACGTGTGATAGCAAAAATTATGAATCGTATGTAAAAAGACAATTTTGACAGACATGAAGAATTTCATGTGGATAAAAAAAGGTGACAGTACATATGTAAAAAACATTTCGTGTAATAGCATCTTTAATGAGATTTTTATAATTTTTGTTTTGCTATTGGTTTGCTTCGTTGGATCGAGCTTATATCGAAATTATCAATTGGGTTCTACGAAAGCACTTTAAAAAGCAAAAATAAGTTGTCTTGCCAGAACTTTACTAACGTTCAAAGTGCTTTGCTGACTTATCTTTCTGAATGGGTATATATGTATATCTGTATATAAGGTTAAGCTTATACTTACAGAAATATTGTTAAAACTCGGTGTCAACTGGTAAGCTATGAATGTCTTCATTCCCTTAAACTTGGTTTCTTTTTTAGGGCTGGCCACAACTACAGTGTAAGGTTGATTATTAGGTTGCCATTGATAAAAACTGTCTAATGGTACTATATGGACAAGCTCGTTGTCAGGCATTTTGTCTTTGTTTCCAAGCCCAAGAATGAATGAGTCAGAACTCTTGCCAAACATACTCGATTTTTTAAGTGTAGCGGTATTATTTCCTATCGATGATGATTGCAGTGATATATCATCGCACGGTGTTGCAGGCAAATATTTGTTATCGTAGCTACTTGCCGAATGTGAAAGTGGGTTAGTGTGTACTCTACCAGCATTGTTAGCTGGTCCTATTTCAGAATACGTGTCATTATCATCATCCCAATCGTCTTCCCAATCATCGCCTTCATTGTAGTCATCTGCAGTTGCATCATAACGTCCTCCAGAGTTTGACTGTACTTCAGTGGAACTTGGAACGTTTGTCTGCTGTTGCAGTTTAACGTCAGCAGCGGACATGACTTCAACATATGCAGCAGGAAAAAGACCGATTTTACCCTGACTCGTTTTACCTTCCCACCACCCTTCACCAACATCTGTCCTAGTTACCGCTAAGATGTCACCGATACCGATGGAAATTTCTGACGAACCAGGCTCACCAGAAAATTCATACAATGCTCGAACATACGAAGCCATTGTTCAATCTTTCTTAATTTTACAAATTTAATAAGTAGGTGTCGAAAAACAAAGAATTCTAATCAAACTAATGAATGATTAATTAATTAAGAAACAGTTTTATCGACCAACTAACTAACAAAACAGAGTTATACAGAAAAACTTTTTGTTACAGATACTATCCGTATGTTGCACGCAAAAAAAAAAGTGGAAACTATTTCAAATATATCATAATTTTTTAATTGTTTTATAAGTTCTCAGATATCAGATAGTAAAAGCTAAAATTTTTGTAGTCGTAAATAAAAATTACATATTTTTTTATTTATTATAAGTATGTACATTTGCCCTTTGTATTAATCCACTTTTGTAGATTTCTTATATAAAACTGTTTAATTTACCTAAGTGTTTTGGTGTTGTGTGTGTTATCTTTTTCTTGTAATACAATGATTTATTTATCTTCACCCGCCGTTTTATCTTGTATATTTATTATTATATTGTCCTTAATAAAAAAAATCATGCGAGCCCGATTACAGGGGAGAAGTGTAAACATCTAGTAATTAAAGATTTTTTTATGGCATTTTTTTAATATTAAACAGAAAGCGTCATCTATGTATCACATATAGCTATCAACTGCAGGGGTTCTGCTAATATAAAAATATTTATTATTTATTATTTCAACCGGTTAATATTTAATTTTTCGTTTTTTATTTTTAATTTTTCGTTTTCCATTTTTCATCTTTCATTTTTAATTTTTTAATTTTCAGTTTTCATTTTTCGTTTTTCGTTTTTTATTTTTCATTTCATTTTCATTTAATTTTTTAATTTTCAGTTTTCATTTTTCGTTTTTCGTTTCTTATTTTTCATTTCTTATTTTTCGTTGTCCATTTTTTATTTTTTTATTTTTCATTTTTTATTTTTAATTTTTCGTTTTTTATTTTTCATTTTTCGTTTTTCATATTTCGTTTTTCATTTTTAATTTTTCATTTTCATTTTTTGTTTTTCATTTTCCATTTTTTATTTTTCTTTTTTAATTTTTAATTTTTCATTTTTCGTTTTTATTTATATTTTTCATTTTTCGTTGTTAATTTTTCATTTTTCACTTTTTATTTTTCATTTTTTATTTTTCACTTTTAATTTTTCGTTTTTAATTTTTAATTTTTTATTTTTTAATTTTTATATTTCATTTTTTATTTTTAATTTTCCATTTTTCATTTTTAATTTTTAATTTTTAATTTTTAATTTTTAATTTTTAATTTTTAATTTTTAATTTTTAATTTTTAATTTTTAATTTTTAATTTTTAATTTTTAATTTTTAATTTTTAATTTTTAATTTTTAATTTTTAATTTTTAATTTTTAATTTTTAATTTTTAATTTTTAATTTTTAATTTTTAATTTTTAAATTTTTAATTTTTAATTTTTAACTTTTAATTTTTAATTTTTAATTTTTAAATTTTAATTTTCAATTTTTAATTTTCAATTTTTAATTTTTTATTTTTCATTTTTCATTTTTTATTTTTCATTTTCAAACAGGTAATTTTTTTCACCAATACAATCATAAGTCACACCGATTTTTGTCTTACGGCTCACATGTAATGCTGTTTTTGTGATTGTATTGTGAAATAGAAATTTACTCCCCTGCGCGTATAGATGTTTACACATCAAAAAAATATATTATTAAAATGAATTTGTGATGATATTGTTTTATGGGAGTGCAAACATCTGTTCTAGCTATCATTTAATGTAGTACACATAATTTTGTTTGCCACAGGCGCGGAATGGAATGTTAACAGAAAAACTAGCGACACACACACACTTTTCACTTACCAAAAACAAATCAGCTTATTCGCTACGGAAAGGTAAGTAAACACTAATACTGCCATAAAACAAATTCTGTAACGTAACGGCTGGTTGGTTAGTTATTGTTAAGGGCCAGACGGCCGTCTTCAGTCTGGATTTTAACTTATTTATTTATCAAAAGCAACATTCATATTCCAGTACAATTGGTATAAGGATGTCCTAATTGTTGTAGGTGTCGTGTGTACTGAAATTGTACAACAGTTGTATAATTGTAGTTAATATTCTCCATACAAAAAAATTACATGTCAATGCAACGCTTTCAGGTATGTTTTTGCGGTGTACTATTAGTGCACCTTATGAATTTCTTAAATGTTAACCTAATTTAAGAATTGAAAATTAAGAATGAACAAGATCACAGTCTTCTGGTGATACCGGAATAAAAGTACACTAAAAAAAGTATGACAGTTTTAATAAATAATTTCCTTTTAATAAAATTATTATAGTCGCCCTTCTTTTTGTACTGCCTTTATTTTAACTACTAGTGTCTGCTTGTCGACAAAACTTTGGATCGATTTTTAACCCTTTTCCCGTGATCCAATCGGGCTGAAACTTTGCAGGCAGAAGTTTGCAAAAGTTTTTATTTTTGGCATAGATGTTTTTCTAGACATGTTTCATTTTCAATCAATCAATTATTTAATTACATGATGGTAAACTTAATTTACAAAGAAAGGAAATACAATAAGAACATGATTTTTATAGGTTAATTTTTTTAAATTATTATATTGTCTAATCGAATTTTTTTTATTATACCCTCCACACCACGGTGCAAAGGGTATATAATTATTTTTTTGTCATTTCGTTTCTAATGCAACGAAAAATGCAGGTGCGATCACATAAAGTATATATATTCTTGATCCTTATAAGAACCCACCTGGGTAAAGTTATAATAATATTGTTTGTCATTATTTCCAGCAGGTTGTTATTGAAAATGGGATAAATCAGGCATCATTGTGCCGAGATATATGCAAAAAGATGAAGACACCTCTAAAAAAATTTAAAAATTCAGTATGTTTGTTATAATAATCTAGTATTTAGTTTATCAAATTATTGCTTCTTAAAATATTTTGTTTACATTTGTTATAAATAGTGTAATAAGTCCAGATTTTAATGTAAACGAAAAACCGATGTGGAGGGTACCAAAGATTCGGCACAGCCGAATTTAACACTCTTCTTTATATTCGTTTTTTGCTGCATCTTAACCCTGGATGCCCAACCATATTTTTTATGTGTTATAACCAATGTTAGTTGGTTCGACTTACATGCACGAAATATCGATTCTGTGGAACTGGTAGTGCGCCAAATTTTTAAAAGTTAATGAGGAAGAAATATACAATACCTTACCATGTATAAAAATAAAAAAACATTTATATTTGCTTTGGATTTTGATTGATTTTTTAATGTAATCACTTGCTGCCCTTCTTCAGTCTTAGCTAGGAAAAACTTTTAATTTTAGGCAAACGACTAACATTGACGATCCAAGGTTAACCTAGTACACAAAATTTTGTTTTCAGCAAATTCGCCGGCACCTTCAATAAACGAACACAGAAACTAGATTGTTAACTTCGGCGGAGTCGAATCTTCGATACCCTCCACTTGCGTATTAAACTCAAAATTACAACCAATGTTGGGTACGGCTACCACTTTAAAACAGCCGATACTGAAACTTTAAATTAGAATACCAATTATATATTAAGTTAATTGCTTTTCTGTGTGGCCGGTTTCTATTATAATCTATATTATCTATGTATATAAAAATCAAACGCGGTGTGTTAGGCTATCTAAAACTCGAGAACTGACAAACCAATGTATCCGTTGGAAAGGTCTACTTTCGCTGATGGTTTAAAAAGAAAGAACATCGAAAAATGTAAACGCATATGCATTTTAAGAACACTTTTGTGATTGTGTGTTTTCCCATATAAAATTTGTGAAATCATAATGGAATTTAACTTTTTATGGCAGGTGCGGTAACTGATAATAAGGTAAGCGCTATGAATTATTACACGTATCGATTAATTTTTCGACAAAATGAATACAATCACATTTTGCATTGCCATAAGTTTTTGCATCAATACATTGTTGATATGTATGCAAAAATATAAAATGAACGTTCACATATTATATATTACCAAATAAAACTACGTTCAGAAGAATACATTCATTTTCGTGATGCTATAAACAATGATGTGGATCCTAATGATATTGGCAATGTGGTGATTTTACCATCGCCATATTGGTGGACCAAGTGTACAAAATATTATCCACAAGCAATAGTTTTTGAAACTATTACTGGAAATGATGGGTATCCAAAATATCGTCGACGATCGCAAGATAATGGTACATCATCAACTGTCAAAGTGGAGACATAACAAATCGAGGTATTCAAGCAAGGCAAACCTGTTCAAGGTTACCCAAATGTGTATGAATTTACACAGTTCACCCAAATAATAAGTGTTTTCATTTGCATTTGCTTTTGATTAATGTTCATGGTCCAACACCATTTTATTATTTGAGAACTCTTAATGGACAATTATGCGCACCTTTTCGTGAAGCATTTTAAAGATTAGGCTTGCTTGAACACGATACATATTGGGAAAATACATGAATTGATGCGTTAGTATCAGCATATCCACAAGAATTACAAATTTATCATTATCTCAAATTGCAATCCGGCTAATCCATCTGATTATTGAGACATTGACTGGGACATTGATTGAGGATATTTTTTTGATAACTTTAGCAACTGTACGAGCATGTGGTAGAATTTCTTTTGGAATTGCAGCCACTTTATTGGATGGTGGTAGGACAGCGCATTTAGCGCTAAAATTACCTTTGAATATGACGATAAATGAAGCAACATCAAGCAATTTATCAAAAACCTCTGTAATGGCTAAAGTTTTAAAACAAATTTGGATCGAAAAATGAAAAATTTCCATGGAAATTAAAATTTACTTGGTGGTGCTTACTATTGTTATCAAGAGACTTCTGTTACATCCTACCGGATATATATCATACAAAACAAAGGTTACAACCGTACCTTTCGGGGTGACGGCTGCGCCAATTCTTACGACTGTAAAAAATAGAACAAATACCCCTAGGTACGTTTTTTAAAGCGGTGGGTCAAGGAGCATAGATAATGAGGATGTGCAAAATGATAATGGAAGTCAGAAGTTATTGCAACATTGTTGATTAATAAAAAAAAACATGTATATATCAATTTTTTTATTCACCAATAATGTTGAAAATGTAATTTCGTATAAAAGAAAAATATTTATAGAATTTTATATGAAATTAAATAAATAAATGATTATTTTTATTGGTCCTTGTTGATATGTAAAGAATTTATTGTTTTCAATATGTTTGAAGAAAAAAAAAATATGATTAAAAATAAAAATAAAATATTTCTTACTTCATTGGAATTCGAACATAAGCGAAAAAGATCAAGACCTAGCGCACTCCGCACTCGACCAAGGACTATAGACAATGAGGATGTGTAAAACGATAATGGAATGGTTAATCCAAAAATCAGTAGTTATTGCAACATTGTTGATTAATAAAACGAAACATGTATATATAAATTTATTTTATTCATCAATAATGTTGAAAATGTAATTTCGTATAAAAGAAAAATATTTATAAAATTTTTTATGAAATTAAATACATAAATGATTATTTTTATTAGTCCTTGTTGATATGTAAAGAATTTATTGTTTTCAATATGTTTGAAAAAAAAAATATGATTAAAATTAAAATATTTCTTACTTCATTGGAATTCGAACATAAGCGACAAAAATCAAGAGCCAGAGCACTACGCACTCGACCACCAATATGTTGCTCGGCGGTTTTGCCGGAACTATAGTTAAAACACTTTTTTTTGATTTTTTATTATATATAAATGTTTCTTTAGTTAAACAAAATCATAGGCAGAACGTTCAACAGAGAATATTGTGGTGAGAACGTTGTGGTGAGAACGTTGTGGATAGAACGTTGTGGTGAGAACGTTGAGGAGCGAACGTTCATACGTTTAAAATTTAATCCCAACAAAATGCCAGAAGCAAAATGCAAATGAAATGGACAAAAAGTTATTCATACAAACTGTTTTTACATTATTTTGCTTTGTTGGGATGTTTTGCATGTAGTAACACAAAACAAAATCGACATTATTTTGATAAGCAGTGAATTTAATAGAGAAAAGAAAACTACAATCCATGTACAATCCTATCCACTTGAATAGCACACCTCAATATTTATATATCAAAAGCTTAAAACATGCGCTATTTAAGTGGACAGGATTGTATGTTCATTTTAAAATGATATATTTATATCATTTCTACAATTACAATATTAATAACTTTTTTGAACGAAGAAAAGAAACAATAATGTTATATTTTTTGTTTTTATACAAAATTGAAATAATTCATTCGATTTTATTATGTAATGATATGCATGAAATTTTCACAAATATAATAAAAGTGTGTTGAAGGTAAACGCCAGATTAGTCGGTTGAATAAAAACAAGTTATTGTTAGTTTAAAAGTCAAAACCGCAATCTTTATTTTTGATCAATTACCCTGCTTATAAATAACTTATGAGAAGTTCTAGACTTCTTCGCTAAAGAGAACTTTCTAAAGTACTCTTAATAATTATTAATACTAAGAGAGATGTTCTAACATACTCTCAATAATTCTAAATCAGTGACGGCCGCGCCAATCACACTTGTGCTCGGCTTCTTATATGTATACAGCCGAACGAAAACAAAAATACTCACCAAAGAGTAAAAGTAAACAACAATTTCATTCAGTCTTATGAAAGCTTTTGAACAAAGCAGGTCTATGTCGCATTGCCTTTTGAAATTCATATATATTTTTTTTAATAGGTACACAGAGAATATTTGTTTAAAAGAAACCAAAAATATTGAGAAAATTTCGAAGACTTGATAAACTATAAATTAAACATTTTCTATAAATAACATACATCGCCTCCATTTGACAACATTATAAATAGCTGTCTTTTATGCATTTTTTTTTTAATTTTAAAAAATATCCAGTTACTGGTAATTTTTTTAGTTTTTGGTAACATACCACTTAATAACCTTTGAAATTTCTTATCTTTTTAAGTTTTGCTATTTTGTGTTTTTTTTTTTGTTTTTAAAAGAAATGAATTACTTATTTTACTTATTTGATTTAATAAACTTCAAACTTATGGATAAAAGAGATTAAATGTACTTCACATTTTGTTTTACGTATTCAGAATGTATGATTTAAAATTTTAAAACAACAAAATATATTTAAAATTTTACCATATTCTTCGTGAACTCAACTATTTGCCCTTTTATGCATTCATATAAACATTCATATAAAATCTACACAAACCCATTTAATATCGGCGTTGTGTTACGTCCATGGATTTCGATCAGTGTAGTGCAACTAACACATGCTCATAAACACTATACCTAACTCAATTCTCTCGATGGCCACCACCACAGTTTATACCAGTTGTGACAGCTTGACAGCTGTCAAAAAAGCACCTTTTTCTCCATTTGTTTTGGTAAAAAAGTGCGAAAGAGATTAAAAAAATAGAATATACAAATTATAATGTGTGCAAGTGAACAGCTATAGAACATGTTTTCAACCACTGACAGCATAAAAAATAAAAACAATGGAAATTTAGTGAGTATAAACATTGAAAAAAAATTCATAAAATTGTATTTTTGACAAATTAACATTTAATTTAGTAATCTGTGGTATTTCCTTTTCAGAAATAAAAGGTATAATAGGTGCATATTAAAACCTAAAGCTTGTGATTGTGATAATACCAGTAATGTTGGTATAAATGCTGGTAAATTTGCCAGTTACATTCACCACTGCTCAACCCAGGGCCGAAAGGAAGGAATCAAAAATTACTATAGTTGAGCTAACTATTGGTCCAGTTGCTGATGGCGAGTCACGAAACTTTTCGCAAGTTGAATTGTGGTATTAATGCTTTGGATTATGACTTGCGCGTGAGTGGTCCTAAATCGAAATTTGTCCGGTATTATTTAATGCTTTGGGCACTATACCATTAGCTTTATAAATAAAACATTAATTGGCACTTTTTTTTACTCCTATAAGTAGACATCTAGTTGAAAAGGAACAAAAATTAGCCGCAACTGAAGAAACAAAATCTCAAATATAACAACAGATATCTACAATTGAGAACGCTTCTAAACAACAGCCTGTTGAACAGATTTAATTTTATAAAGGCTAGTAAACCCTTAAAAAATGTGATTTCCAAAAATTAACAATTACGAACAACAAATACAAAACCACCAAGAACTACAAAAATTTATTGAGTATTTGAAAATGGGATTGAAGTATAAAGAAAAACAACTTCAGTAAAATGTAAAACATACAAAACAACAAATGACTTACAAAAATTATTAGATGGTTTACAAGCAGAAGTAGCTAAGAAAGCCCAACTAAAAGTTGAAAAGGTAGCAGAAAATTTCAGTGGCATAGAAAAGGATTTGTTGTAACAATTGCAAGAACCAAAAGCAGAAAAACAATGTAAGTTAATAATATATATAAACATTTTGAAATCACTGATATTCATATATGCACTGCATTTGTTTTTAAACCTTACAGTGATGATTATATAATTAAAGTTTTAAGCCAAACTCTTCCAGTTTTCTTTGCTACAATATATTTTTCTGCCTCTTCTGTGCATGATATGATAATCATTGTTTATTAAAATATTTAGTATTGATTGTTATTTATTTTTTAAATTTGTGTACTTATAGCAACAGGAAAAATTGTTGAGTACAATAAGCAAAGCTGCTGTTGGAGGCAGTTTTTCGGATAAAGGAATAGATCAAAAAGACTTGCGGGATGTGCCTACACGTTTGTGTCCAGAGGCAGTAAAAGCTTGTGCTGGCACAGCCCTATCAGTACCTTTAAATCAGTGGGTAGAACCGGTCTTCACAACCCAGATTAGACAGCAATCGCAAATTTGTAGTAGTCACAAATCTGGACAATCTAACAGCGCATATAGCCCTTCCGACCCACAACACACCACACAACAACGCCAATGGCACTCGGAGCAGTTCCAGCAGTAGCATCGGCGCTTGAGGAGACATTTCTGCGAGTGTATACTCGTTGAATCAGTGGCTATATTACTCGCAATACCAAAATATATTATTTTAAGACGGCCGTTAACCATAAGAAAACTATCTGGTTTTAAATCTGAATGTATTTTGCTGGATATAGTTTACAGCCAGATTATAGTTTACAGCATTTGATGTACAAAGTTTGTTAGGATATATAAAGGTAAATTTGTTGTGTAACTTTGTAAAGCTAGCAACTTTGTTGTAAATCGACCACCTAATTGTAAAAGTTATTAAAAAAACCATTGGATTTTAATAAAAAACACTATATTGACTTTTGTAAGAGATGTTTATTATTTGTTATAAATATGTAAGAACAAGATCTGAATATCAATTTAATATAGAAAACATAACAAATTTAGAATATACAAAAAATATATAAATATAGACATACCGGTTCGGATCCCTCGGTAACGTATGGAGTCTTGCCTCCCCAAGATCACAACCCATTAAACACACACTATATTAAAAAAAATATATATATATAAATAACATTGTTTAATTTTTTACTAATTCAAGTTCGTATCTACTTATATGAATTATAATTTTTAGGAGAAAAATGTATAAATACCCACTTAGAAGCTTATAGTTAAACAAGTATGAAAATTATAGTCGGTTTAGACCGACTATACGATACCATATACCATGCGTTCACAGGCCCTATCTCTAAGGCCCAACTAATTGGATATAGAAAATAAGCATAAATCAAATTTGAACATGGACAGATTTTCACCAATTTAAATAGCGTTCATTCTATGGCTGATAGACGCTTATATACTAGATTGCATTAAAATATATTCATATTTGCGAGCTGTAGTTTGATTACAAGGTTTACATGGACACAGAGACGGACGGGCGGACATTGTTAAATCAACTCACAAAGTGATTGAGCCAATCGGTATAATTAAAGATGGTTACAAACATCAGCACTAAGTCATTATACCCTAACCACAAAGCGAATACATTAAAATTGTAGTGGGTGTTAACTGTAACTTGTCTTCGGTTAATATATTTTCTCTTGTTAAAAGAGCTTCTCCAACCGTACCGACCAATACATTCTTTAATTCAGCATTAACTTGTCTGAAATTTGAATTGGCCATGAAAGTTGGTGCGCTCTTTTTTGTTTCTGTAATTCCTCTATATTCTAACTCTGCAGAATCCTTAATCCCTCTATTTGTCCGCCTCAGGAGGTTCTTCTAACACTTAAGTTTTCACGGTGGACATTTGTCACACCTAGATTTGTTGGGCAAACAACCATTGGTGTACCTGTTGCTTAGCTTTTTTCTGTACACTAGTATTTACACATTTTCTTTTTAAACTATAATGCATATTCTGTTACTTTAATGCCATTATTATTTATTTTTTATATTTATTTCAAAAATTTTATTTGTGATAAACTGTGCTGTGGAATTTTCAAAAAATTTCTTCCCAAATTAGAATTTTTGACAGTAATAATCACAAATAAATAAAAACAATGTATACAACGTGTATAAAGGTGATAGCATATACTTTTTAATATAGCTGTTGCTTCCGATTTCTTTACAAAATGCAACCCTGATTTGATTGTTAAAACAAAAATACAGTGTTGTATTTTTCGAGCTGTCGCCACTGTTTACGCTGTGGCCACCACCACAATCTAATCAGTTGTGACAACTTGACAGCTGTCAAAAAAGTAATCTCGAACCTTATGGCTTTGTTTACCTTTTTTTCTTAGAATTGCTAAAAGGACTTTGAGAAAGAGATTAAAAAATATAATATACAAAATATAATGTGTGCAAGTGAACAGCTACACATGTTTGCAACCAGAATAAAAAAACAATAATAATGGAAAAAATAGTGAGTATTTGCAATTATGATAAACATTTAAAAAACATTAATAATTTCTTATTTTCTGTTTTGATATAAAAATATAAAAGGTGAATATTAAAACCCATAGCTTGTGATTTGTTTTAAGTAAGACAATTACATACACTACTACTCAACCCAGGGCCGAAAGGAAGGAATCACAAATTACTATAGCTAAGCTAACCATTGGTCCAGTTGCTGGTGACGAAACTTTTCGCAAGTTGAATTGTGGTATTGTATTATTGCTTTTGATTATGACTTGCATGTATAGTGCGTGTCAGTGCTTCTCATCGGTATTTGTCTGATAATATTCCCATCACATTGGGTACTATACCGTTAGCTTCATAAATAAAACATTAATTTTCTACTTTTTTTATTCCTATAAGTAGACGGACTTGTACACCTTGCAATGAAGTTATTAGGGATTCAATTTTGATAAAAGTAAACAATAGAAGCAACCAAATCAATACGAATAGAAAAATGTAAGTTGGTGCAATTGGCGGTATGGTCAGAGTGGAATTATGTTTTTAATTTAATATGTGAATTATATTTTCAACAGCTCGAAAGCAAATAAATCTTAGTAGGAGAGAACGACCAACCATTAGAAGAAATGGTAACGCAACCTACATATTCCACAAAAGCCCATCAATCCTTAATTAAACAAATTTTAATATATAAGACAAGTATGAAATAAAAAATATATTTGTAGATTTCCAGCGTTGTTAAACATGATGTCCCCAAAATGATGACAATGTATGCTCAGTTTATGAAAAGTAATATATAGAGATGGTTTAAAACGCGTAAAGAAAGTCGAAAGTAAAGCCAAAACTACCAATGGCTAAAGTTAAACCTCTAACTACAACATTAATTCCTTTCTATTGCTTTAATTTAAAACTAGCATTTAATGTGAATTTTTAATTATCTCTGCATCTATGTAAAAATAAAACGAAACTACGGGCATTTATTTCAAAACTAAAACAAAAGAATGGTTTATTATTTGAAAAAACTTATTTGATGCTTTAACATAATGAAATGTATATATTTTTTTGAATTTTTCGATCTAACTACACAACATAGATTAAAATATAAAAAAAAATTTTTCAACTGACGTAAAGCACATTTAGCAGCAGTACATTTGGCAATCCGATATATAGCTTCGTTACGACCTGAGACATGTGTCTAAAATATTTGCGGTTTTCATGCCTTACAGCTAATTACGCAAATACGGTATTGTTAACTAAAGCAGATCTCAAATCGGTTAAGGCTCCAGGTGAATGTTGCCTAGGGTCTTCATACAAAAGCCTTATCAAATAATCCAATACAGCATCACCCAGAATTCTAAACACAATCTATTGGGAGTATGAGGCATAAATAATGGCTTGCAACAAGTACGATCTGCCGCGGAATTTATATTTCAAAGCTTGTTCAAATTTCGTACAACCCGGCGCTTCTCCACCATTGGGTGTAGTGTAGCAGTGGAGATTTGGACGAAGTCTAAGAGCCATAAACAGTTACAACAGTCAGGAAAAGTACTACTAGGTTCACTAGCTTCTTTAGCATCATATGCTATACTCCAAATAAGGTTTCAACGCAATCGGCAACAGATTTATCTAAACGAGAAATAAAAATTAGTTTTATTTATTTCCAATATATTTTATTTATATTTCGAGTTTTAATGAAATTACCTGGAATACTATATTTTTTCTATAAATTTATTTACTGTAATGTATTATGTTAAACACACTCACTTTAATTACATTATTATTTTGCCAGCAAATATCAATTATAATGTAAATCTTATTTAACACACTTATTTCAATTTATAATACAATTAACTGAAATAAGAACGCGTTAATTTGCCCACAGAAATTTCAATTTGTGACAATGAATAAGCAGAAATAAATAATAAAAAAGTATGGAACGTGTATAAGGGTGACAGCATATTATATTAATATAGTTGTTTCATCTGAAAGTCGTTGTAAAAATATTATGAAAATTTCTGTAGTTCGCAAACAAAAATGTAGATGTCGCTAGTGTGTGTCGACTGATTGGACGGTGGCCACCACTGTCAGTGAAGGCCGTGCCAAACACACTGGTGCTCGGCTTCTTATATGTATACAGCCGAAGGAAAACAAAAATACTCACCAAAGAGTAAAAGTAAACAACAATTTCATTCAGTTTTATGAAAGCTTTTGAACAAAGCAGGTCTATGTCGCATTGCCTTTTGAAATTCATATATATTTTTTTTAATAGGTACACAGAGAATATTTGTTTAAAAGAAACCAAAAATGTTGAGAAAATTTCGAAAACTTGATAAACTATAAATTAAACATTTTCTATAAATAACATACATCGCCTTCATTTGACAACATTATAAATAGCTGTCTTTTATGCATTTTTTTTTAAGTTTAAAAAATATCCGGTTACTGGTAGTTTTTCTAGTTTTTGGTAACATAGCACTTAATAACCTTTGAAATTTCTCATCTTTCTAAGTTTTGCTATTTTGTGTTTTTTTTTTTTTTTGTTTTTTAAAGAAATGAATTACTTATTATTACTTATTTGATTTAATAAACTTCAAACTTATGGATAAAAGAGATTAAATGTTCTTCACATTTTGTTTTACGTATTCAGAATGTAAGATTTAAAATTTTAAAACAACAAAATATATTTAAAATTTTACCATATTCTTCGCGAACTCAACTATTTGCCCTTTTATGCATTCATATAAAATCTACACAAACCCATTTAATATCGGCGTTGTGTTACGTCCATGGATTTCGATCAGTGTAGTACAACTAACACATGCTCATAAACACTATTCCTAACTCAATTCTCTCGATGGCCACCACCACAGCCTAACACAGTCGTGACAACTTGACAGCTGTCAAAAAAGTAAACACGAACCGTATGGCTTTGTTTACCTTTTTTTTCTTAGAATTGCTCTAACAAATTTGAGAAAGAGATTAAAAAATAAAATATACAAAATATTATGTGTGCAAGTGAACAGCTACACATGTTTGTAACAAGCATAAAAAACAATAATAATGGAAAAAATAGTGAGTATTTGCTATTGATAAACATTTAAAAAACAATAATATCGTATTATCTGTTTTGATATAAAAATATGTATAAAAGGTGTATATTAAAACACATAGCTTGTGATTTGTTTTACGTAAGACAATTACATTCAAGACTACTCAAGCCAGGGCCGAAGGAAGAAAGCAAAAATTACTATTGCTGGCACAAAAAAAGGCGGCCAAGAAGGAAGAAGCAAAACAACGATGATGAACAATATGAAGATGCTGGATAATGTAGCCGACATGCTGGATGGTGAAGATTCGAAATTTTTGCAATCGAAAAGAGGCAAAAACAACGAAAAGTAAACATGCTGCTGGTGATGATGAAAGGATGATGAAAGTAAACATGATATTAAGAATTGTTTCCGTTTTGTGTTTGCCAATGATAAAAAGCTTCACATGACTTTTTTCACAATAAGTACGTCGCGTAAATCATTTAATCAACGCCAAAAACAACAATTTCAACTTGGAATGTATAACTTGTTTGTGGGCTTTGAAGATAAAAAAATGTTTATGTAGATGCAGAGAAAGAAAATAAATTGAAACAAAAGAAGTTGGAGGCTCATCGTCAACGTTTGTTGAGTTTATCGAAAAAGGAACGCAAACAACATAAAAAGTTGGAGGGTTTTGCTGATACTTGTAAAAATTTGTTTTAAGACAATTGCATACAATACTACTCAACCCAGGGCCGAAAGGAAGTAATCACAAATTACTATAGCTAAGCTAACCATTGGTGCAGTTGCTGGTGACGAAACTTTTCGCAAGTTGAATTGTGGTATTGTATTATTGTTTTTGATTATGACTTGCATGTAGAGTTCGTGTAATGCTTCTCATCGTAATTTGTCTGGTAATATTCCCATCACATTGGGTACTATACCGTTAGCTTCATACATAAAGCATTAATTTTCTACTTTTTTATTCCTGTAAGTAGACGGACTTGTACACCTTGGAATGAAGTTAATGGAGGATTTAATTTTGATAAAAGTAAACAATAACAAAATCAATACGAATAGAAAAAATGTAAGTTGGTGCAATTGGCGGTATGGTCAGAGTGGAATTATGTTGTTAATTTAATAAAATATGTGAACTATATTTTCAACAGCTCGAAAGCAAATAAATCTTAGTAGGAGAGAACGACCAACCATTAGCAGAAATGGTAGCGCAACCTACATATTCCACAAAAGCCCATCAATCCTTAAACAAATTTTAATATATAAGAGAAGGATGAAATAAAAAATGTATTTGTAGATTTCCAACGTTTTTAAACATGATGTCCCCAAAATGATGACAATGTATGCTCAATTTATGAAAAGTAATATATAGATCGCTTAAAACGCGTAAAAAAGTCGAAAGTAAAGCCAAAACTACAAATGGCTAAAGTTAAACCTCTAACTACAACATTAGTTCCTTTTGATTGCTTTAATTTAAAACTAGAATTTAATGTAAATTTTTAATTATCTCTGCATCTATGCAAAAATAAAACGAAACTACGGGCATTTATTTCAAAACTAAAACAAAAGAATGGTTTATTATTTGAAAAACTTTTTTGATACTTTAACATAATGAAATGTATATATTTTTTTGAATTTTTCGATCTAACTACACAACATAGATTAAAATATAAAAAAAATTCTTCAACTGACGTAAAGCACATTTATCAGCAGTACATTTGGCAATCCGATATTTTCTACCGAAAAACTTGTACGGTAACACGAACACGTCGGCCATCAGTTAATTTTTCGGGTTTGCTGAAAATTAAAAATTTGATCCCATGTACAATTTAAATGTTAAAGCATAAAAAATAACATAAATTTGGCAGTTTCAGGTTCTTATCCAAGTAGTCCCCTTATTTGTAATTTTGGCACCGAATTGCTAAATTGTTCAATTTCAGGACGCATCATATTATTGTAAACCAACTACACAGCATCTAAAGACATATTCGAGTCTAAAAATATCGCACCTGCAACAGACTCGAAAACATCACCTAATTAATGCCTTTGGTATTTCAACGTCTTCATAATATTAACCTCTTCATTTATACTATAACCATTTTTCGTATGAATACGCACAAAACGATCAATAGCTTCGTTACGACCTGAGACATGTGTCCAAAATATTTGGGGTTTTCATGCCTTACAGCTAATTACACAAATACGGTATTGTTAACTAAAGCAGATCTCAAATCGGTTAAGGCTCCAGGTGAATGTTGCCTAGGGTCTTCATACAAAAGCCTTATCAAATAATCCAATACAGCATCACCCAGAATTCTAAACACAATCTATTGGGAGTATGAGGCATAAATAATGGCTTGCAACAAGTACGATCTGCCGCGGAATTTATATTTCAAAGCTTGTTCAAATTTCGTATAACCCGGCGCTTCTTCACCATTGGGTGTAGTGTAGCAGTGGAGATTTGGACGAAGTCTAAGAGCCATAAACAGTAACAACAGTCAGGAAAAGTACTACTAGGTTCACTAGCTTCTTTAGCATCATATGCTATGCTCCAAATAAGGTTTCAACGCAATCGGCAACAGATTTATCTAAACGAGAAATAAAAATTAGTTTTATTTATTTCCAATATATTTTCGAGTTTTAATGAAATTACCTGGAATACTATTTTTCTGTAAATTTATTTACTGTAACGTGTTATGTTAAACACACTCACTTTAATTACATTATTATTTTGTCAGCAAATATCAGTTATAATGTAAATCTTATTTTACACACTTATTTCAATTTATAATACAAGTAACTGCAATAAGAACGCGTTAATTTGCCAACAGAAATTTCAATTTGTGACAATGAATAAGCAGAAATAAATAATAAAAAAAATATACAACGTGTATAAGGGTGACAGCATATTATATTAATATAGTTGTTTCCTCTGAAAGTGGTTGTAAAAATATTATGAAAATGTCTGTAATTCACAAAGAAAAATGTAGATGTCGCTAGTGTGTGTCTGGACTGGTTGGACGGTGGCCACCACTGTTCTAAATCAGGGATTTCCATTTCTTTGCACAATTGTGTATACCACTACTAACACATATTTTTATACTCTTCAATTCAGTCGTCGATGTGACTTCGAGAAGTGTACATGTCTAGCGGATGCTATGTTATTTTGTTTCAGCTTACACTCAAAAAACATTGTGCGGTTTTGACATTGAATACCACTACTAATACATATTTTTGTTTCAGGTTAACAGAAAAAACTTTATGATGGCACTTAAAAAATATTGTGCGGTCAAAAACGCTTTTGGTAACATCCAATGCCTTATATGCTATGCAACATTTAAGGAAGGAACGGAATATGTTATTAAACGGCATTGCGATCGTTTTCATAATAATATAAATAATTTAAATGATAAGGAAAGAGAAGACCTGTTTTATAAAAATAAAACAATTTTTTTTAGAAAAATTGAAAAAATGGTTATTAGAAGATGAAATTTATGAACCAAAATCAGTTCCCAAATTGAAAAAGGAGATTTCAAGTTTAGTTATATTGGAAATTGTTAAGAAAGGAAGACCATTGTGGGATGGTGTCTTTATTAAGCAATTGCTGAAAAAAATTTGGGAAAGGCTTAATTTCAATACTAAATTTATAGAGTCTCTTCCCCTGTCCAGTCAAACTGTAGGCCGTCGTACTGTTCAATTAGGAACATGTGTAGAATCTGCAATTAGCGAAAAAGTAATTAATTGCGAATTTTTTTCAATTTGTTTAGACGAAAGCACTGACATAAATGATCTGTGTGAACTTTTAATAAAAAAAAGTGCAGTTTTAAAATCAGCGACATTGAATTGGTAAAGAATTGCTACAAATTTTTTATCAACGCAAAAAATTTTTAATTTTGTACCTTTGTGTTATACAACTTATAAAATATATTACTAACATCTTATTTCGGCTGTAAATGAATGCATTCTCTCAATTTTTTTACTCTCTGGTACTTACTACTACACAACCAAAAAATTTTTGGAAATCCCTGATTTAGTACAGGGATTTCAGGGATTTTGTATAACACAAAGGTACAAAATTAAAAATTTTTTGCGTTGATAAAAAATTTGTAGCAATTCTTTACCAATTCAATGTCGCTGATTTTAAAACTGCACTTTTTTTTATTAAAAGTTCACACAGATCATTTATGTCAGTGCTTTCGTCTAAACAAATTGAAAAAAATTCGCAATTAATTACTTTTTCGCTAATTGCAGATTCTACACATGTTCCTAATTGAACAGTACGACGGCCTACAGTTTGACTGGACAGGGGAAGAGACTCTATAAATTTAGTATTGAAATTAAGCCTTTCCCAAATTTTTTTCAGCAATTGCTTAATAAAAACACCATCCCACAATGGTCTTCCTTTCTTAACAATTTCCAATATAACTAAACTTGAAATCTCCTTTTTCAATTTGGGAACTGATTTTGGTTCATAAATTTCATCTTCTAATAACCATTTTTTCTAAAAAAAATTGTTTTATTTTTATAAAACAGGTCTTCTCTTTCCTTATCATTTAAATTATTTATATTATTATGAAAACGATCGCAATGCCGTTTAATAACATATTCCGTTCCTTCCTTAAATGTTGCATAGCATATAAGGCATTGGATGTTACCAAAAGCGTTTTTGACCGCACAATATTTTTTAAGTGCCATCATAAAGTTTTTTCTGTTAACCTGAAAGAAAAATATGTATTAGTAGTGGTATTCAATGTCAAAACCGCACAATGTTTTTTGAGTGTAAGCTGAAACAAAATAACATAGCATCCGCTAGACATGTACACTTGTCGAAGTCACATCGACGACTGAATTGAAGAGTATAAAAATATGTGTTAGTAGTGGTATACACAATTGTGCAAAGAAATGGAAATCCCTGTTCTAAATCTACATCATTGCTGTTCATTTCAAATAACAATTGTTCATGCTCAACTCACATGTATTCTTACGCTCTTGCATTTAGTCGTCACTGAAGCAGCGACGAATAAAGACGTGGGTGGATGCACAGTTTATACCAGTTGTGACAGCTTGACAGCTGTCAAAAAAGCAATCTCGAACCGTATGGCTTCGTTTACCTTTTTCTTCATTTTGTTTTGGTAAAGAAGTGCGAAAGAGATTAAAAAATAGAATATACAAAATATAATGTGTGCAAGTGAACAGCTATAGAACATGTTTTCAACCACTGACAGCATAAAAAATAAAAACAATGGAAATTTAGTGAGTATAAACATTGAAAAAAAAATTCATAAAATTGTATTTTTGACAAATTAACATTTAATTTAGTAATCTGTGGTATTTCCTTTTCAGAAATAAAAATTATAAAAGATGCATATTAAAACCCAAAGCTTGTGATTGTTATAATACCAGTAATGTTGGTATAAATGCTGGTAAATTTGCCAGTTACATTCACCACTGCTCAACTCAGGGCCGAAAGGAAGGAATCAAAAATTACTATAGTTGAGCTAACTATTGGTCCAGTTGCTGGTGGCGAGTCACGAAACTTTTCGCAAGTTGAAATGTGGTATTAATGCTTTGGATTATGACTTGCGCGTGAGTGGTCCTAAATCGAAATTTGTCCGGTATAATTCAATGCTTTGGGCACTATACCATTGGCTTTATAAATAAAACATTAATTGGCACTTTTTTTACTCCTATAAGTAGACATTCAGCTGAAAAGGAATAAAACTTAGCCGCAACTGAAGACAAAATCTCAAATATAACAACAGATATCTACAATTGAGAACGCTTCTAAACAACAGCCTGTTGAACAGATTTAATTTTATAAAGGCTAGTAAACCCTTAAAAATGTGAGTTCCAAAAATTAACAATTACGAACAACAAATACAAAACCACCAAGAACTACAAAAATTGATTGAGTATTTGGAAATGGGATTGAAGTATAAAGAAAAACAACTTCAGTAAAATGTAAAACATACAAAACAACAAATGACTTACAAAAATTAGTAGACGGACTACAAGCAGAAGTAGCTAAGAAAGCCCAACTTAAAGTTGAAAAGGTAGCAGAAAATTTCAGTGGCATAGAAAAGGATTTGTTGTAACAATTGCAAGAACCAAAAGCAGAAAAACAATGTAAGTTAATAATATATATAAACATTTTGAAATCACTGATATTCATATATGCACTGCATTTGTTTTTAAACCTTACAGTGACGATTATATAATTAAAGTTTTAAGCCAAACTCTTCCAGTTTTCTTTGCTACAAAATATTTTTCTGCCTCTTCTGTGCATGATATGATAATCATTGTTTATTAAGATATTTAGTATTGATTGTTATTTATTTTTTAAATTTGTGTACTTATAGCAACAGGAAAAATTGTTGAGTACAATAAGCAAAGCTGCTGTTGGAGCAGTTTTTCGGATAAAGTAATAGATCAAAAAGACTTGAGGGACGTGCCTAAACGTTTGTGTCCAGAGGCAGTAAAAGCTTGTGCTGGCACAGCCCTATCAGTACCTTTAAATCAGTGGGTAGAACCGGTCTTCACAACCCAGAAGACAGCAACCGCAAATTTGTAGTAGTCACAAATCTGGACAATCTAACAGCGCATATAGCCCTTCCGACCCACAACACACCACACAACAACGCCAATTGCACTCGGAGCAATTCCAGCAGTAGCATCGGCGCTTGAGGAGACATTTCTGCGAGTGTATACTCGTTGAATCAGTGGATATATTACTCACAATACCAAAATATATTATTTTAAGACGGCCGTTAACCATAAGAAAACTATCTGGTTTTAAATCTGAATGTATTTTGCTGGATATAGTTTACAGCCAGATTATAGTTTACAGCATTTGATGTACAAAGTTTGTTAGGATATATAAAGGTTAATTTGTTGTGTAACTTTGTAAAGCTAGCAACTTTGTTGTAAATCGACCACCTAATTGTAAAAGTTATTAAAAAAAAAACCATTGGATTTTAATAAAAAACACTATATTGACTTTTGTAAAAGATATTTATTATTTGTTATAAATATGTAAGAACAAGATCTGAATATCAATTTAATATAGAAAAAATAACAAATTTAGAATATACAAAAAATATATAAATATAGACATACCGGTTCGGATCCCTCGGTAACGTATGGAGTCTTGCCTCCCCAAGATCACAACCCATTAAACACACACTATATTAAAAAAAAATATATATATATATATATAACATTGTTTAATTTTTTACTAATTCAAGTTCGTATCTACTTATATGCATTATAATTTTTAGGAGAAAAATGTATAAATACCCACTTAGAAGCTTATAGATAAACAAGTATGAAAATTATAGTCGGTTTAGACCGACTATACGATACCCTATACCATGCGTTCACAGGCCCTATCTCTAAGGCCCAACTAATTGGTTATAGAAAATAAGCATAAATCAAATTTGAACATGGACAGATTTTCACCAACTTAAATAGCGTTCATCCTATGGCCGATAGACGCTTATATACTAGATTGCATCAAAATATATTCATATTTGCGAGCTGTAGTTTGATTACAAGGTTTACATGGACACAGAGACGGACGGGCGGACATTGGTAAATCAACTCACGAAGTGATTGAGCCAATCGGTATAATTAAAGATGGTTACAAACATCAGCACTAAGTCATTATACCCTAACCACAAAGCGAATACATTAAAATTGTAGTGGGTGTTAACTGTAACTTGTCTTCGGTTAATATATTTTCTCTTGTTAAAAGACCTTCTCAAACCGTACCGACCAATACATTCTTTAATTCAGCATTAACTTGTCTGAAATTTGAATTGGCCATGAAAATTGGTGCGCTCTTCTTTGTTTCTGTAACACTTAAGTTTCTTCTAACACTTAAGTTTTCATGGTGGACATTTGTCACACCTAGATTTGTTGGGCAAACAACCATTGGTGTACCTGTTGCTTAGCTTTTTTCTGTACACTAGTATTTACACATTTTCTTTTGAAACTATAATGTATATTATGTTACTTACTTTAATGCCATTATTATTTATTTTTTATATTTATTTCAAAAATTTTGTTTGTGATAAACTGTGCTGTGGAATTTTCAAAGTTTAAAAAAAATTTCTTCCCAAATTAGAATTTTTGACAGTAATAATCACAAATAAATAAAAACAATGTATACAACGTGTATAAAGGTGATAGCATATACTTTTTAATATAGCTGTTGCTTCCGATTTCTTTACAAAATGCAACCCTGATTTGATTGTTAAAACAAAAATACAGTGTTGTATTTTTCGAGCTGTCGTCACTGTTTACATTGTGGGTGGATGTATGCTGATTTTTTTAAATGCACTGAAAAAAATAAGAACAATGCACGAAAAATATATCTTGATTATGAATGCGTTTGGTAATCACCAATGCCTTATTTGTAATAAAACATTTAACGAAAATAATATATATGTTTGTAGAAGACATTTTCATTATTTTCATAATGATATTAATAAATTAAATGTAAACGAAAAGCTGTTTGCTTAAAAAAACAAATTTTTGTTGAAAAATTAAAAGAATGGTTGATCAATTTGGAAACCAATAAACCAAGTCCGACAAATAAAAATGTAAAAAAGGATATATCAAGCTTAGTAAGCTTGGATATAGTTCAACAAGGTAGACAGACCGTTAACTGATGGAAAATTTGTAAAACAAATTTTCCGAAAAAGTTTTTGAAAAACTTAATTGCAATTTAAGTTTAATAAAATCACTTCCCTTGTCCCGCTTCACCTTAGTCAGACGTGCTATGCAAATGGGAGTTTATGTCGAGTCTGTCATTAGGCAAACTCTTGAAAACTGTGTTTTTTTCTTTTTGCTTGGACGAAAGCACAGACATAAATGATATGTGCCAATTAGTTATTTGCATTGGTTGCGTTGATGCAAACTCAAATGTTTTTGAAACCATGTTTTCACTTGAAACGTTTGTGACGGTGATCTGTTTTGCGCTTTACTGTAACAAAAGAATTTCTGTTACAAGCAGAATAAGAAAGAAGAAAAAAATAATAACCTTGATCTTGAAATTATTTTCAAGTTCAAGTATGTACATATAAACAGCACCTTATATGGTAATATGTTGATGGCATTTTTTTTCTCTTCATTGTGTTGTATGAAATCATGAACACATTCATATGCAATCATGCTGGTCAAACCACGTATTTTCTTGTATTGATCTCACTTGCTCTCATAGTCATATATGAGTGGGAGTGTTATAAATACTAGAGAATATTATGAATGCATATGAATGTTCTCAATGAATTGGTGGTGATTTTGTTTTTTTAATAAACAGGTTTTTATCTGCAGATGAATGAATGAAGATGAGAAGGTTTAATGTAGTAAAGTTAAATTTAAATCGAGGAGTTGAAATTTGATAGCAGAACGTAAAGGTTGAGGAAAAACCTCTAATATTAAAATAAAAATATAGTTTAATTTAGAAACTTTAAGAAAAAAAAAACTAGATTTTAGTGACAAATTTCGAAAAGAAATAAACTTTACATGTGACATGTGAATAAATAAAAATTTTGTGTTAATTAATAGTATTGCTGTTTGTGCTAAAGAAAGCGTTCTGAGCAAAAAAAATTTTAAGTTAAGTTAAATTTAAAAAAAAAGAACCTAAATAATGTTAAGAAAAGAACAGAATGTTTAAAAAAAAAATTATTAATGTTTAAGAACTAAAGAAATTGTGGAAGAACATTTTTAAAGAAACTTAAAATTAAATTATATTTAAGAACTTAAATACTGTTAAGCAAAGAAAAGAAGGTTTAAAAAAATAAATAATTGAAAAATAATATAAAAATATAAAACAACACAAGTTGATTAAACCAAATTAAGGAATTATAAACATTTTGTATGGAAATCAGCAACAACATCGTTATTAATGCAGCTATGGCCGATTTTTTTTTAATTGCATATTGCGACACACAACCACGGCGTCTGGCGGCAGCAGCTTCATCCTCAACAACTACAACCATATGGCGGTAATTAAAACAAACTAATTAAAATGTTTTCTTAAATCTAAATTAAATAAGATTTGTCTAACTATAAAATAAAATTATTTTTTAAAGAAATTTCTAATTATAAATCAAAATTTTTTCTAAATATAAATTTAAACAAATATTTTTCTACGTTAATAAAATTTACTAAATATAAATTTTAACAAAAAACTTTCTAAATTAAGAACTTTGCTATATATAAAATTAAACTAAAAAAAAAAATCTTCCCAAATGAAAAAAAAATTGAGCTAAGATTAAAAAATTATAATAAGAAATATAATTTAGCTAAAATTAAAATTTTGCTGTAAAGAAAATTTTTCTAAATTTAAATTAAAATCACCAAACTAATAATTTTTATATATTTAGAATTACTGTAAAATTTAAAATTAACCTAAACTTAAAATTATACTAAATTTAAGAATATTTACAAAACGGTACCATATTAAAAAAAAAAAAAAACAAATATTTTTTTTGGTTAAAGTTAAAATTAAAACTAAATTTAATTTAAAATATTATTATTATTCCGTAGTGCTAAAATTCAAATTGAGCTAAAATTAAAATATTATTAAAAGCAAAATTTTTCTAAATTAAATTGCGCTAAATATAAATTGTGCAAAAATAGTGCTAAATTCCAATTGATAAAGTTAAAATTTTGTTAAAATTAAAATTTTCCTAATTCTACACTTAAGCTGAAATTAAAATTAAGCTAAAATTAAAAATTTTCCAAAATTTAAAATTTCCCTAAATTTAAAATTTTCCTAAAACAGAATTTTGCTAAAATTTAAAAATTCTTCTAAAATTAAAATTGAGCTATATTTAAAAATTTTCCTAAAATTAAAATTTCCCTAAAATTAAAATTTTGCTAAGAAATAAAATTTTGCTAAACTGAAAATTTTTCTAAAAAGTAAAATTTTGCTAAAATATAAAAAAAAAAATTAAATAAGTTTTGCTAAACATGTATAATTAAAATTTTAAAAACCCTTAAAATGAAGGGTAAATAAAAAAAATTTTTAAACCCAAAGTAGGAAACCAAACCAAACCAAATCTTTTTATTGCTGTGGGTTACCTCCAAGTAAGATGGAGTCGAGGTAACATGGTAGGGAGGGCAAAAGGGGCAGAACACCTCGTC
Organism: Cordilura impudica; assembly: GCA_963682025.1. Classification (NCBI taxonomy): domain Eukaryota; kingdom Metazoa; phylum Arthropoda; class Insecta; order Diptera; family Scathophagidae; genus Cordilura; species Cordilura impudica. The sequence continues at coordinate 158,379,203 of OY821519.1, forward strand.
CCCAATCCCAAGGTAAGTATGGCCATCCGTCCCATTTAGCGTCCGTGTTTTTGACAGTTGTGTTTTTTGTAAATCGCACGTGAAAATCTGTAGTGCGGTTTCCCTGGGCCTGAGCAAGACCCCACCCATCCGGCGAGCTAGGCCCCACGCCAGCACGTGCGACCAGCAAAGGCTCAGGGAAACAGGAAGCGGAACTTCCACCAAACGCCGCACCATTACACGTTTTACGGTAACGTGACAGGAAAAGGGCTGTTCGATGTTGTCAGCGATAAATTATTATCTATTGTAGATCCTAAAAAACTAGTTAGTGTCTGTACGGACGGGGCAAACGTCATTGTAGGAAAAAAAAGGATTAGTTGTACAATTGGAAAGACATGGCTTTGCAGTTCAAAATTTTCACTGCATTATCCATCAAGTCGCCCTCGCGTCCAAATTCCTATCTGAGTCCTCTGTCATGAAAACTGCATAACAAATCATTTACAAGATACGCCGTGGACATCACTCACTTACCCACAGGTGGCTTTAAAATGTTTACCGAAGTCCAATGGTTGAGCCGTGGTTATTACCTTAATAGGCTTTTTGATCTAAGAGAAGAAACTACAGAGTTTTTAGAAACTGACAACATGGAAGAGTATTATTTATTAAAAGACGATGCATTTTTTTTTAGATCTTGCGTTTTTAGCAGACACAACTTCATTGCTTAATGAATTCAATTTAGAACTTCAAGGAAAGGGAAATAATATATATGAAGTGTATAAAACTCATTTAAATTTTAAAGCAAAATTATATTTGCTACTACTTCAAATCCAGTCCGACGATTTTTCAAATTTTCCAAAAATAACTTCAAAAAATTTGAACATTTAGTTATATTTGAAACCCTTTTCTATAATTTTGAGGATAGGTTTAAAGATCTTCAAAATATAAAACTATTACTGAATCTCTTCGAGAATCCGTTTTCATGTGAAGTTACCAACTATAAGTATTAAGTACAAGTAGAACTGATAATACTTCGAACTGAAGTGCAAGCACCAAGCAGAACGGAAATTATAGATTTTTGGAAAAATTTAGATCCCGCCATATATCCTGAACTAAAAACAATTTCACTAAAACTGTTATCGTTTTTCCCAACAACCTACCTTTGTGAAAAAAAATTTTCAGATTTAAAATTTATTTGTTCTAAATAACGTAATGCATTAAGTTCTATAAATTTAAAAAATGTTTTATTAATACGCAATTTTAACGAAAACATAAATATTGAAAAATTTATAATACAAGATCTATAAAAATCTTAATCAGAATTATTAAAAAACGTATTTATTTAATATAAAAGTTGAAATTTTTTAAAAATTCGAGTCCGATCGCTCATTCATTCATTCATTCCTCTCGCATGTATTTTTTTATTCAAAAATAGATTTTTTAACATATTACAAATATTTTATTAATATTTAATTCCAATTAAATCATTAATATTGTTTGAAAAAATCTACAACCTCTTGCTTTTTATACAATGAAAAAAAGCCTAATGTATATATGTATTTATTTTTTTTCCTTTAAAAAATTTAATTTATGTATAATTTTTATTTCTTTAAAACAATTTTACACAAAACAATAACAGTTTCATATTTTCAATAAAAAAAAGTAAATTGAATATTTCTTACAGTGCAATTCTCTTTTTCTCACCAACACAACTACATTTTTATTTTTGAACACCACTGATCTACATCATTGCTGTTCATTTCATAGAACAATTGTTCATGCTCAACTCACTTGTATTCTTACGCTCTTGCATTTAGTCGTCACTAGAGTTGGGCATTCTAGTTCTTTTTTAGTGAGCGCTCTTTCTAGTTCAATTATTTTAAAAGAACTGGTTCGTTCTTATAGTTCAATCGCTCTTTTTTGAACTTTTGTTTTTTGAACTAGGTTGCACGAACAAGTTCAATAAAGATTGTATGAACTACAGCATTTAAGTCACGATGAGTGTGCGCAATATATATTTTTTTTAAAGAAACGTATACTAAAAAATATATAAAAGAAATTCCTTGTAATGGTGAGTAAAGATAAATATAATAAATTTCAATGCTAATGTTTTTTTTTTTTTTGGTTAAATATTAGATAGTAAATGTCCAGAACGTAGATTGAAAAAGTGTCAACCGCTAGTGGAAAATCTTCATCAGATGAACCCATAACCTAATCAATGAAGAAATTACGAATTTTTTATATTATAGCAGTTCTACAAAAATTATAATACTTATTTAATTGAAAACCCTTGATTGAAAATAAATGTTTCACACATTAAATTAAATGTGTATGCACTTTTGGCATTGTTATAAACTTTTTGCCTGCCGATATGATCGTATTGGAATAAAAAAATGGACGGATCATGGCCATGTATGGTAAAATCATTTATTTTACGCAAAAAACTATATTCAACCAAATTTGGCAAGGAAATTATAAATTTTTATTGTTTTTTTTATAGATTTAAGTGAAGATCGGCAAGCAGCCTATTATGGAGACTATGACTGAAAATGCTCCTGCGTGTAATAAAATCATATAAACCAAGTTTGACCGAGGTCTACATGATAATTTTTACTTTAGAGCAGTTTAAGTCGATCTCATAGGGGCCATATTTATTGGGACTAGGTCTGAACATGTACTGATTTTCACAAATTTCAATAACATTCATGCTATCACTAAAAAAAGATTATGCCAAACATTTCTTTAAAAAAAATGATATTTGCGACCCTGATCACAAGTAGTTTGGACACACAGGCAGCCAGACGGACGGATATCACTAAATCGATTCAGAAAATGATTCTGAGTAGATCGGTATAATAAAAGGTGGGAATAGTTAAGAATTTTTGGTAGTTACAAAACGAAAGTCAGCATAGTAGTATAGTTTATAACATTCTAAAATACCCAAAATTGCTTCCCAAGTAACTGACAACTAATGGTGGTCATTATTACCCAAATATTCCACAATTCCTGAACTTCCTCGATTTATAAAAAAAATAATTTATGTATATATATGTACATAGATGCATATTAAAAAAAACGTTATATTTTTCATATTAATAAAAATTAAAAAGGAAATAAAAAATAAAATAAGAAATAAAAAATTTTACAAAAACAACATAAAAATGGAATTCACTCTTATTAAATAAAAGTAATCATTAAAACTAAATTAAAAGCAAATATAAAAAAATAAAAAACTAATTAAAAAATAAATAATTCAATAAAGTTATTTCTAAAAAATTTTGTGTAGATTAAAAATAACACATAATAAATAATATGTAGATAAAATATATATATATATATAAAATTCAATACCATACAAAAAATTTATAAAAAAAGGAACTTGTACGCAGAAATAATTTAGTTTTTAAAAATATTGTTTTATAATAAGGTAAAAAGACATTACATATTATTATGCAAAAACACTAGGCTTGATACCCTTTCCGCCTTTAAGAGAGTGCGTCTTTCATTTATTATTTGCCCTGTTGCGGAAAAAATTCACTCACACGGCACTGATGTGGCTACTATGCAGAGTCTTTTTAATGCATATGCGTAAATTCGAGGATATATATGTTTTCTTCCTCTCCGCCATATGAGTGGGTCCTTTTTACGATCTAAGTATTCTTCATTTAAGTACTTATCGAACTCCCGTATAGCAGCAACAGAATTGTTGTCGGGCCTTACAGTTTTTATTAAATTTTTGTCATACTCATTCCAAATGCTAGTCTCCTCCGTTGTGGATGAACTCAATGTAGGTAGAACTTCGTCATTGCTGTCAATGGTATTTGGCAGTCTCATGGTGCATATTCTGCTTCTGAGTATTTTAACAGCATTTTCGTATGAAGAATCATTCTTAAAACCGTTTCTCTTAAAGCGAGGGTCCAGAATTGTACTTTCGGCATATAAAATATTGGTTTAATATTCCCCAAAGCGCGTGTTCATCTAATTTTTTATACTGGTTATCATTGACGATACTTCGCTATTAACGGAAGAGGATTTTGCAATGAAGCACACTAACAGGTTGCATAAAACTGTCACCTTTGAAAGCGTGACACTTTTTTCCGTAGAACTTTCAACAGTTACCTCATAAAACGGCTTTAAAATAGGTATGACTTCATTAATCAAATCCCATTCATGCAAGGGCAATAGCAATTCTGGACGTATTAATGAGAGCGTGGATATAACAGCATCTTTTACTGCAGCTATCCTCTGAAGCATTTCATAAGTCGAATTCCACCTTGTGATCACATCCTGTTTTAATTTTAATTCAGGAAGCTCCATTTGTTTTTGTGTTTCCTGCAATTTTCTTAATCCTTGGGAGCTTTTATGAAAATATTCCACAATTCTTTTCACCTTGGACACTGTATCGCTAATTTTAATTATAGTAGTTTGTGCTATAAGGTTTAAAGAGTGAGCGAAACATCGAACTCCTCGCCAATTTCCTTTGCGGATTGCAGACTGAATGTTTGGAGCATTATCAGCTACAATAGCAGTTATTTAATTTTGAATTTCAAATTCACACATTACCTTAAGGGAAAATGAAGCAGTTTGTTGTATTTATTAGTATATCTTTTCATAATAAATTCATTCTAATCTATTCATTACCTTTTTTAAAACACTTAATAAATTGTCGTCATACTCATCACATGCTATCAAATGTGATTGAAGCTGTGTATCTTCATCTATATAATGCGGAGTAACAGCTATATAACTGGCATTTGTTCTAGATATCCAACCATCTGTTGTGAGACAAACAGCCAAAGCTAATTAAATTTTAGATTTAATTTTTTCTAAAATATCCATGTGTATGCTCGGCAATAAGTTTTTGGACAACGTTTTCCTGGAAGATAATGTATGTATACCCTGGACATTGCGACACATCTTGTATGAGTTTTTTAAACTCTGGCTCTTCCACAATTCGCAAAGCATGATGTCCTTTTGCTACCATTTTAAGAACCTGTCTGTCAATTTCTTCAACTTTTCGAACAGGAGGGGGTCTACGAATAAATTGAGAAATGCTTTGCTGTTGTGTCCGAACATGACTGCTGGTAGAAGGCAGCTCCGACTTAAAATTTAGGGATATTGTTTCCGTTGTTATATCTTGACTTCCTAAAAGCATAGCCATTGGTGTTGGTGTTGTTGTTTGCCTTTCTAACACCATTGGCGTTAACGGATGCTTCACTTTTAAGTGGCGACTTAAATTTCCGTGGGAACCTCCAGCCATACTCAACGATGATTTGCAGTATTTGCATTTAGCTCGTTGGGGTCCATCTTCAGTAAAATGCATCCACACTTCACTATATTTTCTTCTTGAAGACATTTTATAATTAAATATAAAAAAATTAATAAAAAAACCACTGAATATTTGACAAAACTTGAATGAATTGAAGAAATAGAATAGAAAGGGAAATTACATTTCTGTTTAAAGTTAACGACAAAAGAAAAATCAGTCTGGCAACAAAAATTAAAAAAAAGCAGCTGCGATGGTGAGAAAAAAAGAACGAAATGGAAGTTCATAAAAAATATAATTGAAAATAAAACAATGAATCTAGATTTGTATTTTCTAGTTTATTTGATTGAGCGCTCTTTTTTTCTCAGTACGGGTACTAGTAATAAAACCTAAGAAAAAGATGACAAACCCTACAAGAAATGAATGACTGAAACTAACACATAAACAATTTTTGTACTAACACACTTGCAGTTTTTTTTCTTTTTAAAAACATATGACTGTCATTGTTGCTGTTGTAGAGTTGTTTTTGTTAAGGATTAGGAAAGGTAAGTAATTAATTAAATTAAAAGTTCAAGTTAATTTTTGTTGTTTCTTTAGGATTCTTCAAAATATGTCAGTGAATTCGTTAGTGCCATTCTCAATTGTGGTGGCACGTCCCCCCATTATACCCTTCCACAATTTATTTTTTGCTCGCTTTTGGCCTATTCCTGTTGGATCGTTAACTTAAGATATTGCTGTAGAATCTTCACAAACTTTCAATCTAGAACTTTTATACATCTTAGGAAACGCATTTGTGTAAAGAATTATATTGTGCGACAATATGTTATATCCTGGATTTCGATTGTGAACGCTGTACCAGAAAATAATATGGTTATCTATTTGATATTATTGATGGACTTTTTATGATGTTGGAAGATAATACACAAGAAATATAATTATGTGAAACAACGCTGACACAGTTTATTAAATCGATTCGTAATGATTCCAGTTAAGTGCGCATGGAAGACACTATAAATATTTTGTTAATACATGCGCAATCACCAAATGAACTTATTAAGGTAATGCACTGACATTTTATTAAAAATTGTAGCTAGAAACAAAGTAAATCTTCCTTGCAGCATTTTACACTAATCCTTATATCTATCTTTCAGTCTGTTGCCATAACATGGATATGGGAGTTTGTTTTAATATTTGAATGTTTTAATTTATGCCATTCTGGAATATAGTGACTGGAATATGATGTTGATAATATGAAATGAAATTAGTTTCTTCAAAAGAACAAAAATCTCAGAATATTGAAGAAATTGATTTATGGAGGTATTATCACAATATCTCACACACCGTTCTGTACAAACAAAGGTAGCAATATTTGAATGGATACATCATTTACTCATAAATTTTCCAAATGAATTGTATCTGGTTTGGCCGAAATTGGTAATTCACAACACTCAAAAGGTAAGCTTTAATATAAATTGTTGATATATATGTGTTATAATAAATTGTTTTCTTTAAGAAACTACTGATTGCACTAAGGCCCATTACCGGAAGTTTCTATTGAGTTTAGGGATGTTTCGAGTGAAAAGTCAGCAAAGTTGTTTAAATATCTGTTTTAAGTTAAGCCCATTGTCCTGTTTCAACATTGTCTCAAGTTATCACCACGTTTCGGAATTAGTGATATTGTTGTTTTTAATATTTAATGTTTATTTTTAGTTTGATTTTTAATACAATAAATAAATAAATAAAAAATAATAAGTCGTGTTTCATTATAATCAAGCGTGACCGGTCAATGATGATGTATATATCCATCAAATGTGACCGGTCAACGATGATATATATATCTATCATCGTTGACTACTAAACAGCGGTAGAGTGAGCAGTTCAGATATATATTATATGGTTTACATACTTTCATAGGTTAGAGTAAGATGCAAAATCACATGTACACAAAAGTTTCGGTCAGTTTTGGCATATTTGCCTTAATAAAATGATAGAAACTTTGTTCTACGCGATGACCGACACTTCAGTCAGTAGTGACGGTCATATCACCGGTCAAGTGACCGTCACTGTTCTTGTAGGGAAATATTAATAGGAGATAAAATAGTGTGTGATACATGTTTGCAAAAATATGGGAGAAAATATTACCAGTCTGGCAGCATACATATAACATTATAGCGTAAAATATATAAAGGTGCGTTTACACTATGTGTTTTTTCCATATGTAAATTCAGTTTTACGATCCATACGTAATTCCGCGTGTATGTCAAAATTGGCGTTTTACATACAATTCATCATTTTTGCGTTCAAACGTACATATGTATTTCTGTATGACATAACCTCTAAATTAAACAACAGCTGATTTAATTTGCGAATTTACAAAAAATTAGTGTTAAAAAGAAAGTTATATATTTTTTAATTGTTAATTAATATTAAACAATTTATTTTTCTTTCAATATTTATCTTTATAATTTACTCTGTTTTTCTTTCGCCACAAGAAGTGTTGTATTTTCATATGGTTGTCATGCCAAAATAGAACCTGCTCTAATTGAAAAATTTACATATGTCTTGCCGAATGTGTTGTACATAAACAATTTTTGAAAGGGTTCACACTATGTGTACAAATTGCACGTGCTAAAAAAATAAGAAAAACACAAGCAAAACCCATAGTGTGAACGCAGCTTAAGTATGGCATTCAAAACAGTTGCAAAAGGTAAACAATGAAATAGAATGAAATGACACAATCAACTCAAAGACCGAAAGAGCAAAAAGAGCGAACGAGTACGAACTAGTTCACATCGTTCAAAAGAACTAGTTCGTTCATGAACGACACATCTCTGGTCATCACTGAAACAGCGACGAATGAAGACGTGTGGGGATGTATGCTGATTTTTTTTGAATGCACCGAAAAAAATTAATAGTAATATACGAAAAATATTTTATGAGTATAAACGTATTTGGTAATTTGTTATAAAACATGTAAAGAAAATAATTTAAGAAAAAAGCTGTTTGATTAAAAAAAAAACAAATTTTTGTTGAAAAATTAAAAGAATCGTTGATCAAATTTGAAACCAAGATCAACAAATAAAAATTGTGAACATTTTTTTCCGATTTAAAATTTATTTGTTCTAAACAATGTAGCGGATTCAATTCTGTAAATTTAAAAAATGTTTCACTAATACGCAATTGTCACGAAAGAATAAATATTGAAAAATTTATAATACAAGATCTATAAAAGTCTTTAATAGAATTATTAAAAAAACGAATTTGTTTATTATAAAAGTAGAAATGATTTTAAAAATTTGAGTGATCGTTCATTCATTCATTGAATGTATTTTTTTCTTTCCAAAAAGTGTTTTTTTTTTGGTTTTTTTTACAGGATAACATATTACAGATATTTTGATATGTAAATACAATGAAATCATTAATATTGATTGAAAAATCTACAACTTATTGTTTTTTATAGAATGAAAAAAAAGCTAGCCTAATGTATGTATGTATGTAGTTTTTTCCTGTCAAAAATTTTATTTTTGTTTAATTTTTATTTCTTTAAAACAGTTTCACATAACATTGACAGTTTCATATTTTCAATAAAAAAATAAATTCATACAGAGACTAACACTGCTATTAACCCATTGAACATTTATTACAGTGCAATTCTCATTTTCTCAACAACACAATTACATTTTTATTTTTGAACACCACTGATCCCAGCTAGCATTTTCTGCAACTAATGATCACATTCAAGTCTTTTTCGACTCCTCTGCGAGATTAAAGCAATCATATATGCGCTCATTTTCGAATCATAAAAGACTCTTTTGTCGGGAGAAAATGGTACCCTATCCGCGACTCTTCTTGAAGAGTCTTTTGTGGCTCGCTCTTTTATCAGTTTCGACTCATTATCGAGTCATATTTATTTTATTTCTGTACAATTTGTTGGTGTTTTTTCAATAAATCAGTTTTTAAGCGTAAGCATGAATCATCTTCGAGTCTTTTTTTAATCGCGAATGCGATTAATCAGTATTTGATCATCAAAAGTGGTCGAAGAAGACTCAGTAAGGTGATTTTTGTTAAAACAATCTTCCAAATGCTAACTGGGATCTACATTCATTTCGGTAAGTTGGGTGTGGCTTAAAGTGCTATTACACGAAGTGTGTTTTACATATGTACTGTCACTTTTTTTATCCATATGAAATTCTTCATGTCTGTCAAAATTGTCTTTTACATACGATTCATAATTTTTGCTATCACACGTGCGTATGTATTTCCGTATGACATAACCTCTAAATGTAAACAACAGCTGATTTAATTTGTGAGTTTACAAAAATTTTTTGTTAAAAAAAGGTTATGTATTTTTTAATTGTTAATTAATACTAAACAATTTATTTTTCTTTCAATATTAATCTTTAAAATGTACTCTGTTTTTCTTTCGCCACAAGCAGTGTTGTATTTTCATTTGTTTGTCATGCAAAAATAGAACCTGTTCTAATTGAAAAATGTACATGTGACTTTCCTCATGTATTGTACATAAACAATGTTTCATATGTATCACACGATGTGTACAACTTTTGTTGTGGGTAAATTTGACAGTACATATGTAAAAAACACATCATGTAATAGCACCTTTAGTTTGTCAATTGTATACTCATTGAATCAATGTCTAGTGGTGTTCGGCTTCACTCTCAGTTTCATTATTACTCACTGAGAATACAAGTGCTGCCGCATTCCATTCAGTACATTGACCATATGTAGTATGTATGTATGGCTAGTGCCATAGAAATGAGATCCACCCCAAAATGTACTGTTTGTAAACATGACGTTGTACGTTAGCATTTGGCCTACATTTATACGCTACGTCATGTATACACGACAATAATTAACTATACAAATTTATTTTAGAAAGTTTTTCTTTTTTGTTATATGAAAATATTACATTTTATAAATATTTAAAGAATATATGATATTTTTCATATTTATAAATAAATGAATATTTGAAGGCAATATGAAATGGTATGATAATATATATATATATATATATTGTAAATAAGTATATTATTTAAGTTTGTAATTAATATATAAGATACTAGCAGTAACCCGATGCGCTTCTCTACACCCCTCATAACGAAATAAAAAGCAGGCAATACGTTTTGTAGAAAACTATTGTTTTGCATAGGAGGTGCCACGCCCATTAGTCTGATTCCGCCCATTTTGTTCTCAAGTCTTCAAGTTATTTAAATATGTATATGTATATAGTTTCAGAGCTCTTGCTGTAGTAGTACTCCAGGTATTATATGTTAAAATTAGATGTTAAAAATGCACTTTGTATGGGAGGTGCCACGCCCACTTGAAAAATCAAAAAAAATATTGCCTATTTTTCCTTCCGGATAGGCATTATTATAAAAATTTCAAGATGATCGGTCCAGTGGTGTAGTCTCCTATAAACCACAAACAAACAAACAAAGAGACACACAAACATACACAACTCCATTTTTATATATAAGATGAATACACATATATGTATTGTGAATATATTTGATGGATGTAATGAAGAAAGGAATTTATATTATATACCTATATATATATATGTATATAAGTATGAAATTTACTGATGTAATTTTTAAAATTTTTTTTAGAACGTTCAATTTGGTATAAAAATATGCTTCAGTCATTTGAATTAGTGCATCAGTTCTTAAGATATAAAATTATGAAATTGAAAAATAATTTTTCCTATGTTATTTACATGGGAAATGGAAATTTCCGATGCGCGACCTCTAAATATTAATATTAAGAGCTCTGGTTTTTACAGGCATTTTTTCTTGACTTTCTGAATATATTTCACAGGGGATATCAAAAAAAAATCTTTCATTTTTTTCAATCAGTCTAAAGTATATATGTTAATTGTTACTTATATATTTTTGAAAATTGAGGTTTTACTATTTGTATTTCTATGTAAATAATGCATACTACACATATGTTGTATTCTTTAAATAAATATTATGTATTAAATAATGTATGTAAGTTAAATATATATGTATGTGCAATATATTTAATAGCTGTAATGAAAAAATGAAATGATTTTATATTATACATATTGTATATACATAAGTATATATCGCACCTGTACCTCTAAAGTGAGTCAACTCAAAATTTTTCAATTTTCACTTTTTGCAAGGAAACGATACACAGTGGTCATATCTATCCCCTGTAAAAATCTTACATCGATTTTTCTAGTCTTTCGCAAAAAAAAAAAATATTTGTGTTATAAGAGTAGGTTCTTTAGAATCGACTAAAAAGACATATTTTGAGTTCCACCCAAAAAACTTGTTATTTTTGATAATGACTGAAAAAATCGCAAAACAACTACTGTTGTATACTTATTATTCGCAATTCTTTACAATGAACAACTGTTTTTAAATTTTATAGTAAATATTAAAAAAAACCGTTTTTTGCCTCTACTGAAATTTTGTAAATTTTGAGTTGACTCACTTTAGAGGTACAGGTGCGATATGTTAATTGTTACTTACCTATATAGTTTTGAAAATTGAGAAGTTTTACTTTTTGTATTTCCATGTAAATACATGTGTACTATACATATGTTGTATTCTTTAAATATATATTATGTATTAAATAATATATGTAAGTTAAATATATATGTGCAATATATTTAATAGCTGTAATGAAAAAATTAAATGATTTTATATTATACATATTGTATATAAGTATATATGTATGTTAATTGTTACTTAGCTATATAGTTTTGAAAATTGAAAAAATTTTACTTTTTGTATTTCTATGTAAATATTTACATGTATACTATACATATGTTGTATTCTTTAAATGTATATTATGTATTAAATAATATATGTAAGTTAAATATATACATATGTGCAATATATTTCATAGCGGTAATGAAAAAATTAAATTATTTTATATATTATACATATTGTATATAAGTATATCTGTTAATTGTTAGTTACCTATATAGTTTTGAAAATTGAAAAGTTTTACTATTTGTATTTCTATGTAAATACATGTATACTATACATACAAAGGCATATTCTTTTATGAAAAATGCTGTTAACTTTCAACTTCCCTCAAAAAGTTCCTTAAGAAATTGGCACCCCATCAAATACGTTAAGGCAGGCATAGATGACAACGTAGTCAATGACGTCTTAACGTCAATGACGTTGTTGGATAGGTTAGGTTAGGTTAGGTTAGGTTGATAAGAGGAGCTATGTATACACATAGCTCATATCCGTTATGTCTGGATATACACCTAAGCCAGTAGGTCGGCTTGTTGTGCGCTCTACATCTCTACTTTCCGGTTATCTACCCCTCTTACTAACTTAGAAATTCGGTCTCATCAGCAAATTTCCTGAGTATTTTCCAGCTTATCCCCCTTAGACCCGTCAGGCCTGGTAAGATGTCGCTGGATAGATATCTGACCCTTGTTCCCGCAAATGCAGGACAGTAACAGAGGTAGTGTTCTAGGGTTTCGTCATCCTCTCCGCAAGCTCTACAAACGGCTGATTCCGCCCGTCCTATACGGTATAGGTGAGCCCTCAGCTCAGAGTGTCCAGTGAGAATGCCAATTACCCTACTAAGTTCTACCCTATTCAGATTCAGGATCTCCCTTGTTCTTGTTGCGTTGGGAGAACCCCATAATATTTTTGTAACCTTACCCACGTCATTCTCTTCCCAAATTGAAACATGTGAACTGGTCGCCCAGTCTGCCAGTTCCAATTTGAGAGACTTGAAAGGTATTGGGTTTTCCAAATTTACTCTTTCCAGGAAAGATCCCTTCCTGGCCAGTTTGTCAGCAATCTCATTTCCCATTATACCACTGTGTCCTGGGATCCAAACGATTTCAAGTCTGCCTCTTCTGGAGAAGTTTGAAATCTCCTCCTTACACTCAAGGATAGTCCTTGATCTAGTTTTGTCTGCGGATATCGCTCTGATAGCCGCTAGACTGTCCGTAAATATTTTCATGTCTCCGGGACTTGGGGAATCCCGTGCATTAATATACCTAATACATTCCTTTGTCGCCACCAATTCAGCCTGAAAGACGGAGTTGTGGTCCGGAACACGGAGGTATACCCCTGTGGAATGGTCCTCATCGTAGAAACCTATCCCAGTCTTACCATGCAGACTAGAAGCGTCCGTATAGTAATGTGACCCTGGAAGGTTCTGTAGAATATTCCCGTTCATCCAACTTTCCCTGTCTGGTATCCGTATACTGCAGGGTATATCTGTTGACACTTCCGCGATTCTATCACAGCTAATGTTCACTGTGTTGAGTCCCGGAATTTGGTCTAAAATAGTCTGGTGTCCGGTCATGTGGTCGGTGATATACCTGTTACCCTTAGTCGTAACATGGCCAGAGCTGCCTCATATTTAACTCTAATCTCGATTGGGTGTATAGATAGAATATTCTCTAAAGCCCTCGTAGATGTAGTCCTTATTGCACCACTGATTCCTATGCAACAGAGACGCTGTATCTTTTGGAGTGGTTTAATGTAACATTTCCTGTTCATTGATGTCCATATGACTATGGATGTGTAGGTTAGAATAGGTCTAACGACGCTTGTGTACAGCCAATATGTCATCTTTGAGCTTATAGCCCTTCTGCAGATGGCCCATCACGATGAGCCTTCGCGACCCTGCTCTCGATGTGGTTTTTCCAAGTAAGTTTTTTATCGAGAATCACCCCAAGGTATTTCACCGCCTGTGTGATTCTAATCGTTTTGCCCTGGAAGCGAGGTTCATCAAAGTCGATTATTTTCGTCTTCCTTGTAAAGAGGCATATTTCAGTTTTCTCTGGGTTCACATTCAAACCCCTCGGTTGTGCCCAGTCATATGCTATTTCGAGTGCATTCGATGCCCTCCTACATAAATCTCTAGGATCTTTCCCCCTTAACAGTATCGCTACGTCGTCTGCGTAGCAGACAGGTTGGAAACCCTTATTGGCTTTGAATTTCAACAACTCATTTGGGATTTGACATTTAACCATGTTATCGACTATTCGCTCCAAGGTTTTCAATAAGAAGGATGGAAGACTTATCGGTCGATAGGCCTTTGGGTTCGCGTAGCTTTCCTTTCCCGGTTTTGGTATGAAGACCACTTTGGCCTCCTGCCATGCCCTGGGGGTGTACGCTAATTTTAGGCAAGCAGAGAATATGACAGCCAGACTACTACCAATTAAGTCCCCGCTTTTTTGTAGTAGAGCAGGAAAGACTTCATCTGGGCCTGCTGCCTTAAAAGGGGCAAAGCTTTGTATTGCCTTAATTACCATATTTTCGGTTATTTTATCATTTCTTTCCTCTCGATTTTGTTCCTCATTAGGCCCTTCATATTGTTCCCCATCGTGTCCCATCTGCTGTTCCACGTTGGTTCCAGTTTGTCGGGACACATTGGTTCCAATTTCTGGGTTCCTATTTGGCCCAAGCTCTTCGGTAAGAAAGTGTGTTTCCATCAATATTCTTAAGGATTGTTCCATTGATTCTGCCCGAATCCCGTCCTTATCGACTAGAGTTTCAGGCTGTGAATGGGTTTTCGATAAGAATTTCTTGATTTTCGAGACGTCATTAACGCTATCAACCTGTTCACAGAAAAGTTTCCAGGAGTTGCGTTTGGCTACTCGAATCCTTTTGTTGTATTCCCTGAGTTTGTCATGATAGTCATCCCAGTATACTACATGTTTTTTACGACGAGCCCTATTAAATAATCTTCGGACGTCCTTCCCAAGATTTATCAACTCCCCTGTCAGCCAGGGTTTCTCTCGGGGAGATCTCCTTTCCCGGAGTGGACACCATTCCTTGAAAGACTCAATTAGGCTCTTCGTTAATCTATATACTTCCCCGTCTACTTCTTCAACATTCCTTAGGACTTTATCCGTTGTTGGATAAAGTATACAAATTTTTCAACAATAACCGTTTACAACAAATTAGTATTAACCATCTCTATGAATTAATTATCTTATGAACTATTTTATTATTTTCCTTAAAATATAATATATTATATAGTACGTTACTTAAAATTTATTAACTTAACATTTTTAACATTCTTATTATTAGGTATGGTCTGCTTAGATTTAACTTAAAATTAACATTTGAACTCGAACAAAGTTTAATGCTAACCAAACATTGAGTAACTAACCCTTACTATTGTGAATCATACCTCTTGAATTAATGATCAATACTCTACAATTATAAATACATTAAATTCTCTTATATATCTTATATCGTATATATGTACATATTGTAAGCACTCGCTACCTATAAAACTACACATTTGTACATACTAACAGTAACAAAGAGAGTAGCGGTGGAATTATTAATAATCAAAGTATATATGCATTATTTGATGCAAATTTCTTTCCTTTTTCTTGTTAAACAACTTAACGATCAATATCAATTGCGGTAAAGAAAATAAACATATATAATACATAAAACCTATTTTTTTTGTTTTTGAGTAGTGCATAAATTCTTTTGGAATTTACATACATCAAATGGTGCCGAAACCAGGGAACTTATCAAATTAATTAATAATCTTATTTAAATTTGCTAAAATATTCAGAAAAAGAATAATTGTGAAATAATTATTTTAAATTAATACGATAAACTAAAGGTCGATTTATATAAACCAAAAAAAAAATTTAATAGTTATTTCATGGAAATTTCCATAAAAAATTTGTGAAGGTTATGTCAAATTTTTGTGCATTAAAAATTAAATACAAAACACGGGTACAGTTCCACTATCTTCACTACGTTTCTCTATTCGTTGTTATTAATTAGGAAAGAAAAAAACTCTTCCGTTCATTCTTTGATTTATTCATAAAACTTTTGTAATTGATCCAGTTAGTTGAAGACATTCAAACAATTTCTCGAATTGAGAAAAACAGTTAAAGTTTTTGTAATTTTAATTTCTAATCAGCTTTCATTAAAAATTGAGTACAGTTTTCTTCTACTTCAATAGAATTTAATACGTTTTTTTTGGATTAATTATTAAGTTAATAAATTTTCTTCAAGCCAGTGAACTAAATCCGAGTTTTCTTTTACTTCCATTTAAAACTAGTTCATTGGTAACATTGCACTTTTTCTGATTTTAAATTGCGATGGGTGACCTGGACACTCTTATCGCTCTACAGAGGGAGTTGGTTGAAGACCTTAAAGATTTAAAATTAAACTTTGAACATAAAAGTAATTCGGAGATATCTCGTGGGTATCTCGAGACTTTGTCTCAAGAATTGGATGACCAGTTTCGACAATTTAAATATCAGCATGAGGAAATCTCAAACGTTATTCAAGTAACTTCATTAATGGCCTCAGATGTTCCTTATATGTCAGATTGATGTTTCTCTAACTATAGGGAGCTTTATTTTTCGTTTAAGGGCAATATTATTGATTGCATGCCTCTTAACGAGGCTTCAAGATCACCACTGAGCAGCACATTTGCTATGACTAGAGGTTATGAGGACGCGACGGCACATATGGAGGCGAAACTTTCAAAAATTTCACTTCCTAAGTTTGCTGGAGACTATATGGAGTGGGTTCCTTTTCGGGACATTTATGTTTCCCTTGTACATGGAAATACGGCCATATCGAAGGTCCAGAAATTTTATTACTTGAAAGGGACCCTTTCTGGGGAGGCAGCAAGCCTAATTAGAACTATATCTGTCACGGAGGCGAACTATGACTCTGCCTGGAGCATTCTTGAGGCAAGGTATCATAATAAACGGGTAATAGTGGTAGCGCTTGTCACTAATTTCTATGCTATTCCCAAGTCAGATGGTAGTTTCCAGAGTATTAAAATAATCCTTGACACAACTCAGGAATTTCTTTCTCTCTTGGGAATCTGGGTATCATTACTTCTCATTGGGATCCAATGTTAATTCATGAAATATGTCAAAAACTTGAATTGCAAGTAAGAAGAGATTGGGAGAATTCATTAAATTCTTCCACGAAACTTCCACCTCTTTCGGAAATGTTTTCTTTCTTGGAAAGAACTTTCAGAACGCTGGAATCTTTAAACACTACTCTACCTTCATCTAATAAGGTTATACAAAAATTTAGCAGAAATAATTTAAGAAATAAAAACGTTTCATTTCATGCCGGCAGTGTTTCAAGCCAAAGATGATTTCTTGCCTATTTTGTGATAGAAATCATTTTCTTTCAAAATGTTACAAATTTTTAGCATTATCGTTAAAATCAAAAAAGATTTTATTGCAAACAAGAAAATTTGCAGAAATTGTCTATCATCTGGACATGGTCACTTTAATAAAATCTGAAGATTTAGGAATAGCTTTTCATTCCACTCACACTTTCAGAAATGTGCTATTGTACACCATCCGTTTGTTTGTACGTACAAATCGGGGTATATTTCCATTACGGGCTCTCTTGGACCCTGGTTCTCAGGGTAGTCTTATTTCAGAGTCTTCTGTAGAACTTTTGGGCCTGTGTAAGCAAAGATCACACTGCAAAATTGTAGGCGTTGGAACTGACAATGAGAATGTGTCGAAA
The DNA here is from genome assembly GCA_963682025.1 of Cordilura impudica. Taxonomy (NCBI): domain Eukaryota; kingdom Metazoa; phylum Arthropoda; class Insecta; order Diptera; family Scathophagidae; genus Cordilura; species Cordilura impudica. Next base: position 158,396,957 of record OY821519.1, read on the forward strand.
TATACAGTTCAACCCGATTTATGGTCACGAAAACGTCGGCTAATTTTATCATGCCCTTCTTTGGTTTTATCAAGTATTTCGTCATATACTCCTAACCCTTCATCAAGAAATATATCATTGCCTACTATTGAAGATGATAGCTTGGCTGATCCGTTTTACTATAACATTTGCTCCAAAATTAAAATACCCACGGAATCGTTTACACACAACTCCCTTTTCTTCCGTCTTCGGCTGGGTATTTTTTGGTTCATCGGAAACTATCAGTACCAATATAATTAATTTTCATAAAATTAACTTAGAACAGTTAATAAAATCTTTTTGGGAGCAGGAAGAAGTTGTGAGTACAAGGAATTTGACGGACGAAGAGCTGGCTTGCGAAAAATATTTTAAAGACACCACGAAACGTACTCCTTCTGGTCGCTACATGGTAAATTTACCATTTAAATCGATTCTTAAAGACGGTTCGCTTCCTCACCTTCACAATAATATAAACAATGCTTTGAAACGATTTAAGCAGTTGGAAATTTCATTTTCGAAACGCCAAATATTTTCTGAGAAATATAAATCATTCATGCTTGAATATGAAACTCTTGGTCATATGACCAAAACTGGTACATTTCCAACGGATGTAAGCGAACATTTATATTTTTTACCATACCATGGTGTCTTCAAGGAGGATAGCACGACTACAAAATGAAGGGTAGTTTTCGACGGTAGCTGTCTTCAAGACGGGAAAAGGTCTCTCAATGAAGAACTTTCTCCAGGGCCTGCTTTGCAGAATGATCTGCCTCAGATTTTAATTTTAATCAATCTGATAAACTTTCTATTTATAAATTAAATACGGTAACGCATGGGACTACATCTGCAAGGTATCTCTCTATTCGCGTCCTGCAACAGATTGCGGATGATTATAAATTGGAGTTTCCTAATGAATCGAAAATTTTGATCAAAGACTCTTATATCGACGATATTATTTCTGCAACAGATAAGGTTGACAGTGCCATCAAAATACAGGACAATTTATGCTCTCTGCTGAACAAAGGTTCTTGTAATCTTCGAAAGTGGATTACCAATTCACCTGAATTGCTTAGGGAAATTCCAGAGGAATATAGGGAGAAATTTCTCACACTGAATTTTGATCGCGACAATGTGGTAAAAACTCTAGGTATTCAATGAAATATATCTAGTGACTCTTTTTCATTTAAGGTCAATATTGACGAAACTCGTACCATTTCAAAACGAACGATTTTATCGGAAACTGCACGTTTGTATGACACTTTGGTTTGGCTAACACCTAGCACCGTTATTGCGAAATCCATATTCAAGCAATTATGGGAAATTGGATCAGAGTGGGATAGTGAAATCCCAGATGAGATACGTAAAAATCGCTCAATTATAGAACATCTTTACCAATATTTTCGAAACTAAAAATTCCAAAATGGATAAACTTTTCCAGTGGCATTAAGTTTCAGCTTCATTGCTTTTGTGATGCCTCGACCATAGCATATGCCGCAACAGTTTATGTAAGAGTGGTCACTCCGCATGGCATTTTTGTAAACCCTTTACAAGCCAAATCGAAAATTTCTTCGATCAAAACTGTATCTATACCTCGACTTGAGCTTTGTGCTGCAGCACTCTTGGTCAAACTGGCTGAAACGATAAAGAATTCATATTCTGATAGATATGTTGAAACCATTTATTTCTGGAGCGATAGCTCTACTGTCTTAAGTTGGATACGAAAACCGTCTTCACAGTGGACAGTTTACGTTGCTAAAAGAGTTGCTGAAATTCAACCCCTTATAATGGAAATATGTTCCTTCGGCGTTAAATCCAGTGAATTGCGCTTCAAGGGGTATTTTTCCCCACGAACTAGTCGACTTTAAAATGTGGTGGTATGGTCCCCCTTTTCTTTGTGAAGATTTATCTTCGTGGCCTAAACCTCTTTCGAATTTTGAAACTTCGGAAGAGAAAAGAAAAAATAACACCTCATGTAATAATACTGTATTAAAGTCTTCCGAATCGGAAATTTCAATTTCGTCCAATAATTTATCTAAAACATCCGACACTGATACTAGTGAGGATAATGTGAAACATGTCTCTACATACCCATATTTCTTTTATAAATTTTCAAATTTATATACACTACTAAAAGTAATATCGCTTTGCTTTCGCTATCAGCATAACATCAAGTATCACAGTAGGGACAAAGAGCTTAAGGAAACTGGTACCATTGGAATAAAAATCTTGCATAAAACCCTGGCTACTTTGATTCAAATTACGCAAGGCATTGATTTTGCGGGGGACATTAAAACGCTTATCACAAAAGGTAAAGTTCAACATAAATGTTTACTTAAGTTAATGCCTTTTATTGATAATGATGGACTTTTGCGTGTGGGTGGTCGTTAAAAAATTCTGATCTTCCATATAACGTCAAACATCCCATTCTCTTGGCTAAAACTAATCCACTTTCGAAACTTATTATTATAGATTCGCATGAATCTTACGCGTAAGATGTGACTCTCACATGTACGCTGTTTTTGTGATTGTATTGTGAAATAGAAATTTACCCCCCTGCGCGTATAGATGTTTACACATCAAAAATCATGTGAGTCCGTTCACAGGGTACATGTGTAAACATCTGGTAATAAATAATATGCAGAAAACAGCGACAAAAAGGTTGTTACATATCATATCATGTCACACCGATTTGTCTTAATGCTTACATGTTACGCGTAATGTAATTTATTTCCTTTACTTTTTTTAAGATATATGATGATAACTTTAATCATTTTACCTGAAATTGGTCAAAAAGTGTAATTATAACATAAATTTAACTTTAGATTTCAATAACTTTTGAATGAGTAAGTTTATCAAAAAATGATAGGAGACGTTTTTTGTAGAACGTTCAATTTGGTATAAAAATATGCTTTGAATTTGTGCATTAGTTCTTAAGATATAAAATTATGAAATTGAAAATTAAGAGCTCTGATTTTTACCGGCGTTTTTTCTTGACTTTCTGAATATATTTCACAGGGGATACGAAAAAAAATCTTTAATTTTTTTGAATCAGCCTAATATACTTATGTATATACAATATGTATAATATAAAATCATTTAATTTTTTCATTACAGCTATTAAATATATTGAATATAAACATATATTTAAATTAGATGTGTAACTAAAAAAAATATATATTATTAAATTTTAAAAATTACATCAGTAAATTTCATACTGATACACATATATATATATATATATATATAATATAAATTCCTTTCATCATTACATCCATCAAATATATTCACAATACATATATGTATATTAGGGCGGGTCGATTTAAAAATCGCCCATTGCTCAGTGAAAATCGTATTCTAGGGATCAAAATAAGAAACTTTGCCGAAGGAACCATACCTCTAAAACGAATTCTGATGTCCCAGAATTTGGGTCGAACTTTTGGGTAGGGGCAAATTTTGAAAAATCCCACTTTGACCCATTTAGAGTGCTCCAATCGAGTCCAAATGTATGACAGACCCCCACTAACTTTGGAGGCCCGACCCACCCATGCCAGTGGCACACCCCCTGGAACTCCCCTGGGGGGTTCCCCATACAAACATTTCAAAAAATCGCCAGTTTTGGCACTTTACATGAATTCAGCGAAATGCCTATGTTTTTTCTTTATTTTTATTTATTTATTTATAATAATATCTATTTTTTCTCTTAAGAAATTTATTAAATCAGAATATATGTAAATGAAAAAATTAATTAAAGTTAGTTATAGAAAAGAAACTAAAAAAAATTATTGTTTGAAGTCTTTTTTACTTTCAAGTCTGGGCAATTTCGCACGGCTCTCTAATGTCGTCGCCATAACGGCCTCTACATTTTCCGGTATAACCCGTTTGGAAACGCTAGCTAGCAATTGAACATGTCGTTCCGTTCCTTGTATGTGTGATGGAATTTTTGGATCACTAAACGGTGGATCATCTTGATTTAAATATTCTTTTAATGTATCGTACGGAATGCTTCGCGTGAATGGTGGTTCAAATACGTTATTTGTGTCATTCATATTGATCATTTCCGTGTAAATTGTGCAATTAAAGTATATATATTTTTTTTTATAAGCTCTAACTTGCGTTGGGTCGTCAACATCGGTTCGATAGCGTAGAATTTTCTTGGTAGCACAGTCGCGCTTTTCTTTGCTATCATCAAACAACATTGATAACAAGATATTTTCCGAATGCGCATAATATGAATTATCTTTAATTACTTGATTCACAATTTTGCTAAACGAGGTTCTAGAAATCGTGTCCAACCAATGAACTTGAAAAATAATGCACTGCCGTATACGACAGAGCTGTAATACTTGATATTGAAGTACATTGGCACATCTTATATAAAGAATTTATGAATAAACTTTGCATTCAAGATTTTTTTCAATATTTTTCTTCTCTCAAACCTCTATAACTAGAGTTCTAATTAACGTAGGCTGTTGACATAGGTCTAAGAACATTCAGTGGATCAAGCTCCTTCTTTTGAGCTATTAACTGCTTAAATTCGTTGGGTTTGAGGAAAGTTATGCGTGGAGAATCAACTTTACTTTTACTGTACGTTAACTTATCTTGGCATATTTTGGCATTACTGTACGTTAACTTCTCTTGGCAAATTTTGGTATTATATTATAAAAATTAATATAATATAATATAATGCTGCGGAGCAGCAGGGGTCCTCTAGTAACATTTAATTATGAATTCAACCAGAATCCTTAAATTTGCATCCCCTGGTTTGATGTTAGCCAGATCCACCGAAACCGCGCCGCTCGAAATTGCATGGGGCATGTCGTATAAGTACTTCGAATCGGTGGAAAATTCAATTTTTTCTGGAACAGGGGGCATATTTTGCAACTCAATTTTCTGGAAGCCGTCCACCACCTGAAAATATATAATAATAAAATAATTAATAATGGTTGACAATTATAATAAATGAGTGATAGCAATAACTTACCGGAAGAGTTTCACAAGTTTCGATTTGACGGCTCAGTTTTCCGGTTACCGATCTCGGTCCAGTGCTGGTTGATTTATCCAAAGCTTCAAACAAATGCCGAAACGGAAGTTCGTTGAAGTGTAGAAGGCAAACGAACCAATGCAATGGTCTTTTTAACAACAATTCGAATCGTCGTATAATTCCACTGTTCAAGATTAGTTGAACATGTTTTATGTTATATTATATTTAAGTAGAATTATGTAAGTTTTAATAAAATATTCTTTATTAAATGAATTCCAAAATAGAACTAACTGTATCATTCACAAAACAAAAATTTATAATTAAAATTAAACCCGTTGAGACTGCCGAACTTGCATTTATTTTTGGTGTCATATATTAGACAAGCAACGTCCACAACATTGTTGTCAGCCAAAGCAGTGATCGCTGTGTTGTTGGTTATTCTTTAGCATACGCAAAAACCGCTGATGGTGCACTATGAGCTGACTACTATGCATGTTTAGCTAGGCAACCACCTTGTTGCTGCGCGGATGTGTTAACTCCTCCCTCGTTTAAGTGAAGGACGTCCTCGGACTTCCTGAGGCCATCAATTAAATCCTGAATGTTGTGTTGGCGCCGAGACCTCTGATGTTTTTTGTAAAGCTTGAACGAGGTGTAGCAAAGGACCAAAAAGGTAATCGCGACCAACCCAGATATCAAAGGCCATTTTATCAGTCCCTTTCCAATCTCGTTAATATACTGCGAATTTTCCATACTCAGCCTTTTTAAGTATGGTAAGCTCAGTATTTCCTGATGGCTTGTTATGTTGAGAAGCGTTGACAATGCTGGGCCTGGAGACTTCTTTACATAGTTCTTCAGGTTCTGACCTCGTCGTCAAACGTGAGAAGATACGTTCCCGTCACAATCTGTTCGTGGGCATCGCTAGTCCTGATTGTAGCGGTTTCATCATTGATAATGATAACGCCATCGTCAATGACTGTCATAGGTTCAAGATGGCTTGGACGAGTTGTGCAATGTGATATGCCGCCAGAATGAAGTTGCTGTGCGCATGTTATATGAGACAGCTTCCTGCAGAATGTTGTTGTAAGCGTGGCGGTACAATTTCCAATTGACACCATTTTATTACCGCAGTCTGCTATGTTATTTTCATCAGCAAAATCAAGAATGGTATGATTATGCTCAACGGGATATAAGATTATTTTTTTACATACTAAACCTAGCTTAGGATATTTAATAAGAAAATGCATAAATTTATCATTCAATAGGACCCTAACATTTGCTATTTCCATTAGATCAGTTATGGTTATACCTGTAGAGCGCTCAGTGATTGTTTTATTTAAATCATTAGAATCAAGAATTGCTGGGTTTATTATTCCAATCTTTGCAAGGGTGACCGACAACATTAATGTTTCCAGCTCTGAAATTAGGATTCTATCTCTTGCGAGTAGTGTTTCATAAAGGTGACCAGTATCAATCTGTTTAGTTTTTGAATCCCTAATAATTGCGTTGACTGTCTCTGATAATTTATTAATTTGTTCTTGTGCCTGAGTATTTATAACCACTTGCCTATTAGCGGACTCAATAAGTTGCTGTTGTTTAAATTTTAGCTGCTCAAAGTCGTCAAAGTCAGGGGTTCCGGCGACCACCTTTAGAGCAGTTCCCAAGATGTTGATGCTTCTGGCATATCTGTGGTGGATGTTTACTGTTTCCAAAAGCGTATTGATATGACCTATGTCGGCGTCAAGTATTTTTCTCATGTGTGACTGGGGAAAATGGTTCGTCAACAACTTGGTTTCTTCTGCCATTTCTGAATACATGATAAGGTTTGATGAGTGCCGCAAATATTCATATCCCTGCCATATTACTACGTCACCATCTGTCAGAGGTATGTAGTCTGAATTCGAACAGTCGGTCAGCTTGGCGGTTGTTGTCGCGACAAGAAACAGCGCAATCAAAATCATAAATGAAAAAGCATAAATTAAGAAACTTATCTTAAATTGTCCTTATGGACCGCCCTCCCTTTTATTAGAACCGTCGTTCCCAGATCAGCTTCTATTTCTTCCTCTATATATAGAGGTGTTAGTTTATTTCCCAATCTCCTGTTTGTTTTTACAAGTACTTTGTCACCCCTTTGGAAGGTTCTATTCAGTCTTGTCTCATTCAGTCTTTGCATTTGAACGTCCTGGGCCTATAATAAGTTTAAACACATTTTTAATTTCATTTAGAACAGCCGCTCGTGCGACTGTTCATGTTCACGTTTATTTATTAATTGTTAGTATTTTATTTTCATTATCTCTAGGTTAGTATTTTTAAGTATATGTATGTCTGAGAATTAGCTTAGCTTGCTAATTCTCATAAAGATAAATAGAACTATTTTACATGTGTAGAAATGCAAGCAATGCATTTCTCACGCTTTAAGTTTGGTGTGTGCGGATATTGTTACATATAAATGGTTCAAGGTTACCATTTAAGTTACCGTACTGAAGGTAGGATAACTTCGACTTATCAAACACACTACACCTCCCTTTTACAGAAAAAGAATGATCAATAATTATATGATCATTCTTTGATATTACTATTAATGTTATTATAATTTTATATTAATATTATATATATATTTAAATTGAAATTATTATATTATTTAAGATTATGTGTCTATAAGTTAAAATTAAAATTATTAGATTATTTATAATCATTTTATATAAAAGTTTAAATTAAAGTTCCTATTATTTAAAATTTACATAAGGTACTTTCCTTCCCCTTTTTAAAATTTTTTTTTTTTTTTTTTTTTATATTAAAAAAATTTTTAAATTTCAATTTTAATTTTCCAATTGTATATTTAAATTTAATTTAAGTTTATAGGGTAAGTTAGTTAAAATTCTCAATTATATTTTAATCTAAATTTTTTTTCTATGTTCATTTCATAAATTGTAATATTTTCTAATTCTGTTCTTATGAACTAGGGAAGACCTATCATTTTCGTCCGTTATCCTTACATTTCCTCTGTCATCTACCTCAGTGACTTTGAATGGTCCGTTATATAATTTATCTAATTTATGCCCTGTTTCATTTCGAACTAAAACATAGTCGCCTACAGAAACATCTATCTTATTACAGTTCCTGTTGTACTGTTTCTCCCGTACTAACTTTGAATTTTGGAGGCTTTCCATAGCTCTTCTATGAGCCGTTTGCAATCTATACTTGACCTCCTTTGCATAGGCGTCAATATTGTATAGTGGGTCAATTTTACCATTTTCCAAGAGTTCAAAATCGGTGGGGGTTTTCCCATAGATTAGTTCAAAAGGACAATATTCATGGGCCGTAGACGGTGATGTATTATAACAGTATACAAAAAATTTCATCCACTCGTCCCAGTCAGACTTGTCATTAGATATATACGATCTTAGATACTCGTTAAGAGTTCTGTGTGATCTTTCAATGGTTCCCATTGTTTCATGATGATATGCCGTAGAGGCCACTTTATCTATTTTTAAAAGGTCACAAAGTTCCTGGAGAACTTGGTTAACATACTCAGTACCCATATCGGTGAGTATTCTTCCCATAGGGCCGTATGTAAGTACAAAGTGTTCCATAATAGCTTTAGCTACTACGTTTGCACTTTTATTTGGTATAGGTATTGCAACCAAATATTTTGTAAGGTCACAAATGATGGTCACGGCATATTCATTGCCACTATTTGACTTTGGTAATGGTCCAATCGTATCGATAAGGACAATGTCGAATGCTTTTGCCGGTGTTGGAGTTAAAGTTAAAGGTTCTTTGCCCTTCAATCTAGACTTATTCTTTTGGCATTTTTCGCATTTCTTGACATAGCGGGTTATGTCTCGCGTCATGCCTTTCCAATGATATTTCAATCTGACTTTCTTTATCATTCGAGTGATTCCGGGATGTCCTCCACTTATGGGGTCATCATGATATCTACGCATTATTTTCAATTTCTCAGAATCGGTCTCAACTTTTAACAATTGTGGGATGAGTACTATTTTCAAATCTTGCAAGATCTTATTTCCATTTATTATAAAATTTTCCTTCCCATGGGTTATAAGCATACTGTCGTCTAGTGACAGTTGCAATGTTGTCAGACCTATATTACCAGCTACTTTTTCAAGCTTTGGAAAAAGAAGACCTAAGTCAACGATTCCATTAGTAACTAAGTCACGCAACTTATATTCGGAAAGTTTATTCTTTCCTTTTTGGATAACAAATTTATCCTTTGTAAAATGCAAACGTGGCATTTTACTGTACTCTTGGGCATTAATTGCCTCATATACTCTCACATTTTCTGATTTATCTTGTGTGCCGGTTTTCCTGGTATTCACACTTTTTTTCTCTTTGTCAGATTGTAGTCTAGTCTTTACTTTCATTATATTCGTAACTCCTATATTTCGTATGTCTGTAAATTCAATCCGCGACAGCGCATCGGCCGCGTGATTTTCTCCTCCCCTGATGTACTCTACTAGGAAGTCATATTCTTCCAAATCTAAGCGCATTCGCGTTAATTTTGATGATGGGTTTCTCATCGAGAATAGGTAGGTAAGTGGTCTGTGATCACTTCTTATCAGGAATTTTTTACCGTACACATATGGTCTAAAATATTGTATCGCCCAATGAATGGCAGCTAGTTCCTGCTCGATTGTCGATTTATTGCTTTCACCTTTAGTGAAAGATCTGGATGCGTACGAAATTGGTAACTGAATACCTTCATAATCTTGGCTCAGAACAGCCCCGCAAGCATGTTTGCTAGCGTCCGTTGTTATGCAGAATTCTCGGCTAAAATCTGGATATTTTAGAATCATTGGATTCAATAATTGATTTTTGAGGTATTTAAAGGAATTTTCACATTCCTCTGTCCACTCAAAAGGAATATTTTTCCTAGACAATTTAGTTAGATGCCGAGATGATTCAGCAAAGTTTGGTATAAACCTTCTATAATAATTGCAAAAAGCAACGAAGCGTTTAGCTTCATCACCGTTTTTCGGTGTTGGATAATTTTCAATTATCGAAAATTTGCTATCATCTGGCAAAATACCTTTGTCGGTACATTTGTGTCCTAGAAATGTCACTTCACGACAGAAAAATGAACACTTGTCCGGGTGTAACTTGAGATTATATTTTCTGCACATGCCAAATACCTCTTTTAAATTCTGTAACATATGGTCAGAAGAACAACCAATTACGACTAAATCGTCCATGTATAAGAAAGCTTGGGCTGGAGACAGCCCTGAAAAGGCTAACGACATCATTCTTTGAAATGAATTTGGTGCGATCTTTATACCATATGGTAATCGTTTGAATCTATATGAACCTTTTTCAGTTGAAAAAGATGTAATGTCCCTAGATTCTTCTTCTAATTCAATTTGGTGAAATCCTGATACCAAATCTAAACATGAAAAAAATTTCGCTCTACCTAGTTGATCTAATATATCATCTATGCGCGGAAGTGGAAACTTATCCGCTATAAGTTTCTTATTTATTCCTCTGTAGTCAACGACTAGTCTCCATCGTTTTTGTGTTGTACCCGGTAATGATTTTTTCGGTACCAATAAAATAGGGCTATTATATTCCGACATTGATGGCTCGACTATGTCATCATTTATGAGCTTGTCCACTTGTCTATTTACCTCTTCTTTATGAGAGTGTGGTATTCTATAATTTTTTATGTAGACTGGTTGATTATCATTCAGTCTGAGTTTTTGTTTATAAAAATTATTTGCACTGATTTTCTCAGACTCTAATGCGAAAATGTCTATATATTCAGAGCATAATTTCCTTAATTTTCCATCGACAAATTCAGGAAAATTTTTTGATAATCTTTTCAATTTTTCTCCATTTTTTCGAGAGTCATTGCTCTGATGGATGAATTCGTAGTCGTTAAGACTTTCTGTTATCAATTGAATATTGGGAATGATTAAGTCTTTGTCTGTTGTATTGACAATTTTAACCATAGGCCTTGATCCTAATGTCACTGTATTCGCAACATAAACACCTTCTTGTAGCATTTGATGAGGAACTAACACCTCTTTTTCATTGAACTGATTATTGATCAATCTAATCACTTCCGATCTTGCTGGAAGGGATATGGAATTTGCATCAGGTGCATTCATTAATGCTATTGACAAGTTATATGGGAAATTATCGGGTCTTAGGATAATTAAATCCTTATCACCCTGAAAATCTAAATTGCATCTATATTTTCTGATAAAATCCATACCTATAATTCCATCGCACGGAATCGGGAAGTCATCCTCGACAACATAAAATTCATGTCCAATGAGGATTTCTTCAATTTTCAAGTCTCCTTCGACTTTACCTATGGTGTTTATTATTCCTTGGCTTATTCCACTAATATTCGTCCTTTGACTTTCATCTATTTGCTCGTTAAGAACTTGTCCGATTTTAATTACAGATATATCGGCACCTGTGTCTACCAAAAATGTGGATCTGCTCTCATTAAATGATGTTCTTATCCTAATATAACTATAGAGACTTAGATTGATATTAAAAATTTTGTCAACTGCGTAATCAGGGGGGTTTGTCCGTTTTTTGAACCTATACTACGAATATTATTAAAATTTTCCCTATTATTACTAATTCGTATGTTATTCCTATTACCCTTTATACGCGTACCATATATATTTCTGCCATTATTTCCAATATGTTTAATATATATATTTTTTCTATTACTTCTAACGCGTCCTCGGCACTGGAAACTACCACTGCTATTATAGGCGAGGGCTTTTCCAGAATTTTGTCTATCACAAACGTTGGCACAACTATTAAGAAATTTTCCAATCACCTCGTATATATCCTTGAAAGTACCTGATTCCATGATCAGTTTGACCCTCTCATTCGAGGTATTTCTAATTATTGCACTAACTGCGGAACGCATGGCATATGTGCTCGCTATCTGGGGTGGTACACCGTCAGATATATAAGCAATTTCTAATTTTACTGTGAGGTCTTCCACCTCCTTAACATAATCATTGGGACTTTTGTTATGTTGTTTCACATTCAACAACTTCGCGGTCACTAATTCGACCGTCTCGCTCTTCACTTTAGCCCTTATTGAACCAATTATTTCGTTAAGAGTTACTTCCGTCGAAATTAGGTTTCTGGCTGTACCCCTTAATTTGGTCTTTACCAGATTTACGGCAAGAGCGTCATGTGTTTCCTTAATGGAATCCACTAATGTAGGGGCATCTAGAAAAGCTGTTAGGTTTTCTGCCCTGCCATCGAAATCGGGTATCAATTTCGAGGCTAAATGTAAAAATTGCACCGGTGTTTGTGCCATTATCTCTAACGGTGGTTCCCTATTATTATCAAAAAAATTCTATTCAATTCAGCTTCCTGAAGCTTTGCCTCAACTTCTTACAAGTGATAATCACCAATAAAGCTAGGGAAATTTATTCCAAAATTATAATAAAGGAAAGCTATTATTTTTCTATACGAAATAATTTAGAATATCTAGAAATATATATGAACAATTCTACATATAAATTTGATAATAAAAGGAAAAATTTTAATGTTCACAATAGAATAAGAAAATCCATTCGAAATTTCGAATTTAATACCTTTCAAATTTTAAATTAAAAAATCAAAATTTCAATATTTACAATAAAAAAATTCAATAGTTAAATTTATATTGAAGGAATTCAAACTTTGTTTATATTTTTATCTTAATTTTATAATTTAATTTTACGATTTTATCCAAAATTTAATTTAAAAAAAAATTTTTTTTTTTCTTAATTTATTAGAAAAAAATTCTTATTATTCCAAATGGTCTTTCAATATCTTTCATGAAGATATATATTTTTCCCTTAAATTCAATAAATTAGTTTTCGCTTATTTTCAGAAGATAACTCTTTGTTAAAAAAAATTAATAATATGAACAATTTAGTGGAAAAAAAGATGTAAAAAAAATTCCAAAATTCACATTAAAAACAAATAAAAATATGGTCGAAAATCCTGATCCAATAAAAGAATTTTTTTTCAAAAAAAATTGAACAATATATTGTAAATTTGTATTTTTAGTAATTTTAAATACGGATATACAGAAATATATATGTTCCAGTTTTAAATCAATATGAATATATACTTTTTTTTTTTTTTTCAAAATATAAAAAAATTTATGAAAAAATGTTAATATAAACAATAAAATTCGGTATTAATAAAAATATTCAAATTTCAATATCGAAGATAAAATTCAATAGTTAGATATAAATTTTGGTGTAAATATATTAATTTTTTTTATTAGACGAATTTTCCCTTTATTTAAGGTTTTATAAAAATTTTCTTCTTTCTTTTAAATTTCCTTAAATTGTATTTTTTTAAGTAATTATATTTTAGTAATTAACGTAATTTAAAATTTGTTTGAAATAAAAATTTTAATTTATTCTACCTTTAATAGTAATTTTAAATAATGAAAAACTTAACTGTTGATTCTGCTGTTGGATCTGTTGCTGTTATTATTATTGATTCGTTGTTTATAGATGAGTTTTGTTGCTGTTGTTGTTTATATTTTTTCTGTTATTATAGTTGCAGCCGTTGTTGATTGTTGCGACTGATGTTGATACACTTTCTTAATGTAGTTGCAGCCGTTGTTGATTTTCCTTTTTTTTTTTTTTTAGTTGTTGTTGGTACTTTTTGTTTCAGGTGTCTCGGCTACACCTGTTTCATCTGAACAATGCATCGGCCGCATTGCCATAATTGTAATTTTGATTATTAGGTATTATGCATTTTAGTTGATGTATATTATCATTTTATTACCAATTGTTTTTAGTTATTTAAATGATATTTAAATGTGGTTTTAATTTCAGGTTATTTTTAATACTTTTCCTTTCTTGGTCGACATTGAATTTCCTCTTTTCAAGTATCGTTGATATATTTATTTTCACTTTGTCATTTTTGAACATGGTTTTGCATTGCAATATTTTATTTATTCTTCAGTTAATTAAAAGAGATACTCGAACATAGCTTCTTTTTTAATTAATAATGTTTCTTATTATTTAATTGTATTAAAGCACATCTTTTTTTGATATGTTTTAATTAAGTTTTTTAGCATTTTATTTGCACAAATCAGTTCAATCAAAAATTTTGTGTTGTAATTATTTGTCTAGAACACCAATTGTAAACTAATTTACATTCACTTTAGTTTAGTTTTCGCTTTTTCTTTTTGTTTAAATGGGCCACCGGTTCACTTTAGCCACTGCTTCACTTTGGCCACTGGTTCACTTTGGCCACGACATGGAGTCCTGCTCCCATGACGTGGCCATGGCAGGATCGCCATATAATAAGTTTAAACACATTTTTAATTTCATTTAGAACAGCCGCTCGTGCGACTGTTCATGTTCACGTTTATTTATTAATTGTTAGTATTTTATTTTCATTATCTCTAGGTTAGTATTTTTAAGTATATGTATGTCTGAGAATTAGCTTAGCTTGCTAATTCTCATAAAGATAAATAGAACTATTTTACATGTGTAGAAATGCAAGCAATGCATTTCTCACGCTTTAAGTTTGGTGTGTGCGGATATTGTTACATATAAATGGTTCAAGGTTACCATTTAAGTTACCGTACTGAAGGTAGGATAACTTCGACTTATCAAACACACTACAGGCCCTATTTACCCTTTCCCTAATCTCTGCCTCGAATTCCGGCGGGAATGCATGGACTATGTCAATGGGCCGTTTTTTTGTCACCGAGTGGATAGTCTTGTTGTACTCTATTGTCGCTTGAAGTATCAGTTCGACTGTGTCATTTAAGTTTCTTTCGATTTTCAAACATCTTGCAATTTCCGCAAGAGTACTATGAAATCTTTCCACCTGCCCATTCGACGTGCTGTGGAGCGGTGGCGCATTTACAATTTGCACGTCAAAGCGATTTAATAAAAGGGACCGAATCGTTCCTGAGTTCAGAGAGGGTTCATTATCGCAATATACCGTTTTTACGTGGGGGTAAAAATTCATTAACTGTAAGATTGGTGGTTCTATATCCACTATTGTTCTAGAGTCAATGGGTTGAACAATCGCGAATTTTGAAAACTTGTCAATACAGGTTAGAAAAAATTTTTTATCTGTGGAATATATGTCGATATGTAATATTTCGCCTACGTGAGAAGGAATGGGCGTTTCGCCTATAATATGCTTTTTTGGGTGTCGGTCATATTTAGCTTTTCTGCAAATTTTGCAATTTGCGACAATTTCATTAGCCAAACGGGTCATCTTCGGAAAAAAATAATCCTGCAAAATTTGCTTCGTATTTTCTTGAGCGGCTCTATGCGCCCTGTTATGTTCAGTGACTACTATTTCCTTTTGTTCACTTTTGTTAAATATATCAATCACCATTCGGCTTGCGTGCCAAAAAGTTGTTGTTTTTACTAGGTTATTCTGTATGAATGCCAGTATTGGCAGTTCGCAGTGAATCGCGTTCACCACATCTTTTTTAACTGCATCGTAGACTATCTGCATTAAGTTTTCTCTATTGGAAAAATTTATGAGATGTCTGGTTTTCTCACCAAACATAATTATCGTACGTGTCGAGGGAACTTCGCTCTGTTCTATTATTATCTGATTTCGAAAACAATTTACAGGCTTTTCGGTTGATTCAATTGTGTAGGTCAGGGATTGTTCACTGTGTATTGTTGCACGGTCAGACTGTGCCTCCTCTTCAAGAGCATGAATGTTTTGCCGCGATAGAGCATCCGCGACGAAATTTTTTCTTTCCAGGCTTATAGAAAATATGTGCGTTATGCTCGTCTATAAATGCCTTCCATCGTTTTATTTTCGCGTTTGAGTTTCGATCCGAAACTGCGAACGTAAGTGGCTGATGGTCAGTGTAAATATTCAAATTCCTTACACCGTACAGATAGTTTCTGAGACATTTCAAAGCCCACACTATAGCAAGCAACTCTCGCTCTTTGGTTGCAAAATTTAATTCGGAATCTTTCAGGGTTCTGGATATCATGGTAATCGGTTTTCCGTCCTGCGACAAGACCGCCCCAATACCCAAAGAAGAAGCGTCCGTTGTCAGGTCAAATGACTTATTGTAATCCGGATAGAGCAACAAGACATCTTCAGATGTGAGAACCCTTTTCAACTTTTCAAATGCCTGGTACTGTTCCTCGCTAAGGCGCACTGGTATTTTCTTTGACCGGGTAGCGCTCACATTGCCATTCTCCCCTTTTAGTATGTTAGTCAGTGGTCTGGCTAAAGATGCAAAATCCTTGATAAAACACCTGTTATAACTTGCCAAGCCCAAGAAGGAACGAACATTAAATAGTGTGGTGGGCCGCTCGTAGTTTTTAATCGTCTCTATTTTGCTAGGACTCGTTGTAATACCCTTTTCGCATACCACAAAATCCAGATACTCAACCTGTTTTTTAAAAAAATTTGACTTCTCGCGTGAAACTCTCATGTTAGCTTCATTTAACCTATCCAACACCCATGCTATATGCTCAACATGCCCCTCCATACTTTCCGAGAAGATGATCACATCATCAACATAAACATAGCATGATTTCCCTATTTGATCTCGGAGCACGTCATCTATTGCTCTTTGAAAAATACTAGGCGCGTTCTTCAGCCCAAAGGGGAGCCTACAAAACTCGTATTTTCCATTGCCCACCGAAAATGCTGTTTTTTCCCTATCTTTTTCAGCCAACAAAATTCGGTGAAATCCTGATTTCAAGTCAAGGGTTGTGAAAACTTAGCCTTCCCGAGATTTGATAGAATAGCCACAATATTTGGTATTGGATATTTGTCATCTATGGTCTTTGAATTCAACTTTCTAAAATCTATTACCAAACGCTTCTTTGCATTTCCCTGTGCGTCCGTACCTTTCTTGTCAACCACCCATACTGGGTTATTGTACGGTGACCTGGATGGTCGAATTATGCCGTCTTTAAGCATACTTCGCATTTCGGAATTTACAAAGTCTGATACACCCATCGGGTAAGGGTATAATTTAGAATATATCGGGTCCTCATCTTCTGTGCGAATGGTAGCAACAATCCTGGTATTAAAAGGGAGTGCCTGGTTTGGGTCTGCAAAAACACCGATTCGTTTTTTTATCATTTTCTGAAATTGTTTTTCAATTTGCTGGGGTACCTTAATATCATCTGTGTTAGTAAAATTTACACTAAGGCATTTTAAAAATTTCATATTTTCAGATTCAGTACTAGTTCTTAGTCGTTTATTTCTAAAGTCCAAAATTGCATTTGTTTGATATAAAAAATCTAGCCCGATTATTCCATCGAAGGTAGTTAGATCGGGGAGCAAAAAAAATGTTGTGTTAACATTAAAAAGCCGCATAGTGCATTTTTTTTCTAAAATATTATTCCCGTGAAGAGACTTTACAATAAATGGATTATTTACTTTTGATACAAAGTTTAGTTCCTTTAAAGGTTTTATATAATTTTTAGAGGCACCCGTGTCAATTAGCAATCTAATTTTTTTCCCTGCTATCGTTCTCTCTACATACGGTAGCAAGGAATCTTGTCTAAAAAATTAATTTGGTCATATTCTTCGATTTCATTTTCTATATATGTTGCCTCTCTTTCTGCTAGGTGTTGATATTCTTGCTCTGGATGATCTCCTGAGATCTCTTCCTGTGACAGGTTGTTGACCCTCTGATGTTTGGGTCCGGTGAACCTGGCTGTGCCGCTATTCGGCCTCTTAAAAACCTGTCCCAGGGCTTGAGTATTTTGGTATTGAAATTGTTGATTTGCCTGGTATTGTGTCGGTTGCCTAAATTTTGATGAAGGATCAATATCCATTGGTTGAACAACATCTTGCTTTGTAGGGCCTAAATTGTTTTGTTGTCGCTGTCTATTAAAGTAAGGATTTTTTCCCTGTCGATAGTCATTTGAAACAAAATTTCTGGGGCTTTGTTGCCTTTGTTCAAGTCTATGTGCCTTATCTTCTACGCTTCTCGCATAATTTGTTGCAAATAGAAATCGCTCGTGGTTTGACTCGACTTCTTGAGCCAGCGCCAGAGTGGATGGCAGGTCCTTTGGACGAGCCGAAAAAGAACGTCGCTTAAAGACTTCTTTGTTCCTGAAATAAAAACACGCAAGGCGTCTTGTCTGTATTTTTCATTTAGCGACGCGGCCACTACACTGTCATACGACATTATCATCTTATTTATTAAAAGAGTAAGTTTTTTTTCTACTTCATCGTAGTATTGTAGTAATGTCATATTTGCTTGTCGAAGGGTCGATAGTTCTTGCTCGATGAGATATATTGGGCGCTTGTCAGCGTAAGTAAAGTCTAGCCTGTTAATAATTGCCTTGAAATTCAGAGGTGTGTCGTATGATGATAGCATCATGTCCGCCGAACACTTGACTTTGTTTCTAATAATCCCTAGGGCTTGGTAGTGTTTTGAGCTGCCTTGATATTGTTCAAAAATTTTGTACGCTGTATGCGCCGCTTTTCGCCAAGAAACGTATGTTTCATGTTTGCCGTCAAAGTCTGGTAACGATTTTACTATATCCAAAGGTTCGTCACACCCTATTCTATTATCGATTTCTGCATCCCTATACACTTCTACTTGTGGTGAAGAAACCGTCGAGTTAGCTAATCTGTTTGTAGCTTCTAACAATTTTTGCTCAAAATTCCTTTCCTGAACTGCCAGCGCGCTGTTCACGGCGGCCTCTACTACCTGTCTCAATTCGTCTGCCTTAAGTGCCATTTCCTGATTTCTATTCGACCACCAATTTGGATCGCGGGTTGTACGGCTTATTGGTTGTAATCTAGCTGCTAATTCTGTAGAGATTTCTTCCAAATCACTGTCAGTCATAAGGGAAATTCACTTTCTTACAAAGATTGGTTAATTCACAAATTGTAATGATAACAACTACATTTGGTTTTTTTTTTTATAATGGCAAAACTTTAAAATTTGTTCACTCTTTTTTTTTTTTTTACTTTAATCTTTGTATTTTTATTTTTTTCCAAAATTAATTTCACTTTTTCACTGAGCGTCTACTTACATTTTATCCTGATTTATTAACTTAACGTATCCTAATGACGTCTGCCTTTGCCGCTGTTGCTGATTGTTTCTCGTATTGTAAGCTGTTGCTGTAGCCACTGTTCTGCTTATTGATGTTATATGTTTTTGTTCTGTTCCCGTTGATTTGACGTAGAAATTTAATGGAGAAAGTTGTTGTTGTTACCAATGTTCTGCTTAGCGATGTTATATTGCTGCTTTTCTGTTTTCTGTCGATCCGACGTAGAAGTTTAATAAAGCAAACTACTGGTGTTACCAATGTTCTGCTTAGCTATTTTATACTGTGCTTTTTGTTTCCCGTCGGTCTGACGTAAAAACCTTATTCGTCGTTATAATAATTTTTTATTTGCACTTGGTGTGGAGAAATTTAAATAAATTTAAACGACATGGCTTTGGTTCATAAGCCGTTGGGCGCCAGTTTTAATAAAATATTCTTTATTAAATGAATTCCAAAATAGAACTAACTGTATCATTCACAAAACAAAAATTTATAATTAAAATTAAACCCGTTGAGACTGCCGAACTTGCATTTATTTTTGGTGTCATATATTAGACAAGCAACGTCCACAACATTGTTGTCAGCCAAAGCAGTGATCGCTGTGTTGTTGTTTATTCTTTAGCATACGCAAAAACCGCTGATGGTGCACTATGAGCTGACTACTATGCATGTTTAGCTAGGCAACCACCTTGTTGCTGCGCGGATGTGTTAACTTGTAGACTAATTGTATTTCCCTAATTACCAATTGTTCAAGATTAGTTGAACATTTTTTATATTATCTTATATTTCAGTAGAAGTAGACTATTTGTATTTCCCTAATTACCAATAGAAATGCAAGTATTCATAACTGCATTCTGGAAAAAAGGGACATAAAATTATCACTCGAAAATTATGATTATTAAATGAGTTTGTATGTTTAGGTCTTATCATGTGGTACGCACATGTGTGAGGTACTGAGATACTGATAAGGCATATTACATATAGATATAGCAAAAAATAAAAAAAGGTTTTATGGTTGCTTCGCTTATCGTAAACTCATTAGAATTCATCCCTTAGAGGATAGTAAATATAGCTAATAGGTAGCCTAATTTAGTTTTAAGAAATTTATGTTTAGTATTTAAGGAATTGTATTTACAATAAATAAAACAGTGTCTTACAAACATTCAAAGAATATTGTTCAAGATTAGTTGAACATGTTTTATGTTATATTATATTTAAGTAGAATTATGTAGACTAATTGTATTTCCCCTTATTACCAATTGTTCAAGATTAGTTGAACATTTTTTATATTATCTTATATTTCAGTAGAAGTATACTATTTGTATTTCCCTAATTACCAATAGAAATGCAAGTATTCATAACTGCATTCTGGAAAAAAGGGACATAAAATTATCACTCGAAAATTATGATTATTAATTGAGTTTGTATGTTTAGGTCTTAGCATGTGGTACGCACATGTGTGAGGTACTGAGATACTGATAAGGCATATTACATATAGATATAGCAAAAAATAAAAAAAGGTTTTATGGTTGCTTCGCTTATCGTAAACTCATTAGAATTCATCCCTTAGAGGATAGTAAATATAGCTAATAGGTAGCCTAATTTAGTTTTAAGGAATTTATGTTTAGTATTTAAGGAATTGTATTTTCAATAAATAAAACAGTGTCTTACAAACATTCAAAGAATATAGTTTAACTTGATTTAGTTGAGTTCAATTATAGAGTGTCTTACAAACATTCAAAGAATATAGTTTAACTTGATTTAGTTGAGTTCAATTATAGAGTATCTTACAACTACTCAAACGGTACGCGTTTTATTTTAATAGAATTTAATTCGTACATTTGGTCCTTCGAAAAAAGAAAAACCAGAAAAAAATTAAATAAGCGTAATCACGGCTATAACAGTGATTTGGTTAACCTAATTAAAAATAGAAGACAAAAATATCTCTAATCAGAGGAATAAATGTCATAGAAGGCAAGCTCGGCCAAAACAGAGTGAAAATTTATTTAAAAAATAATAATAAATAAATATTAGATTGGAAATAAATCAAATATTGAAGACTTAAAATGTCGAAAAAACTGTTTGAGCGCCAATCAATACTGGGACAGGAAGCAGTCAATCTAAGAAACGCATTCAGCCAGGAGAATGTTCGACTTAAGCAACTTCCAGAAAAGGAAAGACGGCTCGCTAAAATTAAGACGGAGTTTATTAAAAATCACGAAAAACTAGTGAAGGCAGGTGAAGAAACGAATGAATATTTCGTTCCAAATTATTTTGGATCCATCACCAAGATTTTTGAGGAAATCGGAGCGGAAATAGCGAAGCTATATGAGCAGTCAGAGCTTAAAGTGGCTGAAAACGAAGAAGATGACACTCACCCAGAACAATTAAACACATCATCACTACAATTTCAAATAGAAGACAAGGTGGGCACTCCACAATCAACTGAAGGAGATGATGAAGACCTGAATGAAATTATATTTTTTGATCAGGCAAGGTCAATGTACAAGAACTTGATCCAAACACAAGGTCGCCTTGTCACATTCAACAATGACCAGTTAGATGATGAGTTGAAAATAATTGATGAAGATTATGAAATACTCGAGGAAATCTTCAATCAAGTTAATAAAAAGGCTAAAAAATTTCCTCAGATTTTCCACGAAATGAAAAGTATCAGAGAGTTGAAGCGGGAAATTATTAGAAACATCAAATCAAGAAAAAGTCAACTGACCGAAGAGCCTGAAGCTACAAAATCAAGATTAGTTGATGTGAAAACTCCAGTATTCGACGGGATAGTGAGTGAGTGGAATCAATACCACGATTTATTTATGAGTGTGGCCCACAGCAAAAATAAGCCTCAACAGTAACAACAAACCTATCATCTACAAAAATCCTATACTGTTACTAAACCTGAAATGTACTGGCAAGAGGGTTATACAATCTATAAAAGTACTTGGATAAATAATACTGATGACGAAGAATATAATCAAGACTATGCTGAAGATGAAATGAAAAGTCAGGAAACAAAACCTGGCACACAAAAATTATGGACGGCAAAGAAACACACAACAACAAAATCGCGTGTGGTTTTTGACGCGCCGGCAAGACCAACAAGTGGTAAGAACAAATATAATTTAATATATATAAGTTCCAGGCTACAAGGAAATCAGGCGAAGGGTGATTCTCAATATGATGAAAGTTACCTTAAAGAAAAGGAAGCAACATCATTATCATCATTTACAACCAACACCTCTCCATCTTCAGTAACTACACCAATAACACCGGTGACAGTACCAACAAATTGTACTGATGGTATACATGCACCACAACAACAAAATCCAACATATCATCATGATGCCATCGTTGCTTTGCCACAAAATCAAGAACAGTCCTTGACACTCTCAAAAGAATCGAGTACCCCCGAAAAAGTGTTGGAAATTATACGAGATGCTGATGCCTCTACTTCAGTCCCTCCGAAATCACCCTCAGAACATCATAATCGGAACAAAAATGAGGACGCTGCATCGGTGAGTGGTAATACAATAGTGAGATCGATGCAAAAAACTATCTCAAAGGCTGTAAAACAACAACCGACAGACGAAGAAGAGCAGCGCAATTGTGAAGATCAAGATCACATATCGCCTTCAGATCAAAACATAGAAGATACAGACAAAGATCGTGATGGCCTTGAAAACGTCACTCTTGAAGAACAGCTGAAGGATGTCAAAGAATTCCATAAATCCGCATTTGATGAAAGAGCTGCCTCAGAAATTCAAGTGATATACTACTAGAATTAAATCGTGTACCCCAACTACATGAAAAAGTTCATGCGTTGTACTCGGAAAACGAACAACTGGACGCGGGATACGAAAAAACAAACACAAATGTTGCAGTGTCAATAAGTCGGTGGTTAAATTGGACCTTTCGCCGCCCGTTGCATATGCGCCCCGGCAGAATGTTCAAGATTAGTTGAACATGTTTTATTTTATATTATATTTAAGTAGAATTATGTAGACTAATTGTATTTCCCTAATTACCAATTGTTCAAGATTAGTTGAACATTTTTTATATTATCTTATATTTCAGTAGAAGTAGACTATTTGTATTTCCCTAATTACCAATAGAAATGCAAGTATTCATAACTGCATTCTGAAAAAAAGGGACATAAAATTATCACTCGAAAATTATGATTATTAAATGAGTTTGTATGTTTAGGTCTTAGTATGTGGTACGCACATGTGTGAGGTACTGAGATACTGATAAGGCATATTACATATAGATATAGCAAAAAATAAAAAAAGGTTTTATGGTTGCTTCGCTTATCGTAAACTCATTAGAATTCATCCCTTAGAGGATAGTAAATATAGCTAATAGGTAGCCTAATTTAGTTTTAAGAAATTTATGTTTAGTATTTAAGGAATTGTATTTTCAATAAATAAAACAGTATCATACAAATACTCAAAAGAGACGGTAGTTTCGAAATTATTAAGTAGAGTGTCTTACAAACATTCAAAGAATATAGTTTAACTTGATTTAGTTGAGTTCAATTATAGAGTGTCTTACAAACATTCAAAGAATATAGTTTAACTTGATTTAGTTGAGTTCAATTATAGAGTATCTTACAAATATTCAAACGGTACGCGTTTTATTTTAATAGAATTTAATTCGTACATCCACCATGTGGGCCAGCGTTTGTTGGCTCGCCGTCAGTGCATATTCCAATTAATGCATCCAGTGATATATTTTTATCGTTGAAAAAATCATTTAATTTGGTTGTTTTGTATTCAGCGGTTTCATGTTCCAGTCTTACGTAACCAATCAATTCAGAATTGGGTTTTCTCAAAATAACAAGATGAGGTTCTTTTACCATCCTAGTATGATACTTCTCATTAATTTTATCTATCGTTAAAGTATCATCTTTTCTGTCATCGAATGAAAACGCTAACAAATTGGTATCATCTAACCGTTTGCGAAGCACTTCATGTCTGCATTTCTCTTTTTCTCTGCGAACTTTCGATTTATCCATGATGAGAGGTTTCCCATGCTTATCTTTAATTTTAAAATCTTGAAAAAGAGCGGTTCCCAATGCTGATGCTACTC
This sequence comes from Cordilura impudica, assembly GCA_963682025.1. Taxonomy (NCBI): domain Eukaryota; kingdom Metazoa; phylum Arthropoda; class Insecta; order Diptera; family Scathophagidae; genus Cordilura; species Cordilura impudica. The sequence goes on from OY821519.1 coordinate 158,421,074, forward strand.
TATCAGGCACACCAAATCTGTCACATACCAAGGCAAAGTTAAAACAATCGTATCTCTCTGTGTATTGTGAACTTGTGTTTCTATCCATATCTTCTTGAACCGGTGGCGGTGCGTATGTGGAATCATCGGGATCTTGGTATGTTGGCATTGATGACATACACGTTGCTCCTTGCTCTTCAATTTCCATCACAAATGCATCCATTGTTAGTCTTCTCTGATTATGTTGATCGTGCATAAACTCTTTGAGGCGTTCGGGAACCAAGCCGCATGCACATGGAGCTGCCTTCAAATCGCATTTACATGTTCCAATGTAAAAAATTGTTTCCAGAGATTTTACATACTCTGTAAATTGTTGGGTTTTGTTTCTTCTCTTGATTTGGTCTTGATATTTGTCAAGCAATCTATTCAATTTATTACATACACTTTTTTTCAGCATTATTTCCATACCAAGTTTTTCCCAAATTCCAATCAACTTATCTTGTACTTGAATGGTGAATGATTTATAGGAAAACTTTTTCTGTTCTGTTTTAGTAAAAATAATAAGTAAAAATAATACCTCAAGATATCCAGATGGGTTGGTAAATTAAGATCAGTCAAATCAGTAGACACACCAAAAACTGTAACATCATGCTTGGATATATGACTCATTAGGTTTTCGATAGTTGTTGTTGCTTCATCTTGCGGTGTAGAGGATGGTGGATTCATTGTAAACTTTTTAATTTGGAATGGTCACTTCACTTATTATTTTTTTTAAATATTTTTTTTATCTGAAATTAGCACTTCACACTTTGATTTCTTCACAATGACTTAATGCATTCACAAAAACTGTTGCGTTATATATGGTCTACGAGACAAGGTAATAAGAATGAAATGGTAATTTCAATTCTACCTGCAGTGTCTTGTGGTGGCTTAAAAACCCACACAAGCAATTTTACGAGCTGCAATTGTGTCACAGTGATACGTTCATTTTTTAAAAGGGTTGAATAAAAAACCCACACAACTAAGTTTACGACATGCAAATGCATCACAGTGATGCCTTGGTTTTAAAATGGTTGTAAAAACGCTAATTTCTAATAAATTTTTTTAATTTCTTTTCTATTACTAAGTTAAATTCATTCTTTCATTTACATATGTTCTGACTAAATAAATTTCTAAAGAGAAAAATAAACTCCAAAAAGAAAAAACACTGGTATGGGTGGGTCGGGCCTCCGAAGTTAGTGGGGATCGGTCATACATTTGGACTCGATTGAGCACTCTAAATGGGTCAAAGTGGGATTTTTCAAAATTTGCCCCTACCCAAAAGTTCGACCCAAATTCTGGGACATCAGAATTCGTTTTAGAGGTATGGTTCCTTCGGCAAAGTTTCTTATTTTGATCCCTAGAATACGATTTTTACTGAGCAATGGGCGATTTTTTGCCTCCCCACAAATCGACCCGGCCTAATGTATATTCATCTTATATATAAAAATGGAGTTGTGTATGTTTGTGTGTCTGTTTGTTTGTTTGTGTGTTTGTGGTTTATAGGAGACTACACCACTGGACCGATCATCTTGAAATTTTTACAGTAGGTAACTACCTATCCGGAAGGAAAAATAGACTATATTTTTTTTTGATTTTTCAAGGGGGCGTGGCATCTCTCTGAAACTATATACATATACATATTTAAATAACTCGAAGACTTGCGAACAAAATGTTCTCTACAAAACATATTGCCTGCTTTTTATTTCGTTATGAGGGTGTAGAGAAGCGCATCGGGTTACTGCAAGTATCTGATATATTAATTACAAACTTAAATTATATACATACATACAATATATATATATACATGACGTAGTGTATAAATGTAAGCCAAATACTAACGACAACTTCATGTTTACAAACAGTACATTTTGGGGTGGATCTCATTTCTATGGCACGAGCCATACATACATACTACATATGGTCAATGAATGGAATGCGGCAGCACTTGTATTCTCAGTGAGTAATAATGAAACTGAGAGTGAAGCCGAACACCACTAGACATTGATTCAATGAGTATACAAGTGACAAACTAAGCAACACCCAACTTACCGAAATGAATGTAGATTTAGAATTATTGAGAGTATGTTAGAACATCTCTCTTAGTATTAATAATTATTAAGAGTACTTTAGCAAGTTCTCTTTAGCGAAGAAGTCTAGAACTTCTCATAAGTTATTTGTAAGCAGGGTAATTGATCAAAAATAAAGATTGCTTGACTTTTAAACTAACAACAACTCGTTTTTCTTTGTATTTGTATTTTGTATTTATTTATTAAATGCGATTTTCCATTACAACAAGACACAGTATTTTATAAATTACAGTAATGGAATCAGAGAAGTTATTCACTATATATTTAATATCAGTATCTCTTAATCTAAATTTAAAATATTATAAATTACAATTTAAAAACATTAAAAAAAAATCAATTAAAGTATTGGTGTAGTAATTTTCTAAACCCTATTGCGTTGCTTGTATTTTGTATGACATTAGGAAGCTGATTCCAGAGACGAATAGTTAGAATAAAAAATTGACATTCAGAGGCATGGTCCCGGTATTTAAATTGAATTATTCGATTCCCTCTGGAAGATCTTGCGAACTTTAATCGTCCAAAAAGATATTTTGGAGCCTTTGTTATAATAATTTTATGTAGAAATATAATGTTCTTGAATTTAATATAGTTGTCACATTTGACATGTGACATTACATGTGTAAGACATGACACGAGTATTGGGATACATGATCAAATTTTCTTAATCCAAAGATATAGCGAATAATGTTGTTGAAAGTTACAGTAAGTTTTCTGTTATCCCTAGAGTTGCAACCTGTGAAAACCTCAGATGCATATAGTAATGTTGGTAAAAGATATGTATTAGCAAGTACCAATCTTATTTTCAGTGGAGTAAAGTGTTTTGTTAACCATAAGCTTCTTATCATACTATAAATTCTGCCACAGGATTGATTAATATGATCTGACCAAGTCAGAGTTCCATTAAACACAACTCCGAGATTTCGTACAGAGTCCACGATGTCAATTTTAGAGCCCCCAAGGAAGACATTGATCTCATTCTCCAAATGCATCACGTTCTTCTTTATTATAATACACTTGGATTTATTTGGATTAAGTCGTAGACCATTTGCCGTTGCCCAATTAAGAATACGTTTGAGATCATAATTTAGTTCTTGAGTTTTGGAAATAATTGAATCCTTGGTACTACTTAAATATAGCTGAATGTCATCAGCGTACATCTGAACCTTAGAGAATTTAATTTGTTGTGGATGATCATTGGCATATATCGAATAAAGTAGTGGTCCAAGGGTTGAACCCTGTGGTACCCCTCTTATAACTTGCAGTGAGTTTGAGATGGAGCTACCATTAGCAATAGATTGGGATCTGTTTGTGAGATATGAAAACATGAGTCTAACTGCTAATGTAGAAAAGTTAAAAAACCTCTTCAGTTTGAGGCATAAAATTGAGTGGTGCACCGCGTCAAATGCCTTTGAGTGGTCCAATAAAACCAAAAAAGATATTTTTCCATCATCGATGTTACTTCTTAACTCCTCAACTACGTCAGATAAAGCTGTTATACAGCTATGTTGTGGCTTGAAACCAGATTGGCGCTCTGTAAGTAAGTTGTTGTCGTTTAAATACCTAAAGATTTGTCTGTGTAAAAGGTGCTCGAAAACTTTTGAGAGATATGGAAGAATTGCAATCGGGCGGTATTCGTTACCCGTTTTTGGTATTGGTATAAAGATGCTAGTAGTGATTATGGAGTTAAACAAGTACATTATGAAACGGACAATCCATGGTAAAATCATTTTTATAAATCTGGGGTGTATATTATTAAGGCCCACTGCATTCGATTTAATAGCATTGAAACTTTCAACTACCTCTGTTAGTGTTACACACTGAAAGTTAAATTTGGGAATGTTTTAATTATTACAGGGAAAATCATCATAAAATTCGTTATTTACGGCTGGTAGAGAAATATTTACAAAAGCTTCATTTAGCGCATTAATATCAACATTCATTGCTTGATTAATTGTCTTATTTATTTCAATTTCGCATATTTGTTTCCAGGTTTTTTTACTTCCAATAGCTGTTTTAAATTTATCAAAATAAAAGGAAGACTTATCATGCCTTATTTTGTAACGTTTCCACTTCTGATACAGATTATCACGGTGTTCTATTAGCATCTTGGTTTCCATTGTGAACCAAGGTCTATCTCTATTTTTAATAGTTTTCGTTTTATTGAGGACATGTTCATTATTCAAACGACTAATCTGGCGATTCCCTTCAACCACTATATTATAGTTAAAATACTTTTATTATATTTGTGAAAATTTCATGCATATCATTACATAATAAAATCGAATGAATTATTTCAATTTTGTATAAAAACAAAAAATATAACATTATTGTTTCTTTTCTTCGTTCAAAAATCATATTAATATTGTAATTGTAGAAATGATATAAATATTACATTTTAAAATGAACAAACAATCCTGTCCACTTAAATAGCGCATGCTTTAAGCTTTTGATATATACACATGTAGGTGTGCTATTCAAGTGGATATGATTGTACATGGATTGTAGTTTTCTTTTCTCAATTAAATTCACTGCTTGTCAAAATAAGGTCGATTTTGTTTTGTGTTGCTACATGCAAAACATCCCAACAAAGCAAAATAATGTAAAAACAGTTTGTATGAATAACTTTTTCTCCATTTCATTTGCATTTTGCTTCTGGCATTTTGTTTGGATAAAATTTTAAACGTATGAACGTTCTCTCCTCAACGTTCTCACCACAACGTTCTATCCACAACGTTCTCACCACAACGTTCTCACCACAATATTCTCTGTTGAACGTTCTGCTTATGATTTTGTTTAACTAAAGAAACATTTATATACATATAATAAAAAATCAAAAAAAAAAGTGTTTTAACTATAGTTCCGGCAAAACCGCCGAACAACATATTGGTGGTCGAGTACGTAGTGCTCTGGCTCTTGATTTTTTTCGCTTATGTTCGAATTCCAATGAAGTAAGAAATATTTTATTTTTAATTTTAATCATATTTTTTTTTTCAAACATACAATAAATTCTTTACATATCAACAAGGACTAATAAAAATAATCATTTATGTATTTCATTTCATATAAAATTCTATAATTATTTTTCTTTTATACGAAATTACATTTTCAACATTATTGGTGAATAAAAAAAATTTATATATACATGTTTCTTTTTATTAATCAACAATGTTGCAATAACTACTGACTTTTGGTTTAACCATTCCATTATCGTTTTGCACATCCTCATTATCTATAGTCCTTGGGCGAGTGCGGAGTGCGCTGGCTCTTGATCTTTTTCGCTTATGTTCGAATTCCAATGAAGTAAGATATAATTTATTTTTATTTTTAATCACATTTTTTTTTTTTCAAACATATTGAAAACAATAAATTCTTTATATATCAACAATGACTAATAAAAATAATCATTTATTTATTTAATTTCATATAAAATTCTATAAAAATTTTTCTTTTATACGAAATTACATTTTCAACATTATTGGTGAATAAAAAAATTTATATATACAGGTTTCTTTTTATTAATCAACAATGTTGCAATAACTACTGACTTTTGGTTTAACCGTTCCATTATCATTTTGCACATCCTCATTATCTATAGTCCTTGGCTAGGTGCGCATACTTTACGATATGATTTTTATGTGGACGAGCACAGTGTGACTTTTGTCACTTTAAGGATGCCAAAAGTCGTAACAGTCAAATAAAAGTAGATATGGCAATAAAATTTAGCAATAATAATGATGAGATCGATATAGAATTGGACACAAAAATGGGCGTGGTCCGCCCACTGTTTTAGCCACCCCCCATATAAGGAGTATTTTCAAAATACCATAATTTCTAATTTAATAGCACTTATTGGGTCGGAAAGAAATAAAAATAATTTTAACTTCACTAAATTTTTAGATACACACTAATGCCTTCAATTATTAGTTGTTTTGAGATGATTAATCTATATTTTTGAAAAAAAAATTAAATTTCATATTAAAAAAAAGCAATCTGGAAATAAAAATAATTACTCCGAGTCAATATCGTTTCCATATTCCGGTACGGATAATATGCCAATAACTTCTTTTGGTAATGCTCGTCGCTTTGTCTTAGTAGCTTTCCGCAAGCTGCATATAAAGGGGTCTGACGATATGAGTAATCTGTGCAACAAATCCAAATTACTTTCAATTCTAGATGTTTTTCGGGTAAATAGTTCTCGATAATTTCTTGCATCTTTGTTTCTGGACTCTTGAGCCTCTTCAGAAAATTGACCAATAGGAAAATTGGAAGACGATATTATATCCATTCCATGAAAAAGAATTTTATGCACACTCACTGGTATATTGTACCATGCATATTCTGATAAGTACAGTTCTCTGGTATCTGTGGCAAAGCGGTCAAAAGCTACAGAATTAATTTTAAATCCACAACCTATGCAGGAAAGTATTGTGTGAAACCTTTTCAACAGATTTATATTTATTCCTGTTATGTCGGACGTTATTTCAGGATCTCCAAAAAATCTTCTCGCCGTGTTACCACCATTTGTATTGCCTGCTTTTTGATAAGGCACTAAAATTATTCATTTCTTTCGGTGAAGCCCCACATATATAACATTTTTGAGACGATGTATATGCCGACAGGGCATTACAAACTTTGCCGTCAATCATCCACAAGATAAGTGTACTTTTCACTTTAAAGTTTAGTTTCTCTGTTTGAATTGTTGTAGGTTGCAGATCCGAAATTTGGTCTTGGACATATTTAACCTCCCTTAAAATAACGTCTCGTGTTTCTTTTGTAAATATAAATTTTACCGGCCGGCAGTATTTTGTAGAAGATGGAGCAGGGTTATTCCATATTTTAATCTTTTTTTCGTTAACTGTTGTATACATTTGATGGAGAACTATTGAAATGAAAAACATACTGTTATCAGATTGGTTTTCTTCCGAAAATTTTTGCTTGTAAATGCTCTGTTCAGCGCCATCACATCCCCATTTTATAATTGCATTTACATCTCCAATTTCGCGAAGGGAGAGCAACACTTCCTCTTTGGCTTATTTCTGAAGTATGCTGCCTGATAAGGTTATAATCATTTGTTGAAAGACCTGTATCAATAATCATCGCAAGTGCTTGATCTGGTGACAAACTTTTCATGGTCTCATTAGATAATCGAGTTTCCTTTAATGCAGTGCCTCTTGATGGAGGTCACGGCCAAGTCTTGTAGTATTTTTGCAGAATTTCTTTTTCCAGATGATTTCAGTGTCATTTCCCATGCCATTAACAATTGGTCATTATCAGCATTGCTCATAAGTTCCTTAGCTTTTCGCTTCTTTGAGCGCAAAGAAGATTCAGAAAAGTTTCTTTTCAGGCCTTCCTGTCTTCGATATATCGCGAGATGTACTTGCCCCAACATCAAGAATATAATCTGAAAAGTTCAGATCTTTTGACAACCATTTAGAATTTTGTTGCCAAAAAAGTCTGTTTATTCTTGCTTGTGAGCCAAACATCAAAGAGCGCATTTCGTGGAACTGCCATGTTTTTTTTTTTTTTGCGAAAAATCAAAATATCACAAAAAGGAGCAAAAAGAAGCAAAAACTTATTGTTGAATCTGAAACTAGATATATAAACCTTCAATCTCCATATAATCACTTAACAGAATTCTACAGAATCATGTTTTTCTCTATCGAAAAACAAACATTTTTGGAAATCACTCAATTTTTAGTAATTGCATATTTTTATTGATTAAAATTAAAATAATAATGTTAAAGCTTCAGAAACTTACCAGTCTTTATAGAAAAGGTTCCAACTTAATTAAAGCAAAAAGACTTTTGTAAAAATATTTTGCCAAAAAAAGTAATGCCACCGCAAAGTTCAACAAAAAATGAAAACTATAAACAGATTTACTACACTTGCCACAGTGACACAAGTTTGATAACTGTTATCATGTTAATTGTTATTTTTTCGTTTTGTTTTGAATACATTTTCGTAACAAAAGTACTCTTGTTTACCATATGCTAAAAATTCATAGCGATCGGGGACATTTTTTTTTTGGACTTTTGGCATCCTAAATGTGGAGAAAGTCACACAGTGCGATGGCATGAGTGGCTCTAACTGTTTAAGAACAGCCATCGAGATACAGCAACAACTAACTAGATTACTCCAAGAAGCTGGATTTTAACTAAGAAAATGGTGCACAAACCATTCTCAACTATTAAAAGGCATCCCACCTGAAGACCTGGAGGTAAACCCAGACTTTGACAATCAGTCAACATAGGTTTAAGATGGACCCCCAAATCAGATTTGTTTTGTCTTAAGGCAGACGTCCAAGACAAGAAAACAATAACAAAACATTCTGTTACATCGGACGTTGCAAGAATATTTGATCCATTAGGAATAGAAAGTCCTGTGGTAGTAACGGCTAAAATTTTCATATAACAGCATGGGATGAGCCGTTGTCAGCAAATCTAATTTTATATTGGACAATATTTCGCAAGAATTCAAACCACTTAAACAGCGTACACACTAAGAGACACATCTTTGGTGGTCAAATATCTACTCACACGCAAACGCATACGTCAGTAGATGCTTCCGAAAGGGCGTATGGTGCCTCAGTTTATATACGTTCAGTTTTGAAGGATGGCTAATCATCGTCAGACTGTTATGCTCCAAATCACGTGTTGCTCCGCTAAAGAAGTTAACCTTACCCAGGGTAGAGCTATGTGCTGCTATTCTTGGAGCCGAACTAACCACAAGAGCTCGGATAGAACTGAAATTTGAGAACAATCAAACATACTTGTGGTCCGATTCTGAAATAGTACTACATTGGATCAACTCACCATCATCCTCACTCCACACCTTTGTAGTAAATCGAATAAGCAAAATACACTGGTTATCAATCAACACTCAATGGTGCCACGTTAGTTCCAAGCATAATCCCGCTGACTTAATCTCTAGAGGTTTAAGTCCCGAGAAGTTATCAGCATACACCTTGTGGTTCTGTGGACCAATTTTCTTATATGGTAAAGAAGGTCAGTGACCCAAGGCATTCTCGAAAACCCTACAACCTACAACTGACATGGAGTTTAAGCAAAAAACTATTACTACGGCTTCAATTGCATACGCAGGATTAGAAGAGATCATTTTCAAAATCAATCATCGGGATTCCTTTAAGGTCCTTCAAAGAATAGTAGCATACATGTTGCGCTTTATTCAGAACGCCAAGCTAACAAGGGCCGATCGAGCAACAACCAAGATAGTTACCCCAACCGAAATAACGTCAGCGCTGTACCTTCTCACAAGAACCATACAAGCAGCTGATTTTAAGGATGACATCATCAAACTAAAAACAAACAAGCAAGTTAGCAATTCCAGTTCCATCAGCAGCCTGTCTCCATTCCTTGACGAAAACGATGTTCTTAGAGTCGGGGGTAGACTAGAGGCCTCACACCTATCTTTCAATGCAAAACATCCAATACTGTTACCATACAACGATCCAATTTCAAAATTAATATTGAAAATGATTCATAAAGACAATCATCACTGTGGTCCACAAACATTATTAGCAATTTCCAGACAGCAATACTGGATCATCAAGGGCAAATCAATGGCCAGAAATACCGTTCACAATTGCGTCCGATGCACAAGGGCAAAACCAAAATTACTGATCCAAGTTATGGGCGAACTAGCAGCGAGCAGAGTCACCCCAGTTCGGCCATTTATTAATTCGGGAGTGGATTACTGTGGTCCCTTTTGGGTCCATTATAAATTAAGAGGTAAAAGACCACATAAGGTCTACGTAGCACTTTTCATCTGCTTCTCTACAAAGGCCGTACATCTAGAAGTAGTGAGTGATCTAACCACCGATGCATTTATTGGAGCCCTTAAAAGATTTTTAGCATGGCGAGGACGTTGTCAGACAATTTATTCAGATAGCGCTACAAATTTCGTCGGTGCACGAAATCAACTAGAAGAATTAGACAAGGCCATCTTTGCTAAGACCTCACAAGAATCGATCATCCGATCATGCAGCAAGGAGAATATTGAATTCAAATTCATACCCCCTTGAACACCTCATTTTGGATGATTATGGGAAGCAGCAGTTTAATCCGCCAAACAAATATACTTCGAAGTGTATCAACAACTTCGCTCACGCACGAAGAGCTTGAAATAGTAATAACTGAAATCGAAGAATTTTAATCTCACTACCACTTACACCACTGACAACCAACCCAAATGACTTATCCTCATTAACCCCAGGACACTTCTTAATTGGAGAACCACTCACAGCTCAAATGGATACCAGTGCAGCATAGCCAATTAAGGGGCACATCCTACAATTATTCAAAAATTAGACATCAATCATAGACTCAACCATAAACGTCATAAAGCAAGGCGAAACCAGAACCCAAGAAAGCATTAATGAAATCTTGGGAAGAATCAATCAAGGAAGGATTCTATTAGACATGGAATCGCAACAAGTCAGCAAAACAACTATTCGGAATGCCGTCAACTCATCTCGTACTAAGAGCAACAAATCTTCAAAGAACAGAATCTGAAATCATTAATGTACTCACAGACGCACATAATGGAAGAATAAGTCTACTGCTATTATCACCTCACCAGCATAAGACCAAGCTAGCTACCATCAAGGTTCATCTCCCGGCCTTTCAAGCATTTCCAATTGATGATGAGAACCTGATTCAGCTATACAAGTTAATGAATGCCAAGGACGCTGTTACCAAGGGAGAGGTAGTTTTCGAAATTAAGTTACCATTAGTTGACCAGCAAGTGTTAGAGTTATTTAAGATAGTTCCAGTTCCAATCGAGAAGAACTAAACACTCATCACCATCATCATCACCATCATTTTTTTAATTTTTATTGCTTATTCAAGAATATATTTTACAACAACAAAAAATAAGTTGCCTCAGCGTCACTTGGACATTATTGAGGCGAGCTGGCAAAATATTTACAAAATTCTGAACTTCATATTTAAAATAATTATGTGGAAATAAATGAAAGAAACAAAAAAAAAATATAATGAAATTATTAGAAAATAATATTGAACAATGCTGTATTAAACTATTATATGTAATTAATTATAAGAGAAGTGTTTCTAGATTATGGAGCAAATACTACCTCACTCTAGTTTTAAAGACAGAAATTCTTTCAATACTTTTTATATCTTGAGGTAGATTATTAAATTCAAAACTACCCATATATTCAACGCGTTGCTTTGTAGTATAAAGCCGACATCTAGTTGTCCTAAGATTCGTATTGTTTCTGGTGTTAAATGTTGTTTGATTTCTTTGAAATGAAATTGTATGGTGACCAATATTATTTATAGATTTAAAAACGTAGAGAAGTAACTGCAACTTAAATAGTCCGTAGATTGGTAGAATTCTTATCTAAATATCCCTGTACAAAGAAATTGTGGAGTACGACAACGGCAAATTAAAAACAGCCTTTATTGCTTTATTTTGTGTTCGTTGTAGCGATCTAAACTCATTACTTTTCTTACTTCCATATACAATCGGTAAATAGTTTAAGTGGCTGTGTATCAAAGATTGATATAATATAAGTTTAGTTTTTTTTATTAAACTTATTTTTAAATTTATAAAGGAGTCCGAGAGCAGATACTATTTTATTCTTTAGCATCCGGATATGCAAACCCCATTACAGATTGTTTTGAAGATAAATTCCAAGATATTTTATTGAATCGCTTTCAATATACTAAAATTTCTATTATTTACCAAATACGGGCGAAATCTTAACAGTTTGGTTTTTCAGTATTCAAAACAAGTTTATTTAGCCTTATAAATTTACTAATTATAGCCGCGTCTCTCTCCATATACGCCTTCAAAACTGCTTCATGCTTATAAGGATAAAAAAGACATATATCATCCGCATACATATACATTTTCCCCGACAAACCGAGATTGTGAATGTCATTTAGATATATGGTGAATAGCAGCGGGCATAAAACGCATCCTTGAGGCACCCCATATTCAACTAGACCGGTTCTACTTTTACAACTTTCCATTTCAACGTATTGTTTACGATTAGTTAAGTAGCTATCCAGTTAGCTTAATGCAGTTCCACCAAGACCATAATATTTCAACTTTTGAATTAATACTTTATGATCTACTAAATCAAAAGCTTTTGAAAAATCATAAAAAATACCAGCAACTCCGTTAAAACCACTATCCAAGCTTTGGCAAATGTTGTTAACCACATTTACAACAGCTTCTTCTGTTCTCTATCCCTTCTTAAACCCGTACTGAAATTGGCTTAGCAAATTTTCGTTTTCCAAATAAGATGACAATTGCTTATGTAGAATTCGTTCAAATATTTTGTCTATTAAAGGCAATACCGCAATTGGCCGGAACTTACTTAATTCAATAGCATTATTCTCCTTAGGTACTGGTACGATTTTAGCAGTTATTAACTTATCAGGATATGTAGAAGTATCTATAATGGAGTTAAAAATTCTAGAAAGAAAGGGAGATATGAGATCTTTACACTCGAACAGCATTCTTGGGGATATGGCATCACAGCCACAATCTTTTGTTAAGTCTTATTCAGAAACAATTTGTTCAATTTCTGAAACAGTGGTATATGAAAAATTGAATATGGTTCGACAATGAGTCAGAGTTCTAAAAGCATTAATAGAATCACCAGGTAAGTATTCAATCTGTTGTTTTAATGTTCTCAGAATTTCCAGAAAGTATTGATTGAACAAATCACATGTCTGATTATCGCCTACAATTGCTCCATTAGAATCTTTTATTCTTCTTGGGCTTTTAGTCTTTCTACCAAGGTTTTCGTTTAAAAATTTTCAACATTTTTTTGGTTCTTGTTGAATTTTTTCCTAATTGCTATAGTAAAAATCATTCATTGACTCTCTATAAGCTTTCTTGATTACATTGCTTATTGTCTTTAACCTTCTATCCAACTCCTCGCTTTTCTGCTTCCTTCTCAACTTCAAAAGTTTATTTTTATACATTATCAGGGATCGTAGATTTTTATTTATCCATGGCGTCAACTTATTTTTTATCATTTGTTTATCAGTCTTTTCTACAGTTGAATCTTTCGAAGCATTAGCGATACATGCTATTAATTGTGAAATGTCTTCTGTTGGATTACCAATTTCATGAAATAATTGCAAATAACTACTTCGGTTATCTCTCGCCTTGTCATAATCACAAATTTTGCGAAATTCAGGGCCACAAGTTTGAGCTTTGAGTTTGCACGATATTATATTATGATCTGTTAAATAAGATTCTATTGTATCAATAAAAAGGCTTTCTGCTATATTACTGTAAACGTTATCAATTGATGTACGTGATTCTGGGCGCGTAATTAAAAAATGACAGTTTTTATAACCAAAACTCGTTAATATATTATTTAAATCGCCTGATAATGAGTGGTTTAAGAAATCAATATTTGAGTCACCTAAAATAATGCTAGGAGGCCTCCCATAATTGATTATTAACTCTTCAATAACATGCGAAAATCTTGCCACTACGCATTTCTGAGATCTATAAAACGTTGATAACTTTAAAGACTTCCCATTGATTCTGTGGTTCTCCACTGTAACATTAATAGTTTCTACAAAGTCTTTGCTTCTACACATTTCCACGTTGAATTGATAACAATCTCGAATATAAAGAGACGTTCCACCAAAACTATCATTTCTGCAACAATGCAGCACCTTGTAACCAGGAATATTATAAATTTGCAAAAGATTAGAACAAAACCATGTCTCCTGAACTGCTATTATACTGGGTAGTTTTTGAAATTCAGAAATCATCTCCTTAAATTTATTAAATTTATCAACAGAAGAAATAATTCTCATATTTACAGAAATAATATTGAAAATAGGGCATTTAATTTTATTAAAAAAGTTATTAAGAGATATAAAATTAGTAAAATGTTTATTGTTCATAAGAAGAACTTTAGACAAAGAAAAAAATGTTTAGCAAAAGAAAGAAAGTTTTATATTGCATAAAATACTTATGGTTTTAAGCTGGTGACAAAAACGAAGCACGATCTTCATCATTATCATCTTCATCATTGCTATTTATAGCGTCCGGTGCGCCTCTGAAGTTTATTTGTTGTAGCTTCCATTAGCATCTCATCAACTTCTTCTTCATTTCTTATTAATCTTGGCTTAGATATTTCGCTTCATTTGACATAGACTCTTCCATTGTAAGTATAAACAGATTGGTAACCAACCGTTTTTAAAGTTTTTGCATGTTTAAAAATATTAAGTGTTTCCTTACTAAGGTAATCAAGATGGATTCAGTTTCTTTTCTTTCCTTAAGCTTCTTCACTTCCATCAGTTTAATTTTAGATTTACTAGGTCCAAATTTAACAACCATTGTTTGTTTATCCTTTCCATTAGAATTATTTCCTTTCTTCAAAAATATGCATTTTCAACTTCGTTTTCATTTATGTTCATACCAACATTTTTTGCAATTTCCACCAATTTGTCAACAGCCTTCATACCATCATTAGCTGTTACACCACTTATTAAGCAATCATTTTTCACTCTTTGATCATTCAATAGTTTAACGGAACCTTTCAGCTCTTTAATTTCATTTTTCAAAATACGATTTTCTTTTTGCACAGCATCAATTTTCTTTTTATTTTCAGCCACCCCTCGTATGATTTCATCAAACTGTTTGGACATAAATGTCAATGAGTCTTGCAGCTGATCGAGCTTATTGTTATTGCTACAAAGTTGTTTTTTTATTTCATTTAGTTCACCTTTCACTGTTACATCTCCTTCATTGCAGTCAATACACACATATTCTTCACTCTCGTTGTTTAACAAGTGATCAAATTGTCTCTTCTTCAAACCAGTACATTGTGGATGGTAAATCTTAGAGCATTTGTCGCATTGTATGTAATCATCATTTTCTTCTTTGATTTCTATTCTAAGTTTTACACAAATTACTTTTGGTTTTACTGCACTACGACGCTTTTTAGATGCCATACTTCAAATACTTGCTATTCTACGCACTTCAAATTATTAACTGTTCAAGTTATTATGTGTTAAAACTTTAATAAAACCGTGTTTTTTAAATTATTGAAACCGTATATACGGACGATATAATTTTTGTGGTTTACACTTAAGGGTTGCCAACTCAATCATTCACACAAAGATCAGTACATTCCATTGTCTACTGAAGATGTCACCAACTGCCTAACGATCAAACCTGATATTTGCATATGCAAAAATAAGCAATCTAAGTCAGGGAGGAAGTCAGACATTAATTCATGTGACATCAACATATTCAACAACAAAAAAAAGCAACTAGCTGCAGTTTGCGGCACGGAAACTCTGCAAGCCACATTATCGGGTTGTGGAATCCTGGAAGTTGGACCTAGTTGTGTTATCAAAACCAACACGATAACAATACAGCGCCATTTTGGGGCATCACCCAATGTGCACCTCTCATATGCCAATTTTAAGCAAATCGAATCAATCGGCACACCACATGAAGTAAGGAAAGTTTTTAATACAACAAATCATCAATTCAAAACCCAACTAGATCAACTAACCGATTCCCAAAACAACTAAATGAATCAGCCCTTATTCATATCCCGAAAATTATCAACTCTATAGTTAACATCATCAATAACTTAAATACTGTTTGTTGACATAAATATCTAGAATAAAATATTGTTATGCTCAATCATTAGTTTTGCTTATATTATTTACCATTAATTAAGTTCAATAACTTAAATACCGTGTTTGCATCAAATCTAGAATAAAAGTCAACGACTTAATTATTGTTATGTTTTAGTCGGTAGTTCTTTATTTATATTTTAATTATTACAACATTTTATTTTATTGCAATTCTGCATTTATATTGTATATAAACTGAACAGAAAATAAATGTCTGTTTAGTCATTAAAACAAATTTCTAGTGTTTAATTTAACTATCAGCAAGGTCTTTTTCCAGTTCAAGTGCTGGAAGAAGAAATCAACATAGTCTCCACTTAGTAACTATCCAAGTTTATGTGCTTGGACATAAAACCTAAAGAGATACCCAAAAACATATATTCAAACAACCAAACTCACCCTACACAAACCTAAAGCTTTACTTATTGCTGTTTTCTAACAGAAACATATTTTTTATTGCTCACATATGTAAGTTAAGTTTTCACAACTTATTTTAATTTTTTAAAAATAGCTTCAGACATTAAAAGGTCTGAAGCGTTCTTTATTCTTCAAAATCAATTTTACGACTCAACTAAAAATTACAATATACTTAATTTATATTCTATTAATTAATAAGTGGCGTGATATTTATAATTGATTACATTGCAACTATTTAAAATGAACAATAAAATTGCACACGCCGATCTTTACTTATTTTATATTTATTGACCTAATTATTGTTATTATTATTTATCAATTATGTTGCAATTATTAATAACAAAGAAATAAATAAATGCATTAAATTGCAGACGCTGATCCAGCTTTTTACTTGGGTTGAAGTTTTACATTTTTGAGTTCGTTAACTTATATGTTGTTAACTCTTCCCCTCTTAAATCGATTGTCCTCAATCGTTTTCATGGGTAGTGGGGAGTATTGAGTTGCGGTGTTGTAATTTGAAGAAATGGCCCATTTTTTACACTTGGATCATAATTTGTAGTTACCGGTTGTTCAGTTGATATGAAAAATTTCTGCTTATGCTTTATGGTATAAATAAGAACAAGTGTTACAAAAATGATAAAAAGTATAATTGATGCATCTGTACTTAGACTTATTACATGTATATTTTTATTCTTGTCTATTAATAGTTTAATATTATTCTCATGATGTAATTGTTTCAAATATAAATTTTCAAGTTTTAAATCTAATTTTGTATTATTATTTTCTTTAATTTTTGTGATTAGGTTGGGTAATACAAATGTGTCATATGCTTTTATATTAACATTGGTGTAAGTTTTATTAAGTATATTAAATTTACAATTTTCAAATTTTATAAGGAATGTTCCTTTTTGTCTTATTTTTAATTCATTACAATCATGATTTATGTCTTCATAAAAATTTTTAAATACAATAATTCCTTGTACAGTTTCTTCGACAGAAGGTCTTTCTGAAATTTCTAATTCACATTTTGCTTCTTCAAATTGTAAAATATTTGTAATACATTTATTTTCTAAAATAACTAGGTTTTTCTCTAAATTGTCTTTTATGTTAATATCATAGATTATGTTTGAATTATCCACAAATATTTCATATTGGCTTAAAACTATTGATTTATTTGAAGCATTTGGTAGGGGTTCAAACTTTATTTTGGATAGGATATTAAGGGAAAATTGGGGTATAAGTAGGGTTAGGATTATATTGTTGTTTTGGAATAGTACCGCAATTTTCATATTGCTATAACTGTCAAAGACGTTTATCAGATCAAGTTCTTTTTGTGTTAGAATGTCGATGGGTATTATGCCCAATTTGCTAGAAAATATAATTTGTCCAACGTCGTCAATGTGGTCACGCAAAAGTGATATATCATTATTGATGCGATATGCTTGTTCAATAAATTGAACTTCGTCCTCTAATGTTTTAATTCTATTTTGTGTCGTTTCTTTATACTCATTGATATAATGACTGATGAGAAATTGTTGTCTGTTTATATGTTCTGTAATATTGATAATTTGTTCGGACATGAAATTATTAAAATGCATTAAATTATTTACTCTATTAGTAGTATTTTGTTCATTGTCATGTATTTGGGCTATTGCGTCCCTAATTTCTTTTTCGTCGTCATTGTCCATAGAACCTGCAATGTATTTCAAGCCTTTCCCTAATATGTTAACTAGTCCCCGTTTTGATTTAGAATGTATGTGCAAATTGTTTACTTTTGCGCTTAATAAAATGAAATTTTTATTTATCGTATCCAAAAGTTGTTTGTCCTCAAATATAGTAGCTCTTAATGTGTTCATATTGTCTGAAATCATAAACATTGTTTCTTCGTATAAAGTTAAATTTATAAAGTGCAAGACTTTGTCAAAGTGGCTTATTGTTTTCTGTTCACCAATCTTGATGGGTATGTATCCATTGCTGTTAGTCAGGTCCTGTATGTCGAATTTTTGGGCGTTCGTTACCAGAGCCCATATTTAGAATTATAGTGGGGATTTTCATATTTCGCTCTGAAAAAAAAGGTATTAACTTATAACAAATGTAAATATATTTTCTTAAGATTGTTTGATATTATTCTTATGCACAACTCTTCCTGACTTGGTTCTAATTGTTGTATTATAATTTTGTGCTACTATTTCCTTCCTGTATCTAGCTGATAATTTGTTACCTATTCTTCTATTTATTTTGACAAAAATCTCGTCTCCTTCTGCATATTCCCTGGGCAGAGATCTGCTCTTATTATGGTAAGCAAGGTCGTAAATCTGTTTTTCCGTAAGTTTTTTTATTGTTTCCTCTCTATCTTTTTCTAACATTTTCGGGTCGCTACTCACTCGTCTTCCAAAAAATATTTCCATGGGTCTTTTCCCTGTGACC
Organism: Cordilura impudica; assembly: GCA_963682025.1. Taxonomy (NCBI): domain Eukaryota; kingdom Metazoa; phylum Arthropoda; class Insecta; order Diptera; family Scathophagidae; genus Cordilura; species Cordilura impudica. The sequence goes on from OY821519.1 coordinate 158,439,693, forward strand.
GTATGTACTGAAAAATTGTATTCTTTTACTGACTTGTCTAATAATTCCTGGAACGATCGGTGTGTTTGTTCATTTTGGATACAACGCATGATTTCCTGTAAAGTAGAATGGAATCGCTCTACCTGTCCATTGGAGCAACTTGTATATGGAGCTGTTCGAAAAATTTGTATTCCAAACTCATTTTCAATCATGAACTTAATGGAATCTGAATTAAAGGATTTTTCATTATCCATCACTAAAGTTTCAGGGATGAATTGAAAAAGAATGTCCCTTAAAGGTTGTCGTATATCTTCTGCTGCCTTTGATTTGATCGGTCTTGCCATGGCATATTTGGAAAATTTATCAATGGCTGTAAGTATTAAATCCTTTCCAACCAAAAATATATCTAGGTGAACTATTTGTCCCGGAAATTGTGGTATGGGTGTGGCTTGAATTTGTGGCCGTGTCGGGTGACGATCATACTTGTTTTCTTTGCATATTATGCATTTTTTTATTATACATTTTATTTTTCTTATCATGGAAGGGAAATAGTATCTTTCGAGAATTTGAGCTCGATTTTCTTTACAATTCCTGTGCGCTCTATTGTGAGTTCTTATTATGATACTTTCTTGTTCCTCTTCATTAGTTATATCATCCACTTGGACCTGAGTAAATCTAATTTTATATTTTTCAAAAGGTAGTGGGTAAAGTTCCTGTATTTTTCCCATGATACTTTCTTCCGTTTTTATACAATTTATCACTGATGGGTTTAAGTACCTCTTTAATAAAGAAATCAGCTTTTGCTCACAGTAGTCCTGTTCGGTTATAATGAGTCGGTGATAAGTTGGAAAAATTATTTTGAATTGGTATGATGACGCCGCATCTCTGGTTAGAAATATCTGGTTTTTAAATGCATTGATAGGCGTCTTTACGCTATATATTAAATTGTGGGATGAGCTTCCATCCGAATTCGTGGCTACTGATAATGTATTCAATTGTGTTTCTGATATTCTAGACAAGGCATCAGCTACTACATTGGTCTTACCTGGTTTATAAAACAGTTCGTAATTATATTCTTCAAGTATGGATTTCCACCTTTTCATCTTGCCATTATTATTTTTATTGCTCAGCGCATAAGTTAATGGCTGGTGGTCTGTGAATATTTTGACCTTAGCTGATCCATATAAGTAGTTTCTTAATGAATTTAGAGCCCATATTATGGCTAACATTTCTTTTTCGTTGGCGGCATAATGTTCCTCCGCCTTATTTAATGTTCTAGCAATAAAAGATATTGGTCTCCCATTTTGCGACAACACTGCCCCAAGTGCAAAATTGGAAGCATCTGTTACTAACTCGAAGTCTTTATTATAATCTGGGTATGCGAGGATAATGTCTTCGGAAGTAAGTGAGTTCTTTATTTTCCTGAAGGATTCTCTGGCCTCCTCGTCTAAGCAGATCTTTAGCTTCGCGGATTTGTTTTTGGACGTTCGTCCTCCTTCCCCCCTTAAAAGGGCTGTCAGGGGTTTAGCGAGCTTAGAGTAGTCCCTAATAAATCTCCTATAATATCCTGACATGGAAACTACGAAGTTCCTTAAGATTCTGAGGTTGTGGGAAGTTTTCTATTGCTTTTACCTTCTCCGGATTGGTTTTTATACCTAAAGGTGTAATTATAAATCCTAAAAATTCGACTTCTTTCTTGAAGAAGTTGCATTTGTCAAACTGAACCTTCATGTTGGCTTCTTCTAAAGTTTTAAAAATATTTTTTATATGTTCAAAGTGTTCATCTTCTGATTTACTAAAAATAATGATGTCATCTATATAAACATAGCAACATCTTCCTATATATTCCCGTAGGATATCATCAAGAGCGCGTTGAAAAATAGACGGCGCATTTTTAAGGCCGAATGGTAAACGCGTAAACTCATATTTTCCATTATTTATACTGAAAGGTGTTTTTTCAATATCGGATTTTTTTAGTGGAATCTGATGAAAACCACTTTTTAGGTCAAGCACTGAAAAGAAATTACTAGTGCCTAATTGCGAGATTACCTCTGAAATCTCGGGGATTGGATATCTATCTGCAATGGTAATATTATTTAATTTCCTATAGTCTATTACCATACGATATTGTTTATTTCCGGCTGAATCCGGTTTTTTGAGACTATCCATACTGGTGAATTAAAGGGTGATCTAGATGGTCGTATAATACCATCGTTCAGAAGTTTTTTTACTTGACTTTCTACTTCAGATTTTAGGGATGCTGGATAGGGATAGAACTTTGTATAAACTGGAGAGTCGGTTGTAGTTCTAATTTCACCTACAACTTTGGTTGTATATGTGAGCTTTTCATCAGGTTCAGAAAAAAGCCGAGGATGCGCGCTTGCAATATTTTTCATTTTTTCCTTTTGTTCTGACGATAAATTTTCCTGTCTAATGTTTATGGCATTCACACACTGCGTGGGAAGTTGCTTAAGGTTTACTTTGAAACCGTTTTTATTGTCATTAGATTCTTACCTGTGTAAATGACTGCTCCTATTTCTCTAAGGGTGTCATTCCCTAGTATGCCGTCAAATGTCTTCTATGAAGGCATTAAATAAAATTTCATCTCATTTTCAATTTTAAAGAGTTTTACATATGTGTGTTCACTTATTCTAATGTCACCTACTATAGACTTTGCGTAAAATGGTTCCCTATTTGTTATGCTTTTCTTAACTAATTCGGGCTTAACGTAATTTTTGCTGGAACCTGTATCAACCAAAAATTTTAAGATATTCCCGCTCTCCGCTTTAACTTCGAAATATGGAAGCGAAGAGCTGATCATGCTAAAAAATGTATGTCGCTAGGTTCACCAAATTGTTTATTTTCATCATCATCTTGTTCATTTTCCATTGTAGCTGTGTCAATGTGAAATGTCCTTTGATGCTTATTTTGCTGTTGGTTAGTAAACTGTTGTGGCCTTTTTCCAAAATATTGGTTCTGTTGTTGGGGTCGATTCATATAATTTATACGGCGAGAATGTATGCTATGGTCTACGTCCATAGGTTCTGGCCGTGGCTGAGGTTTTGGTGGCCTTGGGGGATTGTTGGCACTATGTTGATTAGGAAACTGCTGTCTTGGTTGCCAAGCTGGTTGACTTGTTGATGGAATATGGGCTAGCTGAGGGTAAAAAGTTTGTTTTTGAACGAAGTTTCGTTTTGGTGGCAATTGTGGAGTCTGATATTTTCTGACATTGTATGAATGACTTGAGCGGAAGTTTTGGTTTTCTAACTTAAGACACAAATGGAGTGCTTGTGGTAAATCTGCTGGTTCTTTTATTCCCATAAGTCGAGGTAAGTCCCCGTTCAATCCTCGTATAAAGGTGTCTAACGCCTTGTCCCTATAGGATTTTGTCAGCAGATCAAGTGATTCATGGCCCATTTGAAGGCAACCTAATTTGTTGAGTATAAGGGAAAGGTGCGTGTAAACCTGCTGATAAAATTCTGAAATAGTTCTACTCCCTTGTACAAGAGTGGTCATCTGGTACTCAAGGGTTGACAAATCCCGCTTGTCGCCATAGTGTGAAGTTAAGCATTGTGCAATCGCGAGCCAATTAAGTGGCGTATTATATGATTCTAGTGCTATATCAGCATTGCCTGTTATTTTGTTCCTTATTATGCTTAATATTCCGTAGTACTTAGGTGTTCCCCTAAGTGGTTCATAGATGGCTAATATTCCATCTACACTTTTCTTCCAGGAGCTAAATTCACCTGGCTGACCTGAAAATTCTTTTAAGCACTTCACAACATCTGGAATTTTATCCATATCATTTAAGTTATCTCTATGTCTATCTTCAATTTGCTGATCCCTAACATTGGCTAGATCATTGTTTGGATTAAGGGCGGCCTGAACTACTTGCGGTCCTTGTCGCCTAAGAACGTCCGTGGCGATATTTGAGATTAATGATGTCAATTCGTCTATGCTCAACTGAGCATTTTGAGGAGGAGGATTGTGATTAGGGGTAGGATTTGCTGAAAGGACTGGGGGTCGAATCAAATTATTTGGGTTTGCCATTTTTTTTTTATTATTTTCAATGTATTTTCAAAATAGAAATATTCTAGAGTTATATTTAAAAAATAGGTTTTTGCAAAAGAATCTTATTTTTTCAATAAAAAAATTACTAAATAACAATTGGAATTTTAAAACGGATTCTTATATATTTTTTTAATATTATATATATATATTTTTTTTTTATATGTTATTAAATTAAATATTTTTCCTTTTACTTACAAAAATTTAGGGTGAATAATTTGTCTGCTTGATGAATAAATGAATACGTTGTCCGCTTGATGAATAAGTGAATACGTTGTCTGCTTGATAAATTGAATAGGTTGTCTGCTTGAAGAAAAAATTGTCTGCTTGATGAATAAATGAATACGTTGTCTGCTTGATGAAAAAAAAATTTTCTGCATGCAATATAGATGAAAAACAAAATTGCCAGCTTTATAAGTTGCACAGAGTTTTCAGATCTTCACCGACAGTCAAAACTTTGGAACAGTATTTTGTTCTTAAAACAGTTATTTTCTTACAACACACAGAGTTTTCAGATCTTCACCGACAGTCAAAACTTTGGAACAGTATTTTGTTCTTAAAACAGTTATTTTCTTACACACTTTTGAATTTTTTATTATTTTTTTGTTTCATTACACAGAGTCACAAACATATTTTATTTTTATATTGGAAAGGAGTGTTCTTCCTTTTGTTTTTATTATTTTTTTTTATTTATAGAGTTTTTCTTCTCTATATTATATTTTTACACGATCCTTACGGTTAGGCTGGCACACGATGCCCCCAGTTCAAGGATACAGTTTTTTTTTAAATTTTATTCGGGCGCCAGTTTTATATTATACCGGACCGACCGAAACTGCTCCGGCGCCAGTTAAGTTTTTACAACTTATTTTAATTTTTTAAAAATAGCTTCAGACACTAAAAGGTCTGAAGCGTTCTTTATTCTTCAAAATCAATTTAACGACTCAACTAAAAATTACAATATACTTAATTTATATTCTACTAATTAATAAGTGGCGTGATATTTATAATTGATTACATTGCAACTATTTAAAATGAACAATAAAATTGCACACGCCGATCTTTACTTATTTTATATTTATTGACCTAATTATTGTTATTATTAGTTATCAATTATGTTGCAATTATTAATAACAAAGAAATAAATAAATGCATTAAATTGCAGACGCTGATCCAGCTTTTTACTTGGGTTGAAGTTTTACATTTTTGAGTTCGTTAACTTATATGTTGTTAACTTGTATATCCAAACAACCAAACTTACTATACACAAACCTAAAGCTTTACTTATTGTTAGCACACAGTTTTTTATTGTTCATATATACAAACAACCAAACTCGCTATACACAAACCTTTGTAGGTTCGATTTTTTTTTAACTTATAATTTATATGTTAATTTTTTACTGCTATAAAACTTTAAAATTATTCTAATTAAATATTCAAATGAAGAATTTTTTCTTCATATTTTTTATACATTTTCTTTTTTTTACCTTTCTATATTTTATACAATTTTTTTAAGCTACTTTATAGTAGTGTATTTGTGGGGTTTCTAGACCGCTTTTCTAGTACAAATGGCTGCATTTATTTCTGTCTGGGTGGCAGCCCTGGTTTTTGTTCCGTTAAGTTTGAATTTTCCCGTTATTTTGCATTATTATATCGACCTTTTTCTCATTTTTTGGCAGATTCCCGACCTCTTGCCCATTATTTAGCAGATTCGTAACCCTTTTCCCGTTATTTTACCGTTATTTTAACAGATTTACCGACTTTTTCGTCAATTATTAATATATTTGTTACATTTAAATTTTTACTATCATTTATTTAAGCCTAAAAACCGCCGAGTTCGCTGACTATTGATATTCAGACAATGTCTTTTTAGATACTTAGTAGATTCACTAGATGATAATATAATTTTAAATCAACCCTTTTTTTAGCTCTAACATTACTATAGGTGGCTCTATATTTTTTCAATTTTATTTTTTATTTTTGTTATAAATAATACAATGGATGAAATAAAAACAACAGATGAATATTTTTATATTTTATTATTTTATTTACAAAAAATATTTTAAAAAATACTTTTTATTAACACATCATTTAAAAATAAGTTTGAATAATCACAAATTTTAAAATTTTGTAAAATGTGACTTTTTTACATCTAAAATAAACGAATATACTACAATAAATTCCATAGTGGCAACTTTTTATTCCGTTAACTTTGAATATATAAGAGTTAATAGAAAATGGTGATATATCTTTTAGAGGGCAAAATTTTTTTATTTTTTTTTGTGATATAATTTTAATGTTTTGGTATCGTATTCTATATATTAAATTTTTATTTCACAATATTGTGAAATGACATAATTAAATGTCTCCACTTTAATATTTATTTACTAAATTTGTTATTACATCATACCAAATCTTTATATTTTTTTCATATATTAACGATTTTCAAACAATTTTAAAGTTTTAATATATCTTATTTTTTCTTAGAGTTTTTTGTTTTAACTAAAAAAAATTCTTAAATTTTATAAAATGATACTTTTTACATATAAAAAAAAATATATATATAAAATATAGTTACATTGCATATTTCCTTAGAAAATTTCAATTTCAAATATATTTGAGAAAATATTTGTTTATTCAAGTCTATATGTTTCTTTCTATGGAATTATTTCAATATATTTTTAATATTTATTTACTAAATTTGTTATTACATCAGAACAAATTTTTTTTTTTTCAAATATTAACATCAAATCTTTATTTTTTTTTTAAATATAAACGATTTTCAAACAATTTTTTTATATTATTTTTCATTTTTTAATATAAGTTTTCAGTTTTCAGGTTTTCTATTTTTAATTCAAGTTTTTAGTTATTAGTTTTTAATTTAAGTCTTAAATTTTACGTTTTTAATTTTTAGTTTTTCAGTTAGTTCCTATAGTTGTTTTTATACCCCCCACACGTCAATGGCAGAGGGTATATATAGGTTTGTCATTCCGTTTGTAACGCATCGAAAAACTAATTTCCGACCCCATAAAGTATATATATTCTTGATCCTTATCACAGCTCAAGTCGATATAGCGATGTCCGTCTGTCCGTCTGTCTGTCGAAATCACGCTCATTCACAAAACAAGCCATCTAACTGGATAAGGCTACAACAATATTATTTGCCATAATTCCCAGCAGGTTGGTATTGAAAATTGGCTAAATCGGGCGTCATCGTGATCAGATACGAGCAAAAATATGTAGATACCTCTAAAAAAAAACATAAAACCCAGTGTGTTTGTTGTAACAGTTTGGTGGTTGAACATTATAATTGTACAACAACATAAAAAAATGCCACAATGCGTATTGCCACATATTTTTTTATCGTTATCACGTTATAATAAAAAAAATCGGCAGTATGAAAGAAAAAATGAAAACTAATAAAAATGAAAAATGGAAAATCAAAAATGGAAAATGGAAAATGGAGAATGGAAAATGAAAAACAGAAAATGGAAAATGTAAAATGTAAACTGTAAAATGTAAAATGTAAAATGTAAAATGTAAAATGTAAAATGTAAAATGTAAAATGTAAGATGTAAAATGTAAAATGTAAAATGTAAAATGTAAAATGTAAAATGTAAAATGTAATATGTAAAATGTAAAATGTAAAATGTAAAATGTAAAATGTAAAATGTAAAATGTAAAATGTAAAATGTAAAATGTAAAATGTAAAATGTAAAATGTAAAATGTAAAATGTAAAATGTAAAATGTAAAATGTAAAATGTAAAATGTAAAATGTAAAATGTAAAATGTAAAATGTAAAATGTAAAATGTAAAATGTAAAATGTAAAATGTAAAATGTAAAATGTAAAATTTAAAATGTAAAATGTAAAATGTAAAATGTAAAATGTAAAATGTAAAATGTAAAATGTAAAATGTAAAATGTAAAATGTAAAATGTAAAATGTAAAATGTAAAATGTAAAATGTAAAATGTAAAATGTAAAATGTAAAATGTAAAATGTAAAATGTAAAATGTAAAATGTAAAATGTAAAATGTAAAATGTAAAATGTAAAATGTAAAATGTAAAATGTAAAATGTAAAATGTAAAATGTAAAATGTAAAATGTGAAATGTAAAATGTAAAATGTAAAATGTAAAATGTAAAATGTAAAATGTAAAATGTAAAATGTAAAATGTAAAATGTAAAATGTAAAATGTAAAATGTAAAATGTAAAATGTAAAATGTAAAATGTAAAATGTAAAATGTAAATTGTAAAATGTAAAATGTAAAATGTAAAATGTAAAATGTAAAATGTAAAATGTAAAATGTAAAATGTAAAATGTAAAATGTAAAATGTAAAATGTAAAATGTAAAATGTAAAATGTAAAATGTAAAATGTAAAATGTAAAATGTAAAATGTAAAATGTAAAATGTAAAATGTAAAATGTAAAATGTAAAATGTAAAATGTAAAATGTAAAATGTAAAATGTAAAATGTAAAATGTAAAATGTAAAATGTAAAATGTAAAATGTAAAATGTAAAATGTAAAATGTAAAATGTAAAATGTAACATGTATAATGTAAAATGTAAAATGTAAAATGTAAAATGTAAAATGTAAAATGTAAAATGTAAAATGTAAAATGTAAAATGTAAAATGTAAAATGTAAAATGTAAAATGTAAAATGTAAAATGTAAAAAGTAAAATGTAAAATGTAAAATGTAAAATGTAAAATGTAAAATGTAAAATGTAAAATGTAAAATGTAAAATGTAAAATGTAAAATGTAAAATGTAAAATGTAAAATGTAAAATGTAAAATGTAAAATGTAAAATGTAAAATGTAACATGTAAAATGTAATATGTAAAATATAAAATATAAAATGTAAAATGTAAAATGTAAAATGTAAAATGTAAAATGTAAAATGTAAAATGTAAAATGTAAAATGTAAAATGTAAATTGTAAAATGTAAAATGTAAAATGTAAAATGTAAAATGTAAAATGTAATATGTAAAATGTAAAATGTAAAATGTAAAATGTTAAATGTAAAATGTAAAATGTAAAATGTAAAATGTAAAACGTAAAATGTAAAATGTAAAATGAAAAATGAAAAATGGAAAATGTAAAATGTAAAATGTAAAATGTAGAATGTAAAATGTAAATGTAAAATGTAAAATGTAAAATGTAAAATGTAAAATGTAAAATGTAAAATGTAAAATGTAAAATGTAAAATGTAAAATGTAAAATGTAAAATGTAAAATGTAAAATGTAAAATGTAAAATGTAAAATGTAAAATGTAAAATGTAAAATGTAAAATGTAAAATGTAAAATGTAAAATGTAAAATGTAAAATGTAAAATGAAAAATGAAAAATGGAAAATGGGAAATGAAAAAAGAAAATTGAAAAATAAAAAATGAAAAATGGAAAATGAAAAATGGAAAATAGAAAATGAAAAATGGAGAATGGAAAATGAAAATTGAAAAATGAAAAATGAAAAATGAAAACTGAATAATGGAAAATAAAAATTGAAAATTGAAAAATGAAAAATGGAAAATGAAAATTGAAAAATGAAAAATGGAAAATGGTAAGTGGAAAATGGAAAACGAGAACTGAAATATGAAAAATGGAAAATGGAAAATGAAAAATGGAAAATGAAAATTGCTAAATGAAAAATGGAAAATGGAAAAAGAAAATTGAAAAATGAAAAATGAAAAAAGGAAAATGCAAAACGGGTAATGGAGAATGAAATTGAAAAATGAAAAATGAAAATTGAAAAATGAAAAATGACAAATGGAAAATGGAAATTGAAAATTGAAAAATTAAAAGTGAAAAATGGAAAATGGAAAATGAAAAATGGAAAAAGAAAAATGGAAAATGAAAATTGAAAATTGAAAAATGAAAAATGGAAAATGAAAATTGAAAATTGAAAAATTAAAAATGGAAAATGGAAAATGGAAAATGAAAAATGGAATATGAAATATGAAAAATGTAAATTGTAAAATGAAAATTGAAAAATGGAAAATGAAAATTAAAACATGGAAAATGGAAAATGAGAATTGAAAAATGGAAAATGGAGAATTGAAAAACGAAGAATGGAAAATGGAAAATGAAAAGTGAAAAATGAAAAATGGAAAAGGGAAAACGAAAAATGAAAAACGAAAAACGAAAAATGAAAATTGAAAAATGAAAAACGGAAAATGGAAAATGAAAAATGGAAAATGAAAATTAAAAAATGAAAAATGAAAAATGAAAACTGAAAAATGAAAATTGAAAATTGAAAAATGGAAAATGAAAATTGAAAAATTAAAAATGGAAATTTGAAAATGAAAAATGGAAAATGGAACATGAAAATTGAAAAATGAATAATGAAAAATTAAAAATGGAAAACGCAAAATGGAAAATGAAAATTGAAAAATGGAAAATGAAAAATTGAAAATGAAAATTAAAAATTGAAAATTAAAAATGGAAAATGAAAATTGAAAAATGCAAAATGAAAAATTGAAAATGAAAATGAAAATTGAAAAATGGAAAATGAAAATTGAAAAATGGAAAATGGAAAACACAAAAATTAAAAATTAAATATTAAAATTTAAAAATAAAAAATTAAAAATTAAAAATTAAAAATTAAATATTGAAAATTAAAAATTACAAATTAAAAATTAAAAATTAAAAATTAAAAATTAAAAATTAAAAATTAAAAATTGAAAATTAAAAATTAAAAATTAAGAATTAAAAATTAAAAATTAAAAATTAAAATTTAAAGATTAAAATTTAAAAATTAAAAAATAAAAATTAAAAATTAAAAATTAAAAATTAAAAATTAAAAATTAAAAATTAAAAATTAAAAATTAAAAATTAAAAATTAAAAATAAAAATTAAAAATTAAAAATTTAAAATTAAAAATAAAAAATTAGATATTAAAAAAAAAAATTAAAAATTAAAAATTAAAAATTAAATATTAAAAATTAAAAATTAAAAATTAAAAATTAAAAATTAAAAATTAAAAATTAAAAATCAAAAATTAAAAATTAAAAATTAAAAATTAAAAATTAAAAATTAAAAATTAAAAATTAAAAATTAAAAATTAAAAATTAAAAATTAAAAATTAAAAATTAAAAATTAAAAATTAAAAATTAAAAATTAAAAATTAAAAATTAAAAATTAAAAATTAAAAATTAAAAATTAAAAATTAAAAATTAAAAATTAAAAATTAAAAATTAAAAATTAAAAATTAAAAATTAAAAATTAAAAATTAAAAATTAAAAATTAAAAATTAAAAATTAAAAATTAAAAATTAAAAATTAAAAATTAAAAATTAAAAATTAAAAATTAAAAATTAAAAATTAAAAATTAAAAATTAAAAATTAAAAATTAAAAATTAAAAATTAAAAATTAAAAATTAAAAATTAAAAATTAAAAATTAAAAATTAAAAATTAAAAATTAAAAATTAAAAATTAAAAATTAAAAATTAAAAATTAAAAATTAAAAATTAAAAATTAAAAATTAAAAATTAAAAATTAAAAATTAAAAATTAAAAATT